>CM039508.1:4436878-4803853 GCA_022432975.1 Begonia masoniana | reverse complement strand
AAGCCGCGCACCGCCGAAAAGTCTCTCCACCTAAAGCGTTTCACCCAAAAAAAAAAAAAATACGCATTAAAATCGATTCTAAATAAAACGTTCAAAACGTAGATTGTCTACGGAGAACCTACTATGGGGAAGGCAACTCCGTCCTGCTCTGCTAATTGAGCACTCTCCAGCCGGACTCGTTGGATCGAATAAGAGAGAGATTCTTCGGCCGTGCCTCGCTGCTGCCTCCTCACCCGCTGGAGGGAGCGATTCCGCTGGGTGAGGTCCGTTTCCTCCGTTATGTCGCGGTCTAATTGGTGAGTCAGTGTCCGACTAATAACCTCTCTCTGACTCGGTGTTCTCACAGGGAAGGGAAAGTTGCTCCGGTGGGATTTTTTAACAAGTATCCGGCTCTTGTCACCGGCTTCTTTTTCTTCATGTGGTAAGTCACGCATTCCCCTAAAAAATGTAACTGGTGTGCGCACTTTAATTATGTACCCCCCTTTCTTCATATCAAAATCCATATTTGAACCGGCCGGCATTATCACTGAAATTTCTTATTTATCCTCTCTGCAGGTACTTTCTGAACGTCATCTTCAACATCATTAACAAGAAGATCTATAATTACTTCCCTTACCCTTAGTGAGTATGCTGTACATATTCTTACTTGTTTTTTATTTAAATTGTTAATTATCGATTAAAATTATGATTGGTGATGTAGTTAACCTTGTTTTGGTGCATGCAGTTTTGTCTCCGTCGTTCATTTGTTTGTCGGGGTTGTCTATTGTTTGTTAAGCTGGGCTGTTGGCCTTCCTAAGCGTGCTGTAAGTGATCGATCTTCAATGATATTTTCTTTTATTAGATTTTGTTTATACATTGTTATTTTAGTTTTATTTTCTAAGAGAAGAATGGTTGTGCATTTGTAGCTTTATCAAGTTGTTCTTTAATCTTTAACTGGTATTTGACCAAACTTAGTTAACTTCATTTAAGCTAATATAACATGTTTGGCAAAGTAAGTTTTTTTTTTTTTTTTTTCCCAATAACCAATCCATTCAAATTTAGTTTTCATTGAAATGTCTAAGCTTCAAATTCTCATCTTATACTTTGTTTTCATTTTTCAACTTACTGAAGGAATTAATTATTTTGAAAACTTTAGTGAGACAAGCTCAATATCTCTTCTAACTTACAAGCTGAGCCAAACGGGCGCAATAGCTCCTCTTTATGTTATTGATAATTGTAGTTAGCATTGAGTTAGACGGTGTGACTATGACATACATATTGACTCAAAAAATTTTATAAGACATGTAGTAAATTCATAAACCGTAGTTATTCTGGAAGTTCTCTATATTTTCTGTAGGAATTATTGTTTTTTCTCTGGTAACGTGCTGAATTTGAAATGGGAGCTAACTGGTGTTTCTGTTTGTAGCCCATTGATTCGAATCTCTTGAAGCTTCTCATTCCTGTAGCTTTCTGTCATGCCCTTGGCCACGTGACCAGCAATGTCTCCTTTGCTGCTGTTGCTGTCTCCTTCACTCATACTATTAAAGGTGGATGAGGAAATTTGTTCTCTCATGTAAATTAAAACTTTTTTTAAATATTCAAGAACATGTCCCTGAAGTTTTTCTATCGCTAATGTGAGATTATTTGTTTCAGCTCTCGAACCTTTCTTCAATGCTGCTGCTTCTCAGTTCATACTTGGACAGGCGATACCTCTATCTCTATGGCTTTCATTGGCCCCGGTTGTTATTGGTAAGCTCTTGTTTATTTATCCACTTTTTCATTCTTCACGAACATTCGTACTTAGGAGAATCGGAAATTACAAACCATATTCATAATCGTATTTGCCACCATATTGTACATCTTCATTAAATCAATTATGAATGTATACTGAATGCAAAGATATATATCATGTACTTGTATTTATAAAAAAAAAACTAGCTATGCACAAGGTTCATACATGCTCCCTGTCACCTTTATTCTAAACAGGTGTCTCAATGGCATCATTGACTGAACTCTCATTCAATTGGCTTGGCTTCATTAGTGCTATGATTTCCAACATCTCTTTTACTTACAGGAGTATTTACTCAAAGAAAGCCATGGTAATATTTTATTGGAATCCTGTTAAAATTTCACTTGGAAGTATACAATGTATCTTAAACAGGAATTTTTATTGTAACCTCCTTCGTCCTACTAATGATTTATTTGCCCCTTTTTTATGTGCAGACTGGCATGGATAGCACAAATGTGTATGCCTACATTTCCATAATTGCACTTCTTTTCTGTTTGCCTCCTGCTGCCATTGTAAGTTTTATTTCATTTATGCTAATTAAGTAGTTTCGGGCATTTTTATTCTGTCCATGATCTATATATTTTGTCATTTGGTGTACAGATAGACGGCCCTCAGCTGCTTAAGCATGGGTTTAATGATGCAATTGCTAAAGTTGGTCTTAATAAGTTGCTCTTGGATCTCTTCTGGGTAGGAATGTTTTATCATCTCTACAATCAGGTATCTCTTTCTTGCTGCTTTGGCTTTCCCTTAATGAAAGAGTCAATAAATTTTTTAACAACAGTCGGTTTATATAATTGAACTTTTGCACAATGTCGTGCTACTGGGAAATGCAATCTTTATTGTTATTATTATATTTTTTGCTTTGTCTTTGGATGCATCAGGTGGCCACCAACACCCTGGAGAGGGTGGCTCCTTTAACTCATGCTGTTGGCAACGTGTTGAAACGAGTATTCGTGATTGGTTTCTCCATCATTGCCTTTGGTAATTTCTTTTATTCCGCACTCCGTTGTTAGAAAAATTGTTCAACCATTTTCTACATCTACATTGATATTTTTCTATCCTTGTTTGTAGGTAACAAAATTTCAACTCAAACTGGAATTGGAACATGCATTGCGATTGCGGGTGTGGCACTTTACTCCTTCATCAAAGCCAAGATGGAAGAAGAGAAACGAGTGAGTTTAGCCTCCGACTCCTGTCTATTAATTAATGTTCATGGCCAATTGAAATTTTCACGAAAATCGCTTTCCCTACGCATCTGGCTGTCCCCGTCTCGGAGATGATTTATATACATATCTTAAGACTAAAAATTTACATGCTCTTTGACATGGGTCTTGGATTTGTGTTTTGCTTATGTACTTATCAAAACATGTCTCTGCAACAGCAAGCAAAAGCAGCATGAGGAGCACAAAAGATGCAAGGAAGCTGGGGAGAAAATTGTGTTGTAAATTATCAAGAATATGGAAGTGTCCATGACATAATGATTGAGAAGTATGATCACTCTCTCTTTTTATGGTATTATTTGTTGTCATTCTTTCCTTTTCCTTTACACTTGTTCACTTGGAGTGTCCAACTACATTACATGTAACTTAGAATAAATTCCACTTCCAAAATGCATTATGTTTCTTATATTTTGGGGTTATTGAGAATGGCTTGTTCTAGATAATTTTTTAAGCGAAACTATAGTAATGCTTTAAATCATTAGCAAAATAGCTCATACCATGTGATAAAAGTCGTGATATATCTTATGTATTTTGTTTGCAATCATAGTTATCTTGACTCACTTGAAATCACACTCGATTTTGAAGATTAGAAAAAGTTCAATTGATATTTGTATTCGAAATTGAGCACAAAAAGGAGCTAGTCAAGGTAGCCATTGTGGGTTAAAATGTCCATGGTATGGAAAAGATAAATATTTAATGCGTTCTATCACCAAAAGGGTTAGTTTCCTATTAACTCAATGAACTAGAGTAGTTTTTTCACAAGAATTATTTAGGGTATCTGACGGGAAAACAACCAAGCAAAATGCATGCGGAAGACTCAAATGATAAACAAAATTCGGTGATCAAAAAACACCTCAAACAGACACTAAAAATGACGTAAAAACAAGGGAGTAGAAAACATGAAATGGCGAAAGGGTGATGAGGTAGGTGTTGGGTATTACCTGGTAGAATTACCTGTAAATACCTCAGAGGAAGTCGGTGGATCGAAGGAGGTCCTTGCCGATCCGTTTGGCGTCCAAAGCGCCGTTTGGAGAAAACAACTTCGCCGATGAAGAGGCCCTTGCACTTGCTGCTTCTCCTTCAAAAGAGGCCGACGGGGTGAATGGAATGTGAGGAAATGACCGTGGCTGGCCCAAAAGTAATTCGGTGTTTTGGGTAAGAATTCCTTCGCAGGCGAAGGATTCACAGCATAAGGGAATATTTTTCTCAACCTTCTTATGTTTTCCAGCCTCTAGAAGACTTAGAAAGTAGGATGGCAGAGAACCAACCAAGAAACTAGAAAACTTCGAAGGCAATTTGGTGGAGCTCCATCGGCATTTACCCATCGAAGAGGAAAGCACAACGAACGCCGATCTTCGGCAAATGAAGATGAACTTCAACCTGTTTTCCAAATATTTAATCAATTAACTAAACGTTACAAAATCTAAGGGGGAGAGCTTAAATAGAAAAGAAAAAACTATCGGGAATTGGGAGAGAGTTTTCTGGAAAATAGCCGTTGGAATCCAAAACTAGTCGTTGGAGTGTACGGCTCGGCCACGTGTGCGCGCCACCAACTTCTTGCGCCGCCTTCGATCCAACATCCTGTCCATGCACGCCCTGCCGTTGCTGCTGCTGCTGCTTGGTTCTTTGCTGCGCGCCCATCATTTGATCAGCACCACTTCTTGCTCCAAACTCTTGATCAATCCAAACCTTCCTAAAAACTATTACAAAATATGCAAATATCCTAAACAATAAAATGACTACAAGTTTTCCAACAAATAAAGTTTAAGTAAAAATTAAAGTTTCTTAAATTTAAACAAATAAAAGTGCTTAGTTACATAATTTGATAAGGGAAGACAAATTTCCTCTTCAACGAATCGATTTCAAGCTTTAAGAAAGTCTTTTCCTACAAAACTCACAAACCGGTTAGATGAAAAATAGTTAAAATATTTACCTTGGTTTTGTCCTCGATGGGTAGGGCTCGTAGGCACGTGAGTATCAGTTGTCATTTGTCAAATACAAATGTTAAATTCATTTTACCCTAATTTTTAATGTGAAAGAGATTTTAATATATATATATTTGTATATGGTGTGATATTAATATTAATTAGTTTTAACGTCAATACTCTATGTTTCAAAGATAATCTATTCTTCTTAGACTTTGATAAGTACCGCTATATCTACATTATAATATTACATTTTAAGGTGTTATTTATGCATAATTCATTTGTTCTGGAACAAGTAATAAGATTTAATTGGAAAGAATTAAGTTAGGAATGAAGCGAGGTAGAAATCTAGATGTAGGGTTTGTAGAAAGGCAATAAGCATTAAAATAAGCGTAAATTATTAAGTTCTCTCTAATGTTAGATTGTCACATTATGCTTAACCTAGGTACTCTTAAGGAAATTATGGTGACTTTAGGTCGGATTCTAAAATTATAATATAAAATTGGGTAAAGATCAAATACAACATTGACTTATGAAGTGTTTTTCAATTCAAACACTAAATAATTTTTTTCGTCAATTTGACGATCAAACTATTCACCATTAGCAAATCGAACAATTCTCTTGTTAAATTAACCTTAAAAACTAAACAATTCAAGAAATATGTAGTTAGCGCTGGTGCTCCGACGATCATCACAGTAGGAGGCCAATCAGCATCGGTGTAACAATATAAGGAATGATTGGTTCTCTTTTGAATGAACAATCCCAAATGAGCTGTACCTCGTAGATATCTGAGGACTCGCTTCACAGCTTGCATGTGAACGTCTGTTGGGGCATGCATAAACTAGCATAGCTTGTTGATAGCGAAGGAGAGATCCGGTCTTGTGATAGTGCAGTATTGCAAGGCACCAATGATATTAGGATACTCAGTAGCGTTGGGTAGTAAGGTGCCGTCATGTATTGAGATAGGTGGTAGAGCTAGAGGAGTGTTCTGAGGCTTGGAGTCAAGTAATCATTTCTTTACCAACAAATCCCGTATATATTTTGTGATGACTCGGATGTGTAAGTATGTGTACGATGGCTGCACGAACCGGAACCCGGATGGTGGTACGTCTGCGCAGGCGAACCGGAAGGAGACGAGTCGTAAAAAGGGGGTCGTTACAATCCCACATCGCTTGGGGAAGTATGTGGAAATGAAACATATGTAAAGAGACCCTCCCAAGATAGCAAGACGCGTTTTGGAGCACAATTGGCAACGGATTCCATAAGAACTCCGCAGTTAAAAGTGCTTCGGAGAGAGTAGTACCAGGTTGGGTGACCGACTAGGAAGTCATCGCCAAACAAAGCCGTGAGGGGAGGATATTGGGTTACGGCTCAATCCCCAGAGCGGACAATATCTTGCTGGAAAAAAGGGGTCGTTACAAATGGTATCAGAATCTGTACCCAACCGAAAATGTGGCCAACGAGGACGTTGGGCCCCCGAGGGGGGGTGATTGTGATGACCCGGATGTGTAAGTATGTGTACGATGGCTGCACGAACCGAACCTGGATGGCGATACGTTCGGGGAGGGAACGAAGGTGAGCGGTAGGTCACAACCGGTGGTACTCGCCAAAGCACTTTTAACTTCGAAGTTCTTATGGGATCCGTTGTCAATTGTGCTTAAAAACGCGTCTTGCTATCTTGAGAGAGTCTCTTTACATATGTTTCATTTCCACATACTTCCCCAAGCGATGTGGGATTGTGATGACCCAGATGTGTAAGTATGTGTACGATGGCTGCACGAACCGGAACCCGGATGACGGTATGTCCGCAGCGTCGACCGGAAAGGTGATGGGTCGTAAAAAGGGGTCGTCACAATCCCACATCGCTTGGGGAAGTATGTGGAAATGAAACATATGTAAAGAGACCCTCCCAAGATAGCAAGACGCGTTTTGGAGTACAATTGGCAACGGATCCCATAAGAACTCCGAAGTAAAAGTGCTTCGGCGAGAGTAGTAACAGGTTGGGTGACTGACTAGGAAGTCCTTGCCAAACAAAGCCGTGAGGGGAGGATATTGGGTTACGGACCATCCCTAGAGCGGACAATATCTTGCTGGAAAAAAGAGGTCGTTACAAATGGTATCAGAGCCTGTACCCAACCGAAAATGTGGCCAACGAGGACGTTGGGCCCCCGAGGGGGGGTGATTGTGATGACCCGGATGTGTAAGTATGTGTACGATGGCTGCACGAACCGAAACCTGGATGGCGATACGTCTGCGCGGGAGAACCGGAAGGTGACGGGTCGTCACAACAGTTGGTATCTCGCCAAAGCACTTTTAACTTCGAAGTTCTTATGGGATCCGTTGTCAATTGTGCTTAAAAACGCGTCTTGCTATCTTGAGAGAGTCTCTTTACATATGTTTCATTTCCACATACTTCCCCAAGCGATGTGGGATTGTGATGACCCAGATGTGTAAGTATGTGTACGATGGCTGCACGAACCGAAACCTGGATGGCGATACGTCTGCGCGGGAGAACCGGAAGGTGATGGGTCGTAAAAAGGGGTCGTCACAATCCCACATCGCTTGGGGAAGTATGTGGAAATGAAACATATGTAAAGAGACCCTCCCAAGATAGGAAGACGCGTTTTGGAGCACAATTGGCAACGGATCCCATAAGAACTCCGAAGTTAAAAGTGCTTCGGCGAGAGTAGTAGCAGGTTGGGTGACTGACTAGGAAGTCCTTGCCAAACAAAGCCGTGAGGGAATGATATTGGGTTACGGACCAATCCCTAGAGCGGACAATATCTTGCTGGAAAAAAGAGGTCGTTACAAATGGTATCAGAGCCTGTACCCAACCGAAAATGTAGCCAACAAAGACGTTGGGTCCCTGAGGGGGGGTGATTGTGATGACCCAGATGTGTAAGTATGTGTACGATGGCTGCACGAACCGGAACCCGGATGACGGTTATGTCGGCGGGCGAACCGGGAAGGTGATGGGTCGTAAAAAGGGGTCGTCACAATCCCACATCGCTTGGGGAAGTATGTGGAAATGAAACATATGTAAAGAGACCCTCCCAAGATAGGAAGACGCGTTTTGGAGCACAATTGGCAACGGATCCTATAAGAACTCCAAAGTTAAAAGTGCTTCGGCGAGAGTAGTAGCAGGTTGGGTGATCGACTGGGAAGTCCTCGCCAAACAAAGCCGTGAGGGAATGATATTGGGTTACGGACCAATCCCTAGAGCGGACAATATCTTGCTGGAAAAAAGAGGTCGTTACAAATGGTATCAGAGCCTGTACCCAACCGAAAATGTAGCCAACAAAGACGTTGGGTCCCTGAGGGGGGGTGATTGTGATGACCCGAATGTGTAAGTATGTGTACGATGACTGCACGAACCGGAACCCGGATGGCGGTACGTCCGCGCGGGCAAACTGGAAGGTGACGAGTCGTGAAAAGGGGGTCGTCACAATCCCACATCGCTTGGGGAAGTATGTGGAAATGAAACATATGTAAAGAGACCCTCCCAAGATAGCAAGACGCGTTTTGGAGTACAATTGGCAACGGATCCCATAAGAACTCCGAAGTTAAAAGTGCTTCGGCGAGAGTAGTAACAGGTTGGGTGATCGACTGGGAAGTCCTCGCCAAACAAAGCCGTGAGGGGAGGATATTGGGTTACGGCCCAATCCTCAGAGCGGACAATATCTTGCTGGGAAAATGGGTTGTTACATATTTGGTCTGGCTAAGATGCAAATCAATTGAGTGTCTGTGAACTTCAATCCCCAAGAAAAAATGTAAATCGTCGAGATCTTTGATAGCAAAAAGTTTGGATAGATGAGCAACTAACTGCGATATTCTGGAAGATGATGAGCCTGTCACAATTATATCATCAACATAAACCAAAACCACAGTAATGTCAGAAGTAGCAAAATGAATAAACATGGATGTATCAGCCTTTGAATTGATAAAGCCCCAATCTAGAAGAGCCATGCTAAGTTTTAGAAACCAGACACGGGAAATTGTTTCAATCCGTACAGAGAGCGATGCAGCGTACAGACATAATCTGGCCGGGAGGAGTCAATGAATCCCTGAGGTTGAACCATATACACATTCTCGACGAGATCACCATGGAGAAATGCATTTTGAACGTCGAGCTGCTTGATAGACCATTGCCGAGAAACAACAATGCTCAGTAGAAGTTGAATGGCAGCTGGTTTTATCACCGAACTGAAGGTTTCATGAAAATCAAGCCCTAGTGTTTCTTGAAATCCCTTCGCAACTAGTCGGGCTTTAAATCGATCTATTGAGCCATCAGGACGAAGTTTGATTCGGTAAACCCATTTAGAACCAATAACCCGTGAGCAACTGAGCTTTGGAACAAGAGTCCAAGTGCCTTGAGACTGTAGCACACTGAACTTTGTTTCCATAGCTGTACGCCATTCATCATGTTGAGAGGCTTCACGGAATGAGGCTGGTTCACAGAGTAAGTTACTCATAACAGTGAAGAACGTTTTTGGTTTGAAGATGCCAGATTTTGACCGCGTAACCATCAGATGATCGTTTACAGTCGGTGGATCCGGTATCTTCCCTTCAATGTGATCAGGCCGAGATGACGAAGGAGAAGAACCAGGGATTGTTAGGATTAGACACCATAATCCACCTGTAACGAACGATCGAGAAACTAAAAAAGAAAAACGAGAAAATAATGGACACCGAATTTTACGTGGAAACCCTAGAAAGGGAAAAAACCACGGGCAGAGCAGAGAATCACTAATACCAAATTTGGTACAATGAGTTTTGCGACTCAAGCATCAATATATAAAGAAAACGTACAACCCTAATATTGATATACGGGCCCGACCGGGCCCAACTAGAATTCGGGTCACACCAAATTCTAACAAACTCCACCTTGACACGAATTCCACTTGAGAGAACCAACGGGCTACTCGGCCCAATCCAAAGCGAATCCAGAATACTGAACTCTGACAATCTCCACCTTCAACGAAATTCCGGTGCAAGGAAACAAATCTGGAAAACTCCATTAAAAATAAGCTCATCTACCACAAAGGCCCCAGATGGGCCAACTTAGCATCTGATACCGTTCAAGTTTAAGCCCCGCTTAAACTTAAGAGTCTTACTTCAGAAGAAATCGCATCTCTTCCTCCATGGTATCACTGAAGTATCAGGATTTTCGCAACGGACTGCATTTGAACATGTTGAAGACTCCACACATGAATAGTTACCCTCGAACACATTCAATCCATAACCCACAGTTTCATCATATCATCCCGGAGTTTTAACCTTCCACATGGTTCTGTCTTTGACGATACCATTCTGACGTGAAATTGAAACTGATGACTGAACATCTGTAATAGGCTGACTCACCGGCTTTGATGTATCCTCAGATCCCAACCTGAACTTCACCTGAAAATCTGACTTCTTCCGAGTCTTCTCAACCTTTCTCTTAGAAAGTGAATTCACAAACTTTGCAGTCTTATTACCCACCACATTGACTGTGGAATCCGCGATCTTCGCGTGCATCATATATAATGAAGAGTATTTTTCTCCTCTCGCTACGATCAATGAACCTTTGATAAGCTTCCATTTGCCATCACGAAAGGTGTTGCCAAACCCTTCGTCGTCGAGCTTGCCAATCGAGACCAAATTCTTGCGGATGTCTGGGATGTGCTTTACACCTCTCAAAACCAAGGTGTTGTCGATGTTAGTCTCCAAACGCACATCTCTCATACCAATGGCTTTTGCAACGCCACCATTTCTCATCCTCATACTTCTAAAGTCACCCGAAGTGTAGGACGTAAAGAAATCTCTCCGTGAAGTGACATGTATTGAAGCGCCACCATCGATCACCCAACTCGTATCTTAGCAAGTAAAATTCTTCCTCACTGTCTCGATAAAGGAAGAAATTTCTCGCGTAGGTTGATTTTTGAACCTATCCAAATAATGATTTGCCACCTATTTTGCAGTAGTGTGTCGATTCTCAATTTTCCTTGAACAGTTGTGAGAATCGTTGAAACTCTTTATTTGAAACGTAAGCTTGTTTTGCACCTTCGAACCATGCAGTCGTCAACATTTGTCTTCACACACTGTCGTCAGTCGTCGAGATTCAGTTTTAATGAATTTGATCTCATAACCATTATTCAAAGCATATTATACTACTTCTTCTCTAATTGTCTTTAAAGAACTATATGTTTTTCTCCAGATAAAATCTCATCGAAATTTCTTCAATTACTGGTATGTTTTCCACCTCATCATCCTCTGAGTCAACTGGTATTCGAAGCTCATCGTCCAGAGTTTTCGAAGTCGAATTCACCTTTATTTCTTCATTACCTTCTAGGTGATCGAATGTCCAAAAATCATTGTATATGAGTGTTGGGTATGAATACCAGTCCATATTGGCATCACAAGTTGTTGTCTCATCTAAATCAACTGATTTACTCAAATCAGAATCCATCGACGTCGTTATTACAGAGAAAATTTGTCGAAGCAGGAAAATTATGTCAAAGTTTTAAGGTTTTCGTGAGTCGGGGGGTTGGGAATGGAGGGCCGTTTCTTATATAGTGTCGGGGATCGGTCCCCCGTTCTGGAAAACAACCCACATTTCTCAAGTAAAATACTTGCCATTGGGGGGCCATTCCGAGGCGAGGACCTCTCGTTCTTACGACGCCTAAAAATTAGGGCTAGGAACAGGGGGCCGTTCCGAGACAGGGGCCCTCTGTTCCCGAGAACCCCATAAAATGGGGTAGGCAGAGAACAAGGGGTCGTTCCAGGGCAGGGACCCTCTGTTCCCGATAACCCTCTAAAATGGGAGAGGCAAGGAACGAGTGGTTGTTACGGGACAAGAATCCCCTGTTCTCGAATCACGTGTGGTGCATGTCGAAAGGAGGGAGGTCTCCACCCCTCAAATTAACCCCCCACCTCAATATATCTAGTGTCACCTAAGCACTAGACAGAACAGAGAGCCGTTCAATTTAGATTGACCCCTTATTCTAGGCGTAAATTCAGAATTGGGTGATCGGCCCTCCGCCAGAGTTTGATTTGTTACATTTTGAATAGTTTAAGGTTTTAGTTGTTATGAATGTTAATTTACGGGGTGCGTCAAATTAACCTCATATTTTGGGGTTTAAATTGATTTTTACCTTCTTTTTTTGCGAAGAAGAAAGTTGTTCCCTCTTTCTTCGTGCACATGATAATTTTTTAACGGAAAGTTTGATGGGGTGTAAGTTAATAACATGTCAGAATACATAGTATCAATTGACAAAATTCAAAATTCGATATATCAGCTGCGAACACCTAAATACTTTCGGGGACAAATTGATATTTATCTTTCTTTTTTTCATTTGGGTTTGGAAAAGCAGCCTGAAAACAAGAGGCTTTCCAAGAACAACCCAATTCTAAAAATTAAAAAACAAAAAACTGGAAAAATAATTAATTTTGAGATTTTATTGTTCTTATAATTACTTTTTGTTCTCAATGTGCAGCAATGCAAAATTGTTAGACCACACGTTATGATGCATTATAATGTAATGTAATAACTTCATACTAATAGAATTTACTCTATATTAATTCTAAATTAAAATCATACTAATATAGTAGAACATTTTGGCATGCAAATAATTAGCTCATTTAATTTAACTATTTATAGTTTGTTATAATTATTATAATAATAAATTAGCCATGAATAAATATCATGTCTATTGTCTGAATATTAAAGTAAAGTAATACGTTACATTACATGTGTTTTAGTTAATATGAAATAATATTTAAATAAATCATAAAAAATATTAAAAACAGTTATATTATTTATTTTAAAACTGGTTTTCATGAACTCAACTTCTGCTAGACTCTCTTAGGCGTCTAGTCCTAGCACTCTGAGATCAAGTGCATGACCCTATTCCAAGCCATATGGAAAAACTCGTGGACGCCTAGTCGTGAGAGCTGTTTTAATTGCAGACACCCACAACAGACTCTCTGAGGAATCATGCAGGGAGTCAAAGTGTTTGACTATAGCAGTGTGAACCCTCAGATCTCATATGCTAACACCTGCAATAAAAGCCTAGAAGGATCAACAAAATCTCAGTCTCGGGACAATGTTTTCGAAACCTGAAAACAAATGCAGACACCAAAAGCGGATACCCATAGATCCTCGCGGACGAGACATGCACATGTCAATTTCAATAGAAATTAAACGAAAATGGTGAGTTTGTTAATCAGGAATAATATTTTAAAGGTTAATTTATTAACAAAATTATTTTAAAGTTCAATTTGCCATTACTCTCGTGGTTTTTTATTTTTTTAACTTAAAAAAAAAAAAAAAAGAGTGAAGAAGAAGTTCATCATCCTCACAAAGTAAAGTTGGGAACGAACAAAAAAAAGAAGAGGGCGTGAGGGTAGCCCTAGCCCAACACTTTGTGTAAAGCCTGAAACTATCCCACAATTCTTGCGCCAATCACGCTTTCATCTTCACTGATTCCCACAATAAAATATTAATTAAAAAATAATAAAAAAGTAAATTGGTCCAAAACAATTCTAACACTGTGATCTTTACTTGTTAGAGCATAGAAGGGTGTGACTGGATTTATAGAGTAATCAATTAATTGTACTTGTTTATTTATTTTTTTTATTTTTTTTTGGGATTTGATGACATACATCTTAGCATTTAAACACATAAATTAGATGGTAATTAAAGGGTAATCATTAATTAATACTATTATCAACAATGGAATACGTGACCAAGCCTAGCTCCTAGATGTGACCATGAATCTTGACATTATGAACATACCCACATCAACAAACTATTGTACCCACTTTCTCCACCTTTAAATAACTTGAACCTAATTCTACATGCATTTTAACTTTATCCATTATAGACAATTATGGTAATAATGTCTCTTATGAGAGTGTCAAATTGGTAGGAAAGAGTACAACTCCATTGAGTAGGGCATGGCTGAAGTTGTGGAGGAAAGAGCGGGGGAGGCAAATGCACATGGAGAGTGCTCTAAATGCCATAATTTTGCATGACCCACCCGTCCCCACCATCTCTCTCTAACACGTTACATAGATTAGTAGTTAATTTATGAAATACACAATGAGATCAAAGAGAGTGCTTGATTGTTGTGAGTCGTTCGGTGCTCTCAATATAATATCGTCTGCTTTGAGTCGGAGTCTGCACTGATTTGTTCTTGGAGTTATCCCAAAACGCGTTGTACTAAGCAGGAAAATAAATTCTAGTTATAAATCACTCAATTTTCACTATCCCAAATTATATGAAATTGTATATTTCTACTAATATGAGTTGGATTGCGGTCTCTTAAGGTACATAACCCATTATTCTGTTCTCTGTCTTACGGCTTGAAAACATGAAATGGTTTGTTGCTTCCAAGATAAGATAAGACAAACAATAAAACTAACACTTTAATTAATGCCCAACATTTTACGCCAGCTTCTTCAAAATTAAACATGCATTAAAGTCTTGTCTCCAAAAACAGTTATATTATCAACTTTAATCTTTGCTCCAATTGGTCTTCGTGGGCCCATCCTCATCGTCTCCAATTCCCTCCTCCTAAATGCACCTAATGAGTGGAAAAAATTGGATGAAGTTTAACACACACACACACAGAGAGAGAGAGAGAGTCTATAAAAGAGAGGAGCTATGAAACTTTGCTCACTACCCATTACTCTCTAGAAGTGAAACTCTCATCTTCGTCTTCTCTAACTCATATTCATGGCTTCCTCTGCAAATTTCATCTCTGTTCTTTTACTGATAACCCTTCTATCCATGCAAGTTCATGGTAGAGAAAGCCAATTCTTCAACAAAGTCTCCAACACCAACAGCCAACAGAAGGTCCCAGAAAAAGAGATAATTCCCAACGAGAAACAATACCAAGAAGAACAACAAGAGCAGAAAGAACCGGAATTCATGCTGGAAAACCAGAACAGCGGCTACGGCCTGTACGGCCGCGAGACCGGATCCGGCGAGCTTCCCTCCACCACCACCGCTAACCTCCCCTACAAACCCGAATCCGAAGAGCACAACAGTTACCCAAACACCCGAAACAACAACTATTATGACAACAGATATAGCTTCAATGGAGAAAACCAAAACGAATTCGGCAACTCGAAGCTCTCACAGAGCGGCTACGACAACCAGAAAGCTTACTTCAATGGCGGAAACAACAACTACAACGTGGAGAGACAGGGGATGAGCGACACAAGGTTTTTGGAGAACGGCAAGTACTTTTACGACATCGGAAAAAACCCTAACTCAAACCAGTACGAGAATACCAAGAACGAGCTTCCGACCAGCTGGAACTGGAACAACAAGGGCGGATATTACGGCCAAAATAACCAGAACTCGTACGAATACAGAAACTCCATGGGAGGATACCAGAACAACGAGGAACCCGAACAGTTCCAGTTCCAACAGAACGAGTTCGAACCATGAACTGGAGATCAAATCCACAAAAAAAAAAGGGTCTTGAAATTTGTTTTTCGCGGGTTTGATGACTTAAGAAGCATAGATTAAATATTTACGGAGTGGGGCATTATAATTATATATTTGGTCAAAATATTTGTAATCATTTTTATGTATTTGAATGCATAATCTTTGATTAAAGCTTCAGAAAAGCTAGAGTACGACAACTTTGTTCTTCTGTTGATGATGAACTATTCTATAAATTGTATATTAGTGATCATTTTGCCATCTTTTTTTCTATGCGAATTATTGTTCTCGATTCCCAAGTTCGAAAAACCGAATTATTTTTTTGGTCCTACCCGAAAAAAATTGGTGTCCTAAGCAAGTAATATTCGAATTTTTCTGAGATTTGTAATGATATGAAGTACTAATACTTGGCATGCTGCAGTTTTGTCTCGTTAATATAATATTATCTGCTTAGGTCTCGTTAATATAATATTATCTGTTTATCGACAACGTCCACGTATTTTGAGGCAAAATACGAGGAGATAATCACTTTCATATTTATTTTTTTTTGTTATTCGAGATCAAAATTTTTATTTTTTATTTGAATTGTTGTACTTCGGCACTGTTCGGCCACGTTTTCAGTTAAATAGCCAAATCGGTAAAAAGTTAGAAGTTACCGTATGGTTAAAATATGGAATAGCGTTAGATAAATCAAATTTATCATGAATAGTCTTAAGTAACGTTTTAAATTTTCAGCTAACAATAATTTAAAATTTTGTTTATTATATTTCGAAAATTTCTCATTTTTTCCTATTGAAGATTGTGGAGGTCAAAACTAGTTGCTCGCTGTGGATTGTTTCTTTTATTTTCTTTCGAGTGATTTATTTTTCTTTCTTTTGTGATGGCTTCTCTAATTGTTTTTACCCTCATTTTGACATGTATAGCTATATTGGACGTGAGACTTTTTATTTTTTGCACAGTATTTAAGATTTTTAATTATTTTATTATTTTGTGATCACTGTTTGTAGTCGACCAATCTCGCGAACAAATCTTGCGTGGGAGGAATTAGATACTCTTCGAGAATCGAGTTGTTCGACACGACAGTCCCTTCTTTGTCCGCCTCTTTGTCGTGATAAATATGACATTGCGCAACTCTTCCACTATGAGTTTGGACCTCACAATTGTCTGATTTTATGTAATTTTTGTCTTCACACGACGAACTACTATATAGAAGATACATCGTAACCGGTTTTCAATGCTTGCAATTCTTTTAGTAAGAGATTCTACGTAAATTCATGTATAAATTCTTCTATTTCCTATCGATGTTTTTATTTCCAAGTAACACTAAATTGATCGATAAGAAAATTGACATAATTTCATCCATAGTCAATTCCATAACACCTTAAATAGCGTAATTATAATATTTTAAAAAATGTAGTAAGGTTGTTGTTTTTATAACATCACGTTGGAGTGGTCCGTAAAGTCTAATGAAACACCTACCAAAAAGCATACATTCAATGTAAGTAGATAAGCCTTCAAGCCAAGTAGACTACTCGCACCGTAGTTGAATGAACCTTTATTTTCATCTAACATAAACCCTACGCCATCCAAACTCATTGCTTTAAAATCAGGAAGACTGAGCTTTAAAAGGGTAATTATGGGAGGACTTAACCTATGTTTACGTGACATTTTGTACATGTAACATGTCCCAATTTTTCCAATATATATGATAAAGAATATGTTAGTTTGCCCTCTATTTTTACATTTTGATGATCATCTCTTGACATATCACACATTAATTGGTGCATAATTCATCTCGTTAATTGCACTAATTGATGAGTGTTACTTCAAGAGGTAACAATTAAAATGTAAAAGTAGAAGTTAACAGTAGAATTACTCATAAATAAATAATACATGATAGGAACATCAAATTTTGAGGTCAATATAGACAGTGAGCTAATGATTCTGGATTTTTTTATATTTGGTTAGTTTCTCACAGATTATTTGCATACAGAACAATGAATTGAACCATGAAAGACGATTTTCCTATATCAACAACCATTACGATTTGCATTAGGGTAAAAATCAGACGGGAACCCACGATTCGTTTCGAACCTCTATTACATATCGACATTATCGACCCTTACAAAAATATACCTTGAGACACTAAAAGTTAGAGTTAAAAGGAAGGAAAAAAAAGAAAATTAGGAGCGATCCATTCATGGATAGAAGGAGCTTGAAAAGGGGCATTGAATGTAGCCACGAGAGGATCACGAGATTCCAGCAGGTGAAAGGTACTGCACTACGACATCCAGACAAAGGATCATCCTTCCATCTGATTAACTTGATCAGTTGGTTAACTACCTTAAACAACAACTCAATCCCACAGTTACGACCGCACTGTGTTCATATCTGATTGGATCTTTCATCACAAGTGTACTCGATCTTTATAGCGTTGTCGTCATTGTAAATTCTGCCCACGTCCTTGACCTGTTACGTTACTACTATTATGAACTTTGAAAAAATTAGATAAATAATAAACCTTTAATAATCACTTACCCCTTCACACTTTCTTGTACAATTGCAGAAGCAATGATAATGTTGGAAGGAAGATGATGAAAATAATAAGACTATAGGCTAATTAATAATTAACCCAGCCAGCCACCAAACATTAATGATGGCGTTATGCCATCCACTAGAATTTCACCCTAATAAAAATAATTATTAATTATTCATTGAGTTAATAAGAAATTAATTATTATCATCCAAAATATAATAAAAATTTAAAATAAAAAATTGGGTTCCTATATTTTCTAAAGGATAATCATCAATAAAAATTTTAAATTATATGGTTATTAATAAATTTTCTCTTGAACTATTTTTTTTAACAAAACAAATCTTAAGTTAGCGTTCGTTAACAAAACAAACCTTACACACTCGAAAATGACGACATTGGCTCCACGCGGGCATACTTGCGGTCACTCACAGTGAACATGTGGTCGTTGCTCTTTGAATGAGTAGGAAACACACTCGAGAATGAGCGACCTCGTCTCCACGCAGTCATTTATACTTGAAATGGGTGCAAAATGTAATGAGGAGCATGCAACCTCGACTTCAAGTGAATGTATGCGCGGTCGTCCGCTACGACATGAGAGTTGGCTTGTTAACACATAGTTTTAATTTTGTTTTGTTAAATAATATAATTTATGTTTTGTTTTGTCACAAATCTTATATTTTATTTATTTATTTTTTTCCCTTTTCTAAATTATTATCATACGTTATTAAATTTCCTCGTACGTAGTTGTATGTATTAATTATGTCACGTTCTCACTCCACGTAGATTCACATGCCACTGGCGGACAGCATCACATGGTTTGAAATGCGTACAAATCGACTCTAGTTCGTTTGTCGTCGCGACTCGCGGGTCGGAAATTTGGTTCTACTACAGCCCAGTCGTTTTCACCAACGGGACCAGAAATGGACGGCTCGCTTCTGTCTCCGTCAAAGCTCGTCGTTTTTTAGGCGGATTGGCTCCACTTGCGACGCGAAATCGATGCACGGTGGGGCGTCCAGTTGGATTTTGGGTCGAGCTAGTGACGCAAACAGCAGGGAGTTTGCTGTGGCTGCCATCAAACCAGTTACTGTCTTGGTGGGTCGGGGTGTTCGCCACATGTTTGTTAAAATGACTGAAAGATTATTAAAAGAGACCTCACTCGACCATCTCATTGTGATGCTCTAGTGCTGTTAATGGCTGCTTATTTAAGGCCAGTTCTTCCTGACCCATAGAGATTGTAATAAATTGAACAATAATACTTAAAAAATAGACGCATGACCATCTTAGTGTGATGCTTTAATGCTGTTAAGAGTTCTTATTTAAAGCCGTGACGGCTCTGTCGTGATCGTTACCATTGGCATGAAAGCTTGCTGCTTTTAGACGTACCCAATGAGATTAACACTTTCGTGAACGATAATCTTTTCTCTCTGATAAATTAAACAATAGTCGATTGAAATTAATGTAAAACATTTATATACTTTTAAACATGTATTTGCATCCCTTTTTATTAGTTTTTTTAGATAAAATACAAGCTAATTCTTAAATTTAGAGGTAAATATCAAGTAGATTTTTCTACTTTTTTTTAAGAAAACTATTCCGGACATTAGCAATTAAGTTCTTGTCATTAGGTGTTATGTTAAATAAATTACGTTTTTGACAATTGATTTTCTCTACTGAGCAATTTCTGCAGAAAACAACTGCAAATAGAACAGTTTTAGTCATTTTGATGATTTTAAGAGAGAATCAAGCTGTAAAACTCAATGTCTTTAGTTGTTAAAATCATCAAAATCATTGTATTAGGAGTTAGTTCTGTCAGGAAATCGCCCAACAAAGGAATTTTGATGACATCCCTAACGATAGAGACTTAATTGCAAACATCGTTACGTTCGTAGTTATTTATTTTAAAAAGTACTGAGACTTGTTTGTTTCTTTACCTTTAAACTTAATAAGTAATTTGGACTCTACCCTAGTTTTTTCGCGTGATATTTTAATTTTTTTATGAGATATATTAATAATGTATAGATTGGAATTTAAAAACTCATATTCTCATTAACGATAAATTACCATTAATTAAAACATTCAAGATATTGGGTTGAAATTAATTTAATTATTTATCATTTTTTAGCAGATTATTTATCAATGAATGTACCAATGGCAATATTGATAGATATATAAAATTAAGCCAAAAAGAGGATAAACAGTAGGTTTCCTTCCACCAATTAGGGTGGACGCGATACGATTCGGTCTGGTTCTGAGCCGAAACTGGAACCGGACCGTGCATTTGGGATTTTAAAAATCCTCCCGGTCCGGTCCCGTTCCTTCCAAGTAAATTTAAATTTTTTTTGTCCCTAAGACAATCAATGTCTATGCTTAGATTGAATCCTGATTTTGTCCAAATTAATGAACCATTTCATCATAAATTTTCTCCATTTTGCACTCATGGGCTAACAAACAAATGCAGAAAACAAGCAACGACATATAAATATCATTGTACAGAATATGCATTGTTTTAAGCTAATGATCCTGAAAATCCACAATCAATTAGGCGATGTTACACAGGATGTCACACAAGAATATTTGTGTGACACCGAGTTTTAGTGCAATGATAGACAATATAAAAATGCGGAAATAAACGACACAAGAGGTTGTTAACGCAGTTCGGCAACCAGCCTACGTCTGCGGGGCCACGCCCAGATATAAAAACTTTTCCTTGAGTTCAAAAAGTTACAAGACACACGGACTTATATAAATAAAGACTCCCTCTTGTTTTTGTCGCCGCCTCTAGCTAACTTCCCAACGAAACAGTTTTTGCGAGATCCCCTCGACTTTAAAACGACCTCTCCCGAGATCTAGATAACAACAAGATCCCATTGTTGTTGGTTCCTCCCGAAACCCGTGTTATAGCAAGATCCTCTCGCCCACGATCAAGCACGACAAGCTCCCCTTGTCTAAGAAACAGAACTCCTCCAGAGTACGGATGCAGCCTCCTCCCGAGACTGTGTTTCAATGAAAGACACGAAAAGTTGCCTCCTGGGACACCTCCTGGAACACCAGATCGAAGTCCTCGGATGCAACACACAATACACTCAGTAGAACAATGAAATCTACAGATTAGGATGAGTGTGTAAAACAATCACTTACTCAAACACAGAAGCGATGAGAGTGAAAGAAAGTCGACAGCCCGGAACAATAAACCTTCGCACGCGAGAAATAAAGCTCTGTCGTCAATCAGCTCTCTCAGAACCGAGAACCTTAAATAACATTTGTAACTTCCATAACATCAAATCAGATCAGTTACCAAATTTAGTATGGCGCCGCAAGTATTAAGGAAAAACGAATCTTATTCGATAGTGTGACACCTCCTGTGACACATTAGGAAAGTCGCTCCAACTCATCAGATATTCGTTCAATAAATTAGGATATCATCCCATGAATTATGGGAACACGAAGCCCAGCAGATTTGGTAAAGTTTCCATCAAATTGCATTGCCAAATAAAACTTTTCCAAAAAACAAGTGCATATAGCATTTTCAATATCTTTCCTAATATTGTTGTTTCCTTATTGTTCTCTTCCATAGAATCATCATTACTGTTAACCAGACACCAGCCAAGAAGCAGAATCGATTATTACTTGATCACCAAGTATTAAATCATCAAATTAAGAAATACTGCAATTGATATATTTTCTCCATAAATATGAATATATTTTGCCAAAAACACAATTGCCAACGTATGCAAATATTTTGCATTTACATATCCAACCTTGTCTTTGTCTAGATCATCAAAAAAAAAACTTAGAGGGATCTGAGCTCCAGATTGAAACCATAAATCAGTCATGAAATAGATAAAAAAATGTTTGCAATAAAACATATTACTTGCAACTATGGGCACTGATGAGAAGCAGAAAAAAAGACACATTGTGATCAGTCCTGCAATCGACGAGATCCCCATTTTTGGTAAGAAGGAAGCTTTTCTCAATTCTCTCTCTAGATCTCTGAACTCTCCCTAATCATCCAGTTAAGGAGAACTCGAAGAGAGAGAAAATAAAAAAGAAAATCTACCATGAAGCTGAAGCGAATTATCGATAGGGTAGTTTTAGTTGCAGAGAAAGACTCAAACTTCGGAAGGGCAAAGCAGCGCGAAGATTCGGACTTCGGAAGGGCAAAGCAGCGCGAAGATTCGGACTTCGGAAGGGCAGCGCGCCGCCTGCGAGGTGGGAAGAGCAGCCCAACCTTGAAGGGCAGCGACAACGCTCTTTGAAGAGCAATCAACTAAGGACAATGCGATTCAGGAACGCCAAGATCCGGACTTTGGTTCTGTAACGCTGCACACTGCGATTTGGTTTTGCGAAATGAGAAGATTGAACTGAAAACTTAAACCGGAAATCGATTTTCTTAGATTTAGGATTTTTGAATTTTATACGGTCTGGTCCACGATTTTTTGAGTTTCTTGTATCAGGACCGTGGACTGGACCGTATCTCACGGTTTCATGATGTGCAGGACACATCCCAGACCGGGATACTATGAGTACCGACCAAAACCGGATCGAAACACCTATTCTGATCCGGTTCCTCGATCCGGGGCCGATTCTGCCAACCCCTACCACCAATAATGTTTACATTGACGCCAAAACTTAGAGATTTCAGCCCATTGATTTTTGCATAGTCATGCTTAGTGGTCCGCCATCCCATTGACGAGGCTTTGGATAAATATTTAATGAGAGAGTGCAATGGAAAAATATGAAAAAAATAAATTAGAGAATTCAACCATGAGGTCAGAAAATTTGAGCATCGCGTTTGACTCTCACAATAATTTTCACAAATTTTATAGCGACAAAGTTTGATTTTTATTCACTCTACTAGTTTATTTTCTAATTCACTCTTTAATATTATTTTTTGATTTGTCGCTAAAGTATCACTTATAAATGAATATAATAATTAATATAAATTATAAATAGTTCAAAATAAAGCACGATTAATTATCGCTGTGTTAATATTATAAAATTAAAAGTTAGTTATTTCCACTCGAGGAGGTACAAATGCACTTAATATTTATTATTAATTATGCTTTAGATCATAGCATAGCTATATGATTTATTAAATTATTGAGTTAATTATGTTGTATAATTCTATTGCTCTTGCCTTTTGGACCGTCTCATAATTTGTAAACAACATTAATTAAATTTTACTAATCATGGTTAGCTTTTAATATTAATTTGTTAATTCTTAAACGAAGTGGGGTACTGGGGCCCTACCAAACTTTTGACTTTTCTCCAACGTTGTGCATCCGAAGGGTTAAAACCCTCCCTAAAAACCCAAAACCTGATCGAGCTTGCCGTCGAACCATGTCTTGCGCCGCCGCCATGGCCGCTAGATCAGCCCTTAGAACCGCCACGATCAGAAGCGCTACCGCGTCGAGACTCGCAACCGGAGCCAGACCCAAACCAACGTTTTCACCGCTTGGTATTCCCAAACAGAATACAATCTCCCGTCGCATTCTCAGGTGAAGTCTGGTTTTTGTTTTTTTTCTTTGATAATTCTACAATTTCCATAGGCATTTGGATTTGAAGTTTGATTTTTTTTTTTTATGGGTTGATTTTATGCGCGAAAAGATCTCCAGTCGAGATGAGCTTTTGCGTGGAAACATTGCTTCCTTACCACTCGGCTACTGCCTCTGCGTTGCTCACTTCGATGCTGTCCGACGCTCGCAGAAGCTATTGTTGGACACCAGAAGGTATCTCTTTATTCATGTTGTCTTACGGTTGTCGAATGGATGCCAAACTTTCTTTCTTTAAAGCCGAGTCTGATAATTCCAATATGAATTGCTTTTCTTTGTTGGGCTGGATTTAGAACTACTTGTTATTGAAGTGCTTCTTCATTGATTTGATTATTGTAGGAGTTTTGTTTTACATTTCCTTGGTCTATTTACTCATTTTAGTTGGTTGGTTTGGTCTGTGGACTTTGCGGCAGTCGCTTCGGAGTGATACAGTGTTCTGTTTTTTGTGCAAATTTTATTTTGCTTTTCTTTTTTTCCCTTTCTCAGTACAAAATTCATGCTTCTCCTTCAAGAGTTAATCTTAGTTTCGTATTGCCGGAATCATATGCTGACATGAATTGGGAAGAAGTAGGTTCTTTTTCAAGTCAAAGTGCTCTTAAGTTAATCACTTATGGGCATGGAAGTTTTTCTTTCATCCTATAGCTTGTTACTTTTGTAAGTTAGCACAAGGAAAAGCTGGGAACTGTTAAACTGGGAATTTATCTATGGCTTGTTAAGTGAAAATGAGAAACTTTTGCATTAATCATAGAGTATAGCGTAGAAGACATTTTTCTGCCTCTGTATCATTGAGGAAAACCCATCTCTTTCTCTCTTGAAAAGTAAAAGAACCCATATTATTTTTCCTTTTGTAGGGCACAAGACTAGATGAGGATCGAGCTTCAATGATGGAGTAAAGTGTCGTTTATTGTTGACTTTTTTGAATTAGTAGTTCATTACTCTTCATAATCCTTGATTAAATTCTTAATGTTTATACCAGCCTCATTAATTGTGACTGTCATTGACGATTGCAATGTGTTCCGTTTAGATGTTTTTCGGGTGTTAATGATACAACTCGTTTATATATCGTGAATGGATGATTCTGATTTCTTGTATCGCTCAGATTGCAATGATGATGTATGATGAATGTCGAGAGACTGAAGCGAAGTTCAGTTCTTGCTATCTAAGTCGAGATGCTGAAAATAAAGCCATTTATTTAGAGTTCATAGCTTTTGTTGCATGTTTCTTGACAAGATGTGGAGAAACGAAAACAATACATTAGTTCTTGTTGGTTTGTTGTTAATATTAATGAAAAATATATCTTCCCCATTGTCAGCCACTCTGTTCTTTCTTTTAAACTATTGCCAATGTCTGTACTCCATAGCCAGTTTTACTTTTGTTTCAGTTCCGCGTCGAAATGTCGTTTTAATCCTTGATCGGAGCTACAATCTAACAACACCCATCACGGCTACTTTTTCCGGCTCTGACTTTGGCTATTTCTTTCTTTAGGATCATGAGCATTGCAGACTGCTGTTGGCTTTGGAACTTGCTGTCTTTTATTTTATCTGTTCTTGCTTGGATCGAGTTTTTGTCTTGAGAAACTCGGCTTTAAACCAGCAAAATGTAGTTTAATTTGTTGATGTTTCATTCTTCTGGGCTCTAAAATTGCAAATTCCAGATAGAGCAGTCGTGAATTTGAAAAAGCCCTACTTTATATATATATATATATATATATATATATATATATATATATATATATATATATATATATATATATATATATATATATATATATATATATATATATATATATATATATATATATATATATATATATATATATATATATATATATATATATATATATATATATATATATATATATATATATATATATATATATATATATATATATATATATATATATATATATATATATATATATATATATATATATATATATATATATATATATATATATATATATATATATATATATATATATATATATATATATATATATATATATATATATATATATATATATATATATATATATATATATATATATATATATATATATATATATATATATATATATATATATATATATATATATATATATATATATATATATATATATATATATATATATATATATATATATATATATATATATATATATATATATATATATATATATATATATATATATATATATATATATATATATATATATATATATATATATATATATATATATATATATATATATATATATATATATATATATATATATATATATATATATATATATATATATATATATATATATATATATATATATATATATATATATATATATATATATATATATATATATATATATATATATATATATATATATATATATATATATATATATATATATATATATATATATATATATATATATATATATATATATATATATATATATATATATATATATATATATATATATATATATATATATATATATATATATATATATATATATATATATATATATATATATATATATATATATATATATATATATATATATATATATATATATATATATATATATATATATATATATATATATATATATATATATATATATATATATATATATATATATATATATATATATATATATATATATATATATATATATATATATATATATATATATATATATATATATATATATATATATATATATATATATATATATATATATATATATATATATATATATATATATATATATATATATATATATATATATATATATATATATATATATATATATATATATATATATATATATATATATATATATATATATATATATATATATATATATATATATATATATATATATATATATATATATATATATATATATATATATATATATATATATATATATATATATATATATATATATATATATATATATATATATATATATATATATATATATATATATATATATATATATATATATATATATATATATATATATATATATATATATATATATATATATATATATATATATATATATATATATATATATATATATATATATATATATATATATATATATATATATATATATATATATATATATATATATATAATTTTTTAATTTCGTGGTTAAATAATGCAAATTTTGGATTTGAATAAATTAATATTATTTCCGTTTGCATCTCTCTCTTTCGGCAACTCGCGCCTTCTTCTGTCTCTTCCTCTTTTCTTTCTTTCTCGTGGAGAAACTGCCGGCGGCTGGCGACTTTTCAGATTCCGGTGAGAAGTCTGTGGCCTTATTTCTCCTTCATTCTTTCTTTGTTCTTCCTCATTACTGTAAATCCTAAGTTTGTTTTCTCGAGTTTTTTGCCTGGGCATGGATTTTTCTCTCTTTGATTGATGTGTTGAATTGGAAATTACTTTTTTTTTGGGAGCTTGGGTAGTACCGTAGTATGGTGGGAGGCGAGCTTTAGAATTTTTCCCGCTCGCTGAAGAAGAATATGTCATGATATTACTAAAGCTCGATGGTCTCTAGATGTTTCAAAGTTCACTGAACTTATAAATTTGCCCTCGAAGAAAAAGTCTTCGTTTGAGTCAAAATTTAAACCGTGAGGCGAGTAATATGGAGAAAAAAACTAGTGTAACGTGATATCAACTTCTAGCAATCCTGCTCAAATGCACTTCTAATGGATCATTTGGTTTAGCATTATGAAGCATAGTATGTTGTAGAAGTTGTATTTTCTTCTTTCTTTCATTTATATATTAATTTTGCCCTCGAAGAAAAAGTCTCGTTTGAGTCAAAATTTAAACCGTGAGGCGAGTAATATGGAGAAAAAAACTAGTGTAACGTGATATCAACTTCTAGCAATCCTGCTCAAATGCACTTCTAATGGATCATTTGGTTTAGCATTATGAAGCATAGTATGTTGTAGAAGTTGTATTTTCTTCTTTCTTTTCATTTATATTTTTTTTTCTCGTTTAGCAATCAATATTGGTTCATATGGCTAAACTAGGTGGGAAGTTCATGTCCAATCCTTTCAATGAAATGTTTTTTTCGATGAGGAAGCAACTTATTTTTTGACTAATGTAATGCTTTTGATTCAGGTACGCACAGATTTTAATATTTTGAAAACTCACCATGAATTTAAATTAATAGATTTCTGTGTTTCCGTACTTTCGATTAATTAACTGTTTGAGTTTTTCTTCTTCTTTTTTCACAGTTGCACTTTAAACTTTAGCTCCTGAGGTGAAGCTCCATTTAGCGAAATGATTCAAATGTGGGAATTTGTTGAAGTTTGAGATTTTCTCATGTTGATGTTCCAGAAGGTTTAGCATTTTGGCTTTTGTGTAAGCTTATGATGTGATTATTCAAGTATTTGAAAGTTCTATTATCTCCGCAGATATGATGTGATTATTCAAGTACTTGAAAGTTCAACTTCCATGTGATAAAGGAAAAAGACATATTTATGACTTTGAGGATTACCAAATATGGTTTTGCCATCGCATGCCTGGTATATGTCATCTCACAACGTCTTCATATCATGTGCTGATTATTCTGATAATCATGTTGAAGGGGCAGTGAAAATGTCTAAAATTGGTCTATTGTTGGCTTTGGACATAGATTGCTTGAATTGCACTCGGTGAATCTTCTTAAAAATTCAGACACTTACCACTCCTTTCCTAAACGTTGTTTATCTCCGAAGATGGACCATGAAACTACGGTCTTATTTTTCCCTGCAAAAGGATTTTATCAAACATTATCCCACTTCTTCAGAACCCTTTGCGTTCACAGTGCGTTATTTTTATTCTTCCAAATTCATACAGACCTATGGTAAATTTATAGAAGGCCCACAAGGATATTGTTCTAATTTAAGCTCGACTTCAGAAAGCAACTTCAGACCTGCTTTCATTTCTATTTCCAATCTCTTATCACAATGCACTGCTTTCAAAAATGTAAGCTTGGGAAGGAAAATCCATGCTTACATAATCACATCTGGATTATCTGAATATTCAGGTCTTCGAAATTGTTTAATAAATTTTTACTCCAAATGCCATTTTTTCTTAAAAGCCCGGAAACTGATTGATGCAAGTTGTGAACCAGATTTAGTTTCTTGGTCTGCTCTAATATCTGGGTATGCCCAAAATGGCCTTGGGGAAGAAGCTGTTTCAGCCTTTCGTGAGATGCTTTTATTGGGAGTTAAAAGTAACGAGTTTACTTTCCCTAGTGTTCTCAAAGCCTGTTCCTTGACAAAAGACTTAAACCTCGGAAAACAAATTCATGGTATTGCCTTGGTGACAGGATTTGAGTCTGATGTGTTTGTTGCTAATACTTTGGTTGTTATGTATGCAAAGTGTGGGGAAATTGGAGATTCAAAAATACTTTTTGAGGCAATCACCTGGAGAAATGTTGTGTCCTGGAATGCATTGTTTTCTTGTTTTGTGCAGTGTGATTTTTGTAGGGAAGCAGTGACTTTGTTTCAAGAAATGCTAATTAGTGGAACTAGACCAAATGAGTTTAGTCTATCCAGTTTATTAAATGCCTGTGCTGGCTTAGAGGATGGAAGAAATGGAAGAAAACTTCATGGGTATTTGATAAAGCTAGGGTATGATACAGATCCCTTCTCAGCTAATGCACTGGTAGACATGTATGCAAAAGTTGGGTATCTTCAGGATTCAATTACTGCGTTTGAGAGTATCAAAATTCCTGATATTGTCTCATGGAATGCTGTTGTTGCTGGTTGTGTCCGTTATGATTACCATGATTATGCTATAGAGTTGTTTAGGCAGATGGGAAGATCAGGAGTACCTCCAAATATGTTTACTTTATCAAGCATCCTTAAAGCTTGTGCAGGCATAAAGCTCATCAAATTGGGTAAGCAATTTCACTCACTTTTGGTGAAGAGGAACATAGAATCTGATTCTTTCGTGAGTGTTGGATTAATAGATATGTATGCAAAATGTGATTTGATGAGCGAGGCAAGAATTGTGTATAATTCCATGCAAAACAAGGACTTAATTGCTAGTAATGCAGTTATTTCCGGACATTCATGTAATGGAGAGGACAAAGAAGCTATATCCTTTTGTGGAGAGATTTATAAAGAGGGATTAGAATTGAACCAGACTACTTTATGTACCGTCCTCAAGTCCATTGCTGCCCTTCAGGCTGCAAAGTTATGTGAACAGATTCATTCACTTTCTATAAAATCAGGTTTAGAATCCGATGTTTATGTTTCAAATAGCTTACTTGATGCCTATGGAAAATGTTCTCGCATTGAGGAAGCAGAAAGAATTTTTGAGAAATGTCCAACTGGAGATTTAGTGGCATTCACATCCATGACAACGGCTTATGCACAATATGGATACGGTGAGGAAGCTATAAAGATGTATATGTTGATGCAAGATAGGAATGTTGTACCAGACGGATTTATTTACAGTTCTCTGATGAATGCTTGCGCAAATTTATCAGCTTATGAACAAGGAAAACAAATACATGCTCATGTTCTGAAATTTGGGATTCTGTCAGAAGTTTTTGCTGGGAATTCTCTTGTTAATATGTACGCAAAATGTGGAAGTATAGATGATGCAGGGCGTGCTTTTTCTGAGATACCTGAGAAAGGAATTGTGTCATGGTCAGCAATGATTGGAGGACTCGCCCAACACGGCCATGGTAAAGAAGCCCTCCATTTGTTCCATCAGATGCTCAATGATGGGGTTTTACCAAATCACATAACCTTAGTCAGCGTCCTTTGTGCATGTAATCATGCTGGTTTGGTCGTTGAGGCTCGAAGGTACTTTGAATCCATGGGAGAACTTTTTGGGATTCAACCAATGCAAGAACATTATGCTTGCATGGTTGATATCTTGGGTAGAGCTGGGAAATTAAATGACGCAATGGATCTTGTGAATAAAATGCCATTTCAACCCAATGGAGCTGTTTGGGGGGCACTTCTTGGAGCTGCGAGAATTCATAAAAATGTTGAGGTTGGAAACCAGGCTGCTCAAATGCTTTTAGAACTTGAACCAGAGAAATCCGGAACCCATGTAATTCTCGCAAATATATATGCATCGACAGGCATGTGGGAGAATGTTGCAAAAGTGAGAAGGCTTATGAAAGATAGCATGGTGAAGAAAGAGCCTGGGATGAGTTGGATTGAGGTTAAAGGGAAAGTATACAGTTTCATAGTAGGAGATAGAAGCCATACTAGAAGTAAAGAGATTTATGCAAAGCTTGACTATTTGAGCTACCTGCTCAATAAGGCTGGGTATGTTCCGATGATAGAGATTGATCTTCATGACGTGGAGCCAAGTGAGAAGGAAAAGCTCTTATTACATCACAGTGAGAAGCTTGCTGTGGCTTTTGGGCTAATTGCAACTCCACCCGGAGCTCCTATCAGAGTGAAGAAGAATCTTCGAGTTTGTATTGATTGCCATACTGCCTTTAAATTTATATGTAAAATTGTGGCCAGAGAAATTATTTTGAGAGACATAAACAGATTCCACCATTTCAAGGATGGTTCTTGCTCTTGTGGGGATTACTGGTGAAGTTTTTGTAATCTCTCTACTTGATGGACTTGGGCATGATCAAAGAGGTTTTGTTTGCTGAATCTTCAGTGAGTTTAGAACTTTGATCTAAAAGTCATTCCTACAAAAGGTGACAACATTGATAACTCTGTTGTTTTTGTTCTTTCATCGATTGTTTTTGAAGTGGCACACTTACTGATTGACTTTGCATTTGATTTCTTTTTCTTTTGCTCCAGGAAATAAAAATTATAATTGTACTCGAGAATCAAAAAAGGGTGACATAGAAAATGTCGAACTGAAGTTTGATTTACAAAGATATGAACATTTTTGGGCATTATTGTATTTAGATGTAGAGATGGTGAGGTAATACAGAATTGTATCTCAGGAGAGGATTCTTTAAGTAATTTGGACATTTTTACATTGAAATAAGATTGTGTTTATCATTATGCCCCTAGTCTTAGTACTATTTTATACAGATTTTGTGTTGTAGATTTAGCAAGCAGTCTAGTGGGAGCTCAAATTGGCAATCATGTATTCTAGGGGCATATCTTGCTTTCTTAAATAAATTTAAAATGAAATGCATTATTGCTAGTTAATATGCTTTTATATTTGCTTTGATATCTCTTTTTTTTTTTTTTTTTTTTTTTTTTTTTTTTTTTTTTTTTTTTTTTTTTTTTTTTTTTTTTTTTTTTTTTTTTTTTTTTTTTTTTTTTTTTTTTTTTTTTTTTTTTTTTTTTTTTTTTTTTTTTTTTTTTTTTTTTTTTTTTTTTTTTTTTTTTTTTTTTTTTTTTTTTTTTTTTTTTTTTTTTTTTTTTTTTTTTTTTTTTTTTTTTTTTTTTTTTTTTTTTTTTTTTTTTTTTTTTTTTTTTTTTTTTTTTTTTTTTTTTTTTTTTTTTTTTTTTTTTTTTTTTTTTTTTTTTTTTTTTTTTTTTTTTTTTTTTTTTTTTTTTTTTTTTTTTTTTTTTTTTTTTTTTTTTTTTTTTTTTTTTTTTTTTTTTTTTTTTTTTTTTTTTTTTTTTTTTTTTTTTTTTTTTTTTTTTTTTTTTTTTTTTTTTTTTTTTTTTTTTTTTTTTTTTTTTTTTTTTTTTTTTTTTTTTTTTTTTTTTTTTTTTTTTTTTTTTTTTTGAATGTGAGATCGATTAATCTTCTCAAGTTTTTCAAATCGGCGGATTAAGTTTTTGCACATAATTTACATTCAATTTAATTTATGAGTAGAATCAGATCTGAACTTTTAGTAATGATACGTGAAGCTGCTCTTGTGAATTGCTTCTTTGTTGCATCTTTTGAAGATCAAAATGCACCTACTGCTGGCCGCTTCTTGCCTCTTGGTGGCGAACAGTAATACAATTTGCCGTGACATTGGCAGATCTTAAACTTGGGTCTGTATCATTTCATTTCCCAATTGATCAGGAATGCAATTGTTACTTTTGATTGGTTTATCTTTTTTTCCTTTTATCTCGATCAGTCAGGAATCAATGATTTTAAGATTGACAACATGGTCTGATCGACGTCTCATTATTTTGATCCCAACTGGAAACTGAGCTAGCAACCGTGCCAATTGAAAGTCACTGGTGAGTGTCGACTTCTCTCCTGTTCTCCTAGTTCTCCTACTCATAAATTTGCGTAATATTATTGTTTGTGCTCCTTATGCTAGCTGTCCATATTGATAAGTCTGTCTGACCTTTTCTACGGCATTTCGAGTAAATGATTTCACCGATTTAACATCACAAGGAAAAGCCATTAGAAATAGAGCTTTATGTCCAAGATTGTTCTGTAGTTTTGACGAATCCCATATGTTTTGCTTTTGGTGGGGTCGACCTGTGGTTGGGTAAAGTCAACTATGTTCCAATCAAAGAATTGATCTTCAAGCTCAACTGGGACCCAAGACATTTACTAGAGTGTCCATTTTCTTTTATTAGTACTGATAATCTAATGAATCATTTTCCTAGAAAAACCATTTCAATATTATTAATGTCACCAAGTCTTTCTCTGTTTAAAAAACGTGACAGAAAAAATAGATAACGCGGTAGTAGTAGACCAGTGCAATACAACAAACATCACAAACTCGTGACAATATTTTATTCAGTAAATTATTGGTAAAGCTATTTCGAGTGTGGAAAGTCAACACGCATGATGGCTTCCCGCTGCCCATGCCCTGCATGCTTCTCAAGCAAAATTGCTTTTTTGACCGAGTTAGATCTGATTGTCTGACTCAGTTTACTGTTGTTTCTAAATGTTTTATCAGGTAGAAATATTACCATAGCTTCATATTACATGCTCACTTATTATGTTTAGTTGATGTCAAGAATGATTAACTGTTGAAATAAGTGGTGGATTAGTAACAATAGCTATTTCGAGTGTGTTTTGAGAAGCTTGAATCTGAATCTGAACATGCTGGTTTTCTAGATTTGGCTGGTGGGTTTGGAAGCAAGTCAAAGTCAACGGAGACAAAATTGAGGTACGTCGTGGGTCTGTGTTTCAGCCCAAACCTTTGATTCTTGTATATATCTAATTTCGTGCCAACCAAGTTAAACTGTTCTGATAGTGTCTTTTAATGTAACTTTTATGTGTTATTCTTTAGTTAGTGAAATAATTAAGATTAAGATTAATATAAATAATAATAATTAAATAAGATAATTTTATAGGGTAAAAATAATATTAATAGGAACAAAATTATAATAAATTCGTTGTAATATTATAATAAAAGAAAAGAAGTGGTGTGGTCAAGAAACGGGTAGAGAGCAGGTGATGAACAGAGTGAGGCGTGGCAGTGTTGGGTTGAGTGATTAGGACAGGACACGTTTCGAACGTTGATTGGTCGTTGTTTTTGGCTCTCCGGAAGACCGGTTCTAACTGAATAAATCCCATTCGCAGTTCCTTCACTGTCCACTTCACACACGCTAATCCTCTCATTTTAGGCTTAATTCTCGAGACGTGTCACGTAAGTTGGCCACTCACCCTGATTATATACTTTAATTTAAGTTAAAATAATTAAATTGATTAATTAGAGGATGATTAGTGGTCTTAGCAGCCGCCCCTTTCCCAGTCAAAGCCATCCTTAGACTCTGTTCTTTCTCTCTCTAATCAATTACCGTTCTTTTCCTTCCTTAACGCCATCTATAAAAACCTGCCCCCCCACCCGTTCTCTGATCTAACTCGTGCCGAATTTATTCTCTCGGTTCGTTTTGTCAGCAGCCAATCGGAGTTTGGTTTCTTTTCCGGTTTGGAGGGGTTTTTCGTATGGCGCCCAGGGAGAAGACGGGTGGCGCTAAGGGAAACGGAGGCGTAAAGGAGGTGCATTTCAGAGGCGTCAGGAAGAGACCGTGGGGGAGGTACGCTGCCGAGATCAGAGATCCCGGGAAGAAGAGCCGCGTTTGGCTCGGCACCTTTGATACGGCCGAAGAGGCTGCTCGAGCTTACGATGCCGCCGCTAGAGAATTTAGGGGAGCCAAAGCCAAAACTAACTTTCCCCTTCTCATCGACGATGTTCCCAAATGTACTCCGAATCGGAGTCCTAGCCAGAGTAGTAGCACTGTAGAGTCGTCAAGCCATGAGCCGCCTCTTTCGCTCGGATCTACGCGGCTGGATCTAAACGTCACTAACGATAGAGCTTTGAGGTTCCCGTTCGCACAACGCCTGATTCCGTCGCTTGGTGGAACTGTCGCCGGCGGTGTGCCGGCTGGGAATCAGATTATCTACTTCGACGCAGCTGTTGCAGCTGGGATGGGGAACGTTCATCAGTATCAAAGGCTGAGATTTGATGACCATCGATCGGCGAATGAAATATACTCCGCTGCAAGCGGTGGGATCCAGAGCGACTCCGACTCATCCTCCGTCGTGGATTTGAAGCCCCGGAAGCTCCCCGATCTTGATCTCAACTTCCCTCCTCCAGAAGACGTTAATTTTCCGTAGTATCAGGATCTCCACACAGACATAAGCAGTTCTGATTGTGGATACGTTATCTGATCTCCATTGTTGCAACAGTGAAGGTTGTAATTTCCATCTCGAAGTTATTTCCTAGAATGAAATAGTCCATTAATTCTCTCGAATTTAGTCGATCATCGTTTCAAACACCCGTGACGACGTCAAGCCGGTAAGAATAAATTTCCCGGGCGGCGGAGAAATATAGACCGGAGCCATCAAAGTACGGAACATTGCACGTGTTCTTTTTATCGTTGTAGTAGAGGTGAGCGTAAAGAAGGCGAATGAAGAGAACGCTGGACTTGCTGACGCGTGGCACTGTGTCTTTCTATTCACAGGCTGATCAAGCGTGGCGGGAGTTTTGAGGGGACATCTACGACACGTTGCATTCTGTGGTCCTATTTTATTTAACACGTGCAAATTGCAATTAAGAAATTTTTAAAAACCATATGTTTATTTTCATAGCGCGTGAGATGGGTAGGGCGGCTGGGCAAGCACGTGTTAAACGGCCGTCAATAATATATTTAATTTTGTTTTAAATTTTCATTTGATGATGTCATAAATAAAGGCCGGAGACAACAAATGGGGCCGCAGTCCCGATTCCCTTTTATAGCTCCCCACTTTAACTTTACTATTGAAAATGAACACAACATTATCAATATTTCCAAAGATTATTTATATACTTACAAAGTTATTTTATTTTAGGATTTTCAATCATTTCAAGAACAATTTTTTAAATTATTTTATGGAGGGCTAAATGATTCGATGAAAAAAAATATTTATAAGTAACCAAATAACTAAGTCGTGTACGATGACATGTCAAATAATATAAGAATTATTGATTGACGAACCCAAAAAATAAAAGAGCTTAACGATCGATCGATGCATTTCTTTTGTCGTTTTGCATTTCAATTTCAAAGTAGGTTAAACTAACAATTACCAAAAACACTTATTCGAGCCTCGGGCTCTTGTTTGTTCAATAAACATAAACGCAATGCATTGTCTCTATCATTTGACGTGCTTCAAAGTTCTTCACAAGGTTGGTATAGTCTTATCTTTCATATCGATTTTTATACGTAAGAGAGCATACTTAGTAAGTCAAACGTAGAGCTATCTTTTTTTATCTTCTTCGGTTTGTGTTGTTGTTGTACATACTTGAAATTTTTCATTTTTGACTAAAAAAACCTTATTTTTGTCTTTGTTAATAAATTATACTGATGTTTAGCGATCGTCTCTTACAGAGGGCTGAACCATGTTGACTTTGATGGGCATGTGGGCTATGATTAGTTTTCCTTTACACAGACAGCTTAGGCCTGATTGCTGAGGTTCTTGGGCTGTTCTTGGCGTGGGTTTCTCAACGATCTTTTTTATTATTTTTTTTTTTTGTGAAGAAAATTCAATCTTGACCATGAGATCCTACTCCTAGCCGATTCAAGGAAGTGGGTTTAATATAAAAAATTGAACAGTTACCGGGAATTCTCGGTTTCAGCACCTAAACAAGAAGTTGAACTGTAAAAGCTTTGCCCAAAATGTGGTGTTTATATTCGCCTGGCGTGTTTAGTGGGGCTTTATCTCTTGCTGGGCGTATGCGGCAGAAGATCCAGTTTCGGCTTCTGGTTTAGGTGTTTGAAGGAATAATGGGTAGGGTCTTTCTTGTTGAATTGGATGGTAAATCCTTTAGATGCAGATTCTGCAATACCCATCTCGCTCTTGAAGATGATATTATCTCTAAGGTACTCAATTTCTCTCTCTAGTCTCTATCTGCTTCCTCCTATTTCTCTACTGGTTTCCTTGAATTGTTCCTGTTTTTCTAAGCTCAATCTCGCCTGTTGTGCGCTGAATTTGTTTAATCCTGTTGTGAAACCCAGGGTTCACAACTCATACTCTAATATATTCTCACGAAATCGTTCTACAGTGGAAAAGAAAAATTTAAATTTCTTGTGTGAAATTTCGAACGCCCATGTGTTGGAACTCCGAGTTGGAGAATGAATTCTAGGCCGATTAAAAGAAAAATCTGCTACTGGGTTATTGGCGATTAATTTATTAGAATTTCTTCTCTTGTTATGAATGTAAAATTAAAAGAAGGGCTCGTTTGAGAGAACATTTCGATCTCTGAGTATTAAAGAAATTCAATCCTGAAAGAAATTTTTGCTATCCTTTTTATTTTTTTATAAATTATAAATGTTTAAATACAACTTAAACAAATAACTATTGATTAAGAAATTCAAAAAGAATCGAATGAAGTTAAGTTCATTCAAACTACAACAATAATTTAAAATTTAAAATTAAAAACTAATATTATGTTAAATAATAATTCAAAATTCAAACTGAATAGCTCATTTCATTTCAGATCAACTTCTAGCTGGATAACTTATCTCATTCGAATCTTCAAACTTCCTTATTTCACGAGAATAGATGGATAACTTATCTCATTTCGAATTTTCAATCCAACTTTCTTATCCCACGATAATAACGCTTTCCAAAATACGGATCCACTTTGACTGAATCTTCTTGATTTTGACTAGAATCCATAACATCAGACTCCTCCTTAGCAAAGTGTTTGTCCTCAAGCACAAAAGATGGATAACGTTGTTTGAAAATTGTGGCATCTTCCCATGAAGCTTCAGCTGGAGATAGTCCAAGACAACTTGTGGATTAGGTAGGTAGAGGGGAGCCTTCATGAATAAGTTGGTAAAGCTGGTTCAACTCTTTCAAGACTCCCATGGAACTTCTTGAGACAAGAGACATGGAATACTGGGTGGATTTTGCAAGGAGCATGAAGATCCAACTTATAAGCAACATCATCTATGTGGTGAATGATACAAAAAGGACCATAAAATCGTGCAGAGTTTTTTATTTTTCTTTGCTGCCATAGAAAGTTGATGGAATGGTTGTAGTTGGAGTAAAACCATATCACCGGGTGAAAATACAACGTCGCAATGATGGCGATCATATTGTTGTTTCATAGTATGTTGTGCTTGCTACTAGCGTTCTCGAATATCTTGAAAAACTTCATCACGTTGTTGCAACTCATATTCCACAGCTTCCAACTATGTTGAACCGGGTGTGTAAGAAAGAATGCGTGGAGGGGAGCGTCCATAGACCACTTGGAATGGTGTTGTGCGCAAAGAAGTATGGAAACTGGCTTTATAACAAAATTCAGCCCAAGTTAATCATTGTAGCCATTTGGTGGGTCGATCCGCGACAAAGCATTGCAAATACATTTCAAGGCTCCGATTAACAACTTCGGTTTATCTGTCGGATTGAGGATGATAAGCCGAAGTGAAAGCAAGTTGAGTACCACTTAATTGAAATAATTCCGACCAAAAAGTACTAGTAAAAATAGGATTTCGATCACTAACTTAGCCCATGAAGCTTAAAAATATTGTCAAAAAATATCCTAGCAACTGTAACTGCAGAATATGAGTGAGAAAGAGATATGTAGTGGGCGTATTTGGAGAAACAATCTACAACTACTAGTAACACATCTCGCCCTTGTGATTTGGGAAGACCTTCATTAAAATCCATTGATATATCAGACCAGATTGGAATTGGAATATGCAATGGCTTGGAATTGGAATATGCAATGGCTGTAAGTGTTCCACCATATTCCGTTGACAAATCAAACATGTTTTGACATATTCTTGATCATTAACCTTTATTCCCTTCTAAAAAAATCAGCCTTCAAGCTGTGAAGAGCTTTTGGTAACCTTCATGTGTTTGATCATGAATGGCAGAAATAATAGCTTGAATGAGGGGAGAATCTTGAGAAAGAAAAACATGATCTTTGAAAAGAATAAGCCCATCATGAATTCCCAAAGGGCCTACTGCCTCACCTTTTTGAAGACGTTGTCGGAGTTCTTGGAGAGTTTTAGAGGTTTTTATTTCCTCTCTGATTGTTTCTAAAAAACTTACTTGTGGCATGGAAATGGCTTGTAGAATTCCTTCATCTTGCTCACGACGAGAAAGAGCATCCGCTACTAAATTTTGTTGACCAGCTCTAAATTCAACAGTATAATCAAAACCCATAAGCGTGCTAAGCTGCTGTTGTTGAGGTGAAGTCGCAATACGCTGTTCCAATAAATATTTAAGGCTAAAATAATATGTTATGACCAAAAAGGATTGTTCCCATGAATTTGGTCGCCAATGTCGAATTGTTTTAGCGAGTCCTATCAATTCTTTCTTATATGCAGGGAGTTTGTGATGGTGAGGAGCTAGAGTTCTACTGAAATAAGCGATTGGGCGACCTCCTTGTTGCAAAATGGCACCAATTCCCCAATCAGATGCATCACATTTCACAATAAATTGTTGAGAAAAATTTGGAAGAGATAGACTAGGAGCCTTTCAATCACTTTGAAGTGATACTTTTTGACAGATTCTTTCACTACAAAGACGGTTTCACATTTAGATGTTGGGTCAAGTCTCCATTAATAAAGCTATGAGTACTTCCAGAATCAGCGAGTACTCGTAGTGGAACACCACCATGGCATTGACTTGCATTGTTTGAGGGTTACGAATCCCTGTGATTGCATGTAAAGAAATTTCTGGTTCATTCACTTGCTCCCCTTCAACATCAGTTTCATCTTCAGTCATCTTTAACCAAAATAATTTTTTACACCAATGATTTGGTGTATATTGTTCATCACAATTAAAGCACAAGCCTTTTGACCTTCGATCCGCCATTTCCATTCGACTCAGCCGTTTGATGAATTGTGGTGTAGTTGTTGTCATCGCAGGATTTAGACGACAATATGTTGGAGGGAATTTAGCTACCAGGACACGTCGCTCAAACAATCTGGCTAAACTAATTGTCGTGGTTAGGTCTGTAGGTTGATGCAACTCTACCTCAACTTGAATTGCATCTTGCAAACCGCTGATGAATATTTCCATCTCCTGTTGAGGTCGTAAAGAATCTGATCGTGCCAACAATAGTTCAAATTTTCTTTGATCATCCTCTACTGTGCCAGTTTGACGTAGCTTGGATAATTCTCTCAATTTATTTGAACGAAGAGATGACCCAAAGCGTAAATTGCAATAATTTTGAAATTCTACCCATGATAAATTTGGACGATCTTGATTTAGCTTTATAAACCACAGTTGGGCATCTCTAACAGATGAAAATGTCAATCCAACCTTATCTTCATCTGGAATTTTCTTGTGCTTAAAAAAATGCTCACATCTACTAAGCCAAATAAGAGGATCTTCTTTCCCATCAAAACAAGGGAAATCCATTTTAGAATATCTAGGAAAAACATTCCTTGTATTATGCCTCTCTTTTGGTGGTCGCTCAACATTCCGTGGTGGGTTTGCGTTGCTACCTTTTTTTGGAGATCTCCGATCAAGTCGTGTTACCTCCAGCTCACGAGCAAGGTTGTTTAGACGAATAGACAACTCTTGATGTTGGGATGCGACTGTCGCCCTTTGTTGTTCAGGGTCAGCTTGATTTCTTGCTTGATTTTCTGAATAAGATCGCATAAATGCTTCAAATTGTTGTCGAAAAGCATGCAATTCCTCCATGGATTCTTGCTCTCATTTCAAATTTTTAATTCAACTTTCTTATCTCACAAGAATAGCGTTTTCCAAAATACGGATCCATTTTGACTGAATCTTCTTGATTTTGACTAAAATCCTTAAACTTTGAGATTTATGGGAGGATTTAATTTGATTTTTGGCCTGTTTAGAGTTGATTTACGAATGCTCACCTGCTATTTGGGATTTTCAAAGTAAGTAGTGTGAAGTAGAATTTCTAAGTTTAGTGGGGCTGATCTTCATCGATTATTTTTTTGACTTGTGATTAAGTTTCCAAATAAAATGTTGATTAAAAGAAGAGAATACGTTTACAGGTTCTTAATTGGTAAAGAATTTGCAAAAAACTTGCATTTTTTTTGTTTTTGTGTTCATTTGCAGCCAATGATTCTTCCATCAGCTGTTATCAGACCCTGGAACAGACTTTGTCTTGCATTATCTCATCATTTTGCTTTATTTGTGCTATGTGAAGACACTAACTTACCAAATAAAACATTACTTTCTAGAATCATTCTTACTATCATTAGGTAAATTAAAATTTCTTTGTTGTTGTCTGCAAATATTGAAGGATTTGATATATATGCTAATGAGAATTAACAATCTTTTTTTTATCTACTTGCTTTGTGTCGAGATTAGTCCTTCAATTGCCGGCAAGGGAAAGCATTCCTCTTCAGCAACGTGTGAGCTGTCCCTTTCTCTTACCTTAACTGTGTATTAAGTTCAAGGTTTTTATTGCTTTATATGTTGCAATGTGGATTGAGCTTAAAGTTCTAATAAAACGGCTGAACTCAGATTCACAAACCATACAGCTAAATCAATCTTTGCTGACTGAAATTCTCGAGTTGTGAGGAGAATAAGTGGAAAAGGAGAGGAAGAAGGGATACGAATTTTCTGTATTTCCCTTTTTTTTTTAATTCAAAATCAACCCACTAAATATCTCTCTTCTCTCCATTTATCGATCAAAAAAGGGTGAATGTAACAGTTGGAGTTGAAGAAGAAAGAATGATGCTCTCTGGTATGCATACAGTAGAAGACATCTTTTGTTGCTGTTGTGGACAGCTGCTTGGCTGGAAATATGTATGTTTTCCTTTCTTGGTCCTTTCACCTTTATGAGAGATAGATAGATAGATGAAGAGAGGGAGGGAGAGAGAAAGGGGAGAGAGAGAGAGAGAGCTGTTCTATTATATAGAGAGAGAGAGAGAGAGAGAGAGAGAGAGAGAGAGAGAGAGAGAGAGAGAGAGAGAGAGAGAGAGAGAGAGAGAGAGAGAGAGAGAGAGAGAGAGAGAGAGAGAGAGAGAGAGAGAGAGAGAGAGAGAGAGAGAGAGAGAGAGAGAGAGAGAGAGAGAGAGAGAGAGAGAGAGAGAGAGAGAGAGAGAGAGAGAGAGAGAGAGAGAGAGAGAGAGAGAGAGAGAGAGAGAGAGAGAGAGAGAGAGAGAGAGAGAGAGAGAGAGAGAGAGAGAGAGAGAGAGAGAGAGAGAGAGAGAGAGAGAGAGAGAGAGAGAGAGAGAGAGAGAGAGAGAGAGAGAGAGAGAGAGAGAGAGAGAGAGAGAGAGAGAGAGAGAGAGAGAGAGAGAGAGAGAGAGAGAGAGAGAGAGAGAGAGAGAGAGAGAGAGAGAGAGAGAGAGAGAGAGAGAGAGAGAGAGAGAGAGAGAGAGAGAGAGAGAGAGAGAGAGAGAGAGAGAGAGAGCTGTTCTATTATATCTTTAATGTTGGTCTTAACTTTGATCAGGTGATCGCTCATGAGAAACACCAAAAGCACAAGGAAGGGAAGTTTGTGTTGGAAAGGTATTCCCATCTTCATTCTCAATTCTTTATCAACTTGTTGATGGAATAAAATGTCGTAATACCAAAATATGCATGTAATAGATGGAGGATTGTGGACAACAATATTGCTGATGAATGTACTGTAGACGTTCGTCCTGGTTCCAGCGATGCCGAGAATTCATGCTAGGCCTTTTCCGGCTCGTATTAGAATCGTAATTAAATAAATGTCATTCCCACATTCGGGTAGAAGAATTTGCACATGTGATATAAAATATATGTAAAGCAAACAAAAATGGGTGGCCTTGTTGTTGTATATCTGGTTGTCATTTCTAGGTTTGATAAAATGATCGGGGACAAAATCATATTTGATCGTACGGTTGAGAATGCTGCAATTTTATTGATGAGACGATCATTTATCAACGTAATTAAACCCTTAGTTTTAAGATTAAAGTGTAATTTATATTTTAATGTTTAGCGATTTAGGGTCCTTTATAGTGTGATAGTTCATCTTGTGAATACAAAGATGACTCGAGATTCTATTGGTTGTGAGGATTTACTCCATACCAGTAAGGGTGTACAATTCAACATCGATTGAGATAGTAAAAAATAAATAGTTTATAAGAAAAATTTCTTCTTTACTTAATACAATATATTTTGAGCTAATCTAAAAAATAAACACAACCGGGATTCGGGTCAAAATGGATAATATTATACTGAAAGAATTAAAGATTTCACAAATGATATTAAAGTCAAAATTCAGCCGGAAGAGTAGGCGATGGAGACGTCAGGGCTCCTGGGGAAGAGATTGTTGCAGCTCATCCAGTGAAGACAAATAATAGTTAAGATTATGTTGATTGTGTAATTCATACAAATGGTCGTGCACAATCCTATATTACTTAAGAATAGTAAAAAGTGAATAATTTATAAAAAAATTCATCTCATTACTTAGTATAACAAATTTTGGGATAATCTAAATAACAAAATCACAAGGGATTCAGATTAAAATAGACAATATTGTAATGAGAAGGCCGAAGACATATAGAGTAGATTTTGATTTTTTTTTTTTATAGATAGATATATTTACAAATAAAACCTTGTCATTTCAGTAAATAATTTGAACATTATCGTCAATTTATCAGTCAATATTTTAACATGATTTTAAATCTCTTTGTGATTTCTCAAAAAAAAAAAAAACAACAACAAGGTCAACATGTTTTTTTTACCAGTTAAATTGATGATAAAGTTAAATTATCGACAACGGAAAGATAGAAATTCCAAAAAAATTAGTTTAGGGTTTAATTCCCAAATCACTCACTTTACCCTAATTTTAATTATTTATAATCTCTAAAAACTACTGTTCTTGAGAAAGAAACTTTACTTTGTCCCACGCAACGACATGTCGTTCTTCAAAGCCAGGTCGGGTACTAAACGACGCCGACGAGAACCCAAACCAATAGAACAAAGCACAGCAACAAGCAATGTCTTCCATCACAAATGCCGAAATCCGAATTGCGCTCGCGATGACGCCTCTACCGGCTTCCACTAACTCCGACGGCAACGCCGATGTGCTTGTCCCGGTTACATCTGACTTTTCTAATTGCGGAGAAGACGAGGCTGTAGTAGAAGAAGTAGAGGAAGAAGAGGAAGAGGAAGAGGAAGAGGATGAGGAAGAGGATGAGGAAGAAGAGGAGGTGGAGCCGGAGGAGGATGTAGAGGAAGAGGAGACTGAGGAGGAGGAGGAGATAGTCGAAGAGAAACGAGTAGGAGAAGAAGACGACGATTTTTGTAACAATGAACGGATGCTAGAAGAAGGCGATGAGGTTGGGAAAGAGGACAACGGAGTGGAAGAGATGGATATTTCGAATTCTCCAATGGGCGGCGATGCTAATGAAAAAGGTAATGTATGACTGGATTTCAAGTTCTCAATGAGGAATTTATTGAAGGAATGAGCTTCATATTTAGTGAAAAAGATTGATGGATTCACGAGAGTAGATAAAATAGTAGAATTTGCTGGCTGTGTATACTGAAAGGAAAGATTGTTTTAGCTGGGATCATGTCGATTCCACCTTTTTGTTTCTCTTTACTTGCTTTGTTTTGCGATTTTTTTCCCTTTTTGTAATTTGAATTCACTTTTATTCCATATAGATTTGAGTGCAAGTATGGAAACCAATGGACATGAGAGGTTAATGAGATCACGTTCTTGTAATCCTCACAAATCTGAATTTCATGGTTCATCCAATCACGTTGCTGATGGAAATAATAATGGAGCTCTCAAGTTTCCTTGTTCATTTGATAAGTCTTTGAGAAATGATGAGCAACAATTGCCTGAGGAGACAAACAGTTTAGAATCCAGGAAGTTTCTTATTACCACAAAAAATGAAGTACGTGAAGGATATGTGGTCAATAAAAAAGATGGTGAGAACCAGTCAGAGGAAAATAACTCTGTAGAACTTGATAAATTCAATCATGCTAGCAAGCATTTGGGAAGTAGTGAGATTATGGAAGCTAAAACCATCAGTTTATCAACTCTTACCAGGAAAAGGGTTGCTGTTAGCAATCACAATTTTGATGAGACTAATGATGTTCTTAATTTGGACGAAGATGTTCAGCAATCGGCCAAGCAACCAACTCATGACAACAGCCCAATGGCACTGAGGTAAGGTTATATGTGTTTTTTATATTCCTGAACTTTACTTTTTAGGAACAACTTCATAATGATGGCATTTCTTATTATTTTTAGCTACACGTATGACATGCCAAAGTGACTCTGCTATCGTTATAATAATAATAATAATTATTATTATTATATTATTTTTATTTTTTGAAACATCTCCTATATGCTTAGTTCATGCCTCAACTTAGGACATTGATGGACGATTTTGTAAGTTGTGAAAGTAAAAAGTTTAATGTACTTTGATGGAAATAAAATATCAGGAATAAAATAAAACTAAAATAAATAAATAAAAATAAAGATAGAAGTCTAGTTGATGTATTCAAGAAAGATCGGAGAATGATTCTCAACAAAAGGAGTTTGAGAATCAATGAATTGGATTGTTTGAATTTCAACATCTTGTGTTCAATTAACTATTTGATACTTGGAGTCCTAAAATTACAGAAGGATACTGATAAATTAGAGAAGTTAAAAGATGGCGGAAAGTCCAAATCCTTTTGCCAAATCCACTATAGGTGCATTTGATTTAGTTTTGTTGATTATTCTATTGGGGCCGATTTTATTGTGCTTCAGCTTATCATATGTTCCTGTTAGAAATAGTTAGTTTCTGCTGTGGACTGTGACAGGATCATCCTGTTTAAACTCCCTCTTGGTTTTGCTAGTTCCTTGTGCTTGGATTAGCTTTCTACAAGATCTGATTTACGTCCCTGTGAAGTTCAGCTATCTTTCTTGCCATATTTTGTCCTAGTGCATCAGCAGATTTTGGCAAATTTATTCAATCAATAATCAATTTTGGTACTTAGGTATAAATTATTTTAAAGGCCGATTTATGTATAGACTGATTCCTCATGGTACTTGAACAAACTCCACTTTAGAAAGTATTTTGTCCCATTGTTTTGGCTTATCACCACATAAGACCTTACTAGGTTCTCAAGGTTCTGTTAACCACCTCAGTTTGGCTACTTACTTTAGCATGACTACTGGTAGTAATATCTCAGACTTTTATCAAATTTTTTCCATAACTTTCCCCAAAAATTCTCAACAAATTTGAGATCTGTATGATGTAATGTCATGGTCCTTTGGTATACTACTTGCACAAAAAAATTTCTTTGAAAAAACAGATCAACATAAACAACATCTGAAGCCTTCCACGTGGCTGGCAGCAACAGATTTTGATGAATTTGCCTACCATGAGAAAAATAGTCATATCCTTTTAGAGTTCTATGAGACTCAACGTAGGAATTATGAATAAATCCTTTCATGTACTCAGAATCAATGATGGATTATGTGCTTGATCTTTTGAGATTTTGCAAATTGAGCACCATTTAAAAAAATCTGGAACATTCATCTTTAATCGAGGCCTCTAAAATCGTTCCTCGAGGACTCTAAACCATTAATTAAAGAAAAGTACATGGTTTTATTGAACTGAAGATGATTATAGATATTTAGGCTTAAATATTTAGAAGGTCTACCTAACTACTTAAAAATATGGATAAAATAAAAAATATGAACATTTTTGACCTAGTATATAGGAAAAGAGAATAAATAGTTTGTCTCCCTACTTCCTTAAACTCATTTCGTTATTTCACATTCTCTTGTTGTCATTATCAAATGCAAATTCTGCTTGTCCAAAGGTAGGTTTTGCTTGGTATCACAATCCAAGTATCGCTATAGTTGACCTTGATCATAAGAGAGCATCGAGAGGTCACAAAGATATCAAGTGGTGTCAATCTTGTGCAGAACATGGTTGTACAATACCTGCTATAAAATGGAAGTGACTCATTGATACCACGAGATGTTAACTCTTATCACAATGAAGATATTTCATATTGCTTTTTGAGAGGAGTCATGGCGAGCTCTCCAACATCTCCTGGCCTTGACCCTAAGCGAACTGGTTCATAACATGTACATACCATGTTGTATTGGCACTAATGAGCCAAAAGGGGATTTTTGTTTCTCCATGGGATGGGGGTTCCAGAGATGGTATCAATTAATAGTCCAATATTGGTATGGTACGGGGCATCTCCTTAGCTGAAGAGACTTGGATGTGAGATTGTTATAAAATAATATATTCCCACCTGGTTGAGGTTGGAACGGTGAATGCAAGGACAATGCCACATCAAAAGAGATGATTATTATCATCAAGGACCTCATGATTCAAATTATGCTTGCTTGAGACGTACGTCAGGCTGCATTGACATCTCAAGATGTGGCATGTATCCGAGAGTGCCCTCATCTGTGATGGCTATTTGGGAAGTTTGTGTTATGTCCCAACACGAGGGACAACGAGTTGCAATAGAAGCGATATGGGCAACTTTTTTTGTATCCTAATAATATTGTTTCTTCTGCATGCAAATAAGGCAATCGACTGGAGTAGGCTGGTCAGAATGAGCTCTGAGTTCTAGTGTCGCATGGTATCAATTGCTCATAATGTAATGTCATGTCCTTATCTCATCTTAGGAAGTTCTAAGACAAGCATTCGTTAAATCTTCAAAGGTAGTCTTCGTTATCAACAACAAAAGATAAATATCTTATATTTTGAGATTGGCCATTGAATATTTAGCCAATTGATAACTGTTTGACAAAGTTCTTTGTATAATCATTTTTTACGATATGAAGTGAGGAGAATCGTGAATTATCATCTTCAGAAGCCTTACATCTTCCAAAATGGCATTTAATCCACCGATGTAGTTTTCTATTTGCACTTCTTCTCTCATAGAACTTCATATAATACACAATTGAGAACCTTTGAAGTGGAAACCTTCTTGTATAAAAAATTCATGGAATCTATGTTGTTTTGAGCTCTAACCAAATTCTAACAAAGTCTTCATCAGTTTCATATGTTTTCTTCAACTTATCAAGAGTAGTTAAAGTCTTTAATAAGGAAACTCTGCACCTAAGTTGGAGTAAGATTAAGAAGTCCAAGGTGCTTCTAGATAATCTTCTTCACTCAGCTTGTTTGGCGTGGCGCCTTTCTTTCTCTGGACAATTTGAAGAAAATAGGTTTTGCTTTTTGTAGGTGTTGTATCATGTTTTTGGGACGCTTAGGAAGATGCTAATCTCTCCTTCATAGTAGATGGCTATGGTTTGGGTGGTTGGATACCCCGTCAGTGATGTTCTTGATAGTTCAAAGTTGTTTCTTGGCTTGGGACAGGATGAGGAGAAATTGGTGTGTAGACTTGCCTCTTAGTGTAGCGTTTGATGCATTTGGAATAAGGGAGCAGAGTGATTTTTGATGAAGAGGTTCTTGGGGTTGTTGAGTTTATGTTGCTTTCTCCCTTTGTATACCTTCATTTTAGCGCTCACGCATGCAAACAAATTCCTGCAAAAGGATGTGTTAGAGTGTCTGTGTCATGTCATATTCTGGTCATAGCATCTATGCTTCCTAGATGACAATTGTCATGTTGTTAGGTGCCCCGTGAGTGAAGTCCTCGATAGTTCAAAGTTTTTCTTGACTTGAATTGGGGATGGTAGCGGAGGAGGCGAAATTGTTGGGTGCATATGGAATAAGAAGGAATATAGTGATTTTTACTAAGAGGTTCTTAATGTAGAGGTTTATTGACAGTTGGTCTGTAATTCTTTTTTTTTTTCGAGAAAGACTAAAATAGCTTCTCCTGTATATTTCTCGAAGATGTTGAGTTTATTTTGTTCTGAAAAAGGACTTCGCCTAACTATTCCTGAAAAAGGACGTGTCAATGTTTTCATGTCATGTCATATTCTGATCTTAGCTACTATGCTTACTAGATGACCACTTTCACCGTTTCTTTCACTTCCTATATGACTATTGTGTGGTTAGGTGCTCCATGAGTGATGTCATTCGAGTTTAAAGTTTTTCTTGGCTTGGGCTAGGATGAGAGGGGAGGAGAAATTGTGTGTGTGTGTTCGTACACATATGTTCTTGAAAAGGGATGTGTCAGAGTATCTATGTCATCTCATTTCTTGGTCTCGGCGGCTATGCTTCCTAAATGACGACTATTGTTGTTTCTTTCACTTCATTTTCTATGCATTTACATTTTCAAAAAATTTTCTCGGACTAGTTATTAGTTACGAGTGAGCAGTATGCTTTCAGGTTGGTAACTACTGAAAACAAGCGCCCTGCTGCCATCTGTGATTTTTTTGCAAAAGGATGGTGTGTTAGAGGGAGTTTATGTAAATTTCTTCACATACAAGATCATGTTGGTAGTAGTGGCCAGCAGACGGAGGGAGGTGGGGAAAAACAAGTTCCGCTGAAAGAAGGTAATTCTCACAATATGCAAATGGATATGAAGAATCCTCAATATTCTGCTGTGCTTTCAATTTAAAGTTTTGGCATTTTTGAGGGAGCGAGATCTCTAATTTTTTTTCCCATTACTATCCAAATCTTAATCTCTGTGCAGAAAGGGTTTCACCTTGGCGGGATGGAGACAGCCAAAGGCAAAGCCAATTATCTGAGAAGCACATCTCACTCCATCGTATAGAGAATATGTCTTTGGGCATCCTTTCTGATTCTCAACATTCTCTCTCTACCAAAGCTGATCCTGGTTTGGTTTCATCGTTTAATGAAGTTGGAAAACATAATGTGACAAAAGGTGGTTCTATTTTCAATGACAAGTTATTTCTTGATTGTCGGCTTTCTTCTAGTGGCTGTCTGCCGACCTCTGCGATGTTGCTATCTAATCATCACTCCTCCGGGGCAGGATCTTCATTGCCTTTTTCTTATTCTTCTTTGAATGCCACTTCTCTTGATGTTCGAAAGTTGCCTATGGAAAATGATTATGGTGCTTCAACATCTGCATCCTTATTGCGAAACTCTTCGCCCTTTTCTATCTCTGAATCAGATAATTTCTCTCTTATGAATGCATCCTATCATTCTATTGAGTGGAAAAAACAAGTTTTGTCTTATGATTGGGTGCCATCTGTACCTTTCCGACCATCTTTTATAGTTTCTCCTCTCACAACATCATCTCCAGGAAGGCAGTATGATCCTCTTCGTGATAGCATTGAGCTACCAAGGATTGGGAATGATCCTTGCCATCAAGGAACGTCCACAATAAATAATTTACGTTCCCTTTTAGCAAGTGATTCTAAGGTATGCAAGACCATAGGCTCCGAGCGTGAAGGCGACACCAGTTCTTTATCTTCGCATAACAAAAATATGGAGAATAAGATGGAGAAGGCTTCCCATAAACACGGCAAAGATTCTTTGGTAGCAGAAGCAGAGCCACTAGGATCTAGTAGTGTTGTTGATGAGCATAATGGTTCAGTGCCAGGAGATACAGATTTCATGAGACCATTGGATCACAGAGAAATTACAGAAATAAAAATAAGGGATACTAGTGATTCTAGACATCAAGGAGGCAACTCAAGTAGCAAAAAAGATTTGAAATCTGATGGTTATAGACAGAGCAGTGAAATGGATTCCAACCATAGAGTGGAAGGGAAAATGAACAAAAAATCAAAAGCATCGAGATATTTTCGAGTTGCTCTTGTTGATCTAGTGAAAGAATTCCTTAAACCAACATGGCATGAGCGTCGTCTGAGCAAAGATGCACATAATATGATTGTCAAAAAGGCGACTGATAAGGTTATCAGCACTCTACAGCCACACCAGATTCCAGCTACCACAGATTTGATCAAGCAATATCTAGCTTTGTCGGGTCCAAAAATAGAAAAGCTTGTTGAGGTGGGCAATTTTCCTTCTGAAGATGAATATTTCAAGATATTTTCGAGTTGCTCTTGTTGATCTAGTGAAAGAATTCCTTAAACCAACATGGCATGAGCGTCGTCTGAGCAAGATGCACATATATGATTGTTAAAAAGGCGACTGATAAGGTATCGGCACTCTACAGCCGCACCAGATTCCAGCTACCACAGATTTGATCAAGCAATATCTAGCTTTGTCAGGTCCAAAAATAGAAAAGCTTGTTGAGGTCATGTGTAGAATTGCTTTCTAGATGAAAGTTATTGTCAGTGTTTGACGTAATCTTTCCTTGCAGGGATATGTTGAGAAGTATGGAAAATCATGACATTCAAAGCAAGTGCTATTGTCTTGTCAGTTTCTGTACATTCTCAATTAAAGGTCGACGACAGCTAGACTGCCGAAATTCTACTTATTTGAACTCAGAGTTGTTATCTGATGAATGTTTTATTATATTTTCATGGGTATAACTGATTTCGGAATTGAGCAACAATAGGCTAGGAATAGCAGGATTCCGAACAGTATCTTTGACTTTGAGTGTCTAGCTTTGAAGACTACTTAAATTGCCGAATGGCTCCATGTGTATTAAATTATAGCAGGCAAGATTGTGGCTCTTTGTTGAACTTGTCCTGAAATTTTCAATTGTGTAATTGGCACCATCTCTAGATGTTGATGCCACTTAAAGGTCCTTGATTTACTTGTTTCATTTGGGAACCCTGTTTTGTGGGTAAGATTCTGGACTTGTGAAAATTTGCTGGAAAAAATAAATTATGAGCCACCAAATTGCTCGTTTTCTGTTGTTGAAATGGTTTTGAAATTACCTTGTCCAATCTAAAAGACATGTGGGATCATAGCGAAGAAAAAAAAAATAAGAGGAGGAAAGGGAAGGGAGATACTCAAACTGTGGCGAGAAAGGAACATTGTCAAATTTATGAGCAAAGGAAAGAACCATTAGATGGTGATTATGAGTTATGATATCAACCCTCTCGAATTTAATATAAGACGAAAAAAAAATATAAAATAATCAGACGTTCGAGAGGTCTGTTAGTTCTTTTAAAAAACGAGATTTTCAATAAGTATGTCAGTTCTAGTGGCATTTCATTGAAACTCTATCATTTTTGGCTACCCAATGAGCACATTGTACTCAAGGTCAAGGTGCATGATCTTATAATTCTTCTTTTTATCCCTCACTTTATCGTCGCTCAAAATATTTGAAGATTTTGCTACGCCATCAGTCTTGAGTTTGTGCTGAAAAATTTATCTTCAATAGATTGGGGTGTTTGCATGATCTTGCCCAACCCATTCTGACCACCAACACTTCACTATTCAGCACTAATATTTGTCCTCAAACCATTCACGAACTGGGCTTCTAGCACGTGATCGGGTATGTCTCGAAAAGGGGTGGCCAATTCCTCAAACTGGTGTCTGTACTCTCTTACAGATCCTTCTTGTCGAACGGCCAGAAACTGTTCCGATAAAATTCCCTCATGCGAAGAACTGAATCTGTCCATCAACTTTTCTTTAAAATTCTCCCAATACAGAAAGGGTTGTCGTCCATTTTCCCACTGAAACCATTGTTAAGATAGTGGATGCTGAATGTCAAGATAGTGGAGGCAATCAGCTTTTCAGTTAGTCTTCATCAGTTTGCTGAATAATCCTAGTTTCTAGGAAAGTAGTTTTATTTTGACTTGTTCCTCTGTTAGTTACCACGATTAAACGTGGGCTGTTTTGTTATTTGTTCCTTTCAATTTGTAAAGACTATTTATTAGTCTTAGTCAGTTTATTCAACATTGAAGTTATTCCCAGATTGTTTGTATTCCATCTGATCCCAAGCTCTAAGTTTTCTTTGAGCTTTTCAGTTTCTAACATTCTGGTATCAGAGCGAGATTCGGTCTGAGAAAAAAAGTAGCACACTTTGAATAACTTTCAAACACAGAGAGAGAATTATGTCGAGTGAAGGGAGTTTTGTGCAACCTGCAATTCCTCGCTTTGATGGTCATTATGATCATTGGAGTATGCTAATGGAAAATTTTTTGAGATCCAAAGAGTATTGGAGCTTGATAGAGATTGGATATGATGAGCCAGAGGATGGAGGAGCTTTGACAGAAGCACATCAGAGAAAGCTCGATGAATTAAAGTTGAAGGATCTGAAAGTAAAGAATTATTTGTTTCAGGCTATTGATCGAACCATCATGGAGACCATTCTTCAGAAGAAGACCTCAAAGCAGATTTGGGATTCAATGAAGAAAAAATACGAAGGTAATGAACGAGTAAAAAGGTCAATTCTTCAAGCTCTTCGAAAGGAGTTTGAGATCTTGGAGATGAAGTCTGGAGAGAAAATTTCTGATTATTTTTCAAGGGTAATGTCAATAGCTAACAAAATGAGAGTGCATGGTGAACTCATGGTAGATGTTACCATTGTAGAAAAAATACTTCGTTCCTTAACAGACAAATTCAATTATATTGTTTGTTCTATTGAGGAATCAAAGAATATTGACAGTTTATCAATTGATGAGTTGCAAAGTTCTCTAATTGTTCACGAGCAAAAGTTTCACAAGCATGATGGGGAAGAACAAGCTTTAAAAGTAACTCACGATGATAGAACAGGAGGAAGAGGAAGAGGTCGAGGACCATTTAGAGGAAGAGGCAGAGGTAGAGGACGTCAGAACTTTGACAAATCCATTGTTGAATGTTACAAGTGTCACAAGCTTGGACACTTCCAATATGAATGTCCTAACTGGGAAGCCAATTATGCTGAACTCAATGAGCAGGAAGAAATGTTGTTAATGTCATATGTGGAATTAAATGAAGCAAGAAGAGAAGACGTTTGGTTTCTGGATTCAGGATGCAGCAACCATATGTGTGGAGACAAAACTTATTTAGTGATCTCAATGAAGGGTTCAGTCAAATTGTGAAACTGGGAAATAATTCAAAAATGACAGTGATTGGAAAAGGGAATGTGAGGCTTATAGTGGGTGGCTCTGTTCATGTGGTTACTGAAGTGTTTTATGTTCCAGAGTTAAGAAACAACTTGTTGAGTATTGGTCAGCTCCAGGAGAAAGGGTTATCAATCCTAATCCAACATGGTTTGTGCCGAATCTACCATCCAGTGAAAGGCCTGATTATCCAAACTGAAATGTCAGCCAATAGAATGTTTTTTTTGTTGGCTAGGCCTCAATCAAGAAAGGCAGCTTGTTTTCATGTATCATCTCAGGATTGTTCTCATTTATGGCACTGTAGGTTCGGCCATCTGAGCTATAAAGGATTAAAAACTCTCCAGTCAAAGAAAATGGTGCATGGACTACCGCAACTCACTGCCTCCACAACAGTATATACAGCATGCATGGTAGGAAAACAACACCGAGATCCTATCCCAAAGAAGAGCAATTGGAGGGCAACACAGAAGCTCCAGCTGATTCATGCAGACTTGTGTGGTCCGATCACTCCCATATCAACTAGCAACAAAAGGTATTCAATATGTTTCATTGATGACTTTACTCGAAAAATATGGGTATATTTCTTGGTTGAAAAATCAGATGCATTCTCCATTTTTAAATACTTCAAGAGCCTTGTAGAGAAAGAGACAGGAAATTATATCAAATGTTTGCGTACTGATCGAGGAGGGGAGTTCACCTCACAAGAATTTAATCAATTTTGTAAAGAAAATGGGATCAAGAGGCAATTAACGACTGCATACACTCCACAGCAAAACGGAGTCGCGGAGAGAAAGAACAGAACAATTATGAATATGGTGCGGAATTTGCTTTCAGAGAAAAAGATTCCAAGAAGTTTTTGGCCTGAAGCTGTGAATTGGGCTGTTCATGTTCTAAATCGAAGCCCTACCATAGCTGTGAAAGACAGGACCCCAGAGGAAGCTTGGAGCGGAATTACACCTTCAGTAGAGTATTTTCGAATTTTTGGATGTGTATCACATGTACACGTACCAGATGTCAAGAGAAAGAAGTTGGAAGACAAAAGTTTTAGTTGTGTGTTGTTGGGGATCAGTGAAGAATCAAAGGCTTATAGGCTCTATGACCCTATATCAAAAAAAATTGTTGTGAGCCGAGATGTTAAGTTCGAAGAAGATAAGTGCTGGGATTGGGATAAAAGTTATAAAGAGTTAATCGCTGTTGATTTAGAATGGGGTGACAATGAAAGAGAAGCTACCATAAGAGATGCCATTGAAGAAGATAGTGAAGAAGATAATGATGCAGAGGAAGTGGAGATTGAGTCCTCAAACCATGTGAATGATACGAGCCCACCTAGCTCTAATGAAGGAAGAATAAGAAGGATACCAATCTGGATGGAGGATTATGAAAGTGGAGAGGGACTCTCTGGAGAAGAAGACATGACTAATATGGTATTGTTCACTTCAGCTGATCCTATGTGTTTTGAAGATGCAGTAAAGAGTGAGAAGTGGAGAGCAGCTATGGACTCCGAAATGGAAGCTATTAAAAGGAATGACACTTGGTTTTTGACAGATCTACCTGCTGGAGCAAAGACAATTGGTGTGAAGTGGGTTTACAAAACAAAACTTGACGAAAATGGGAAGGTGGACAAGTACAAAGCTCGCCTAGTTGCTAAAGGATATTCACAACAACATGGAATTGATTACACAGAAGTGTTTGCACCAGTGGCAAGAATGGATACTGTTCGATTGATTATTGCTCTTGCTGCACAAAAAGGCTGGACAATCTATCAACTAGATGTGAAATCTGCATTTCTAAATGGTGAACTAACCGAAGATGTATTTGTAGACCAGCCAAGGGGATATGAGGATAAAAATAATCTACTTAAGGTATTAAAATTGAAGAAAGCTTTATACGGGCTTAAACAAGCTCCACGAGCTTGGTTTAGCTGTATAGAAGCTTTCTTCTTAAAGGAAGGGTTTGAGAAATGCCACAGCGAGCATACCTTATTCGTCAAAGTAAATGGAGGTAAAATTTTAATTATGAGTATCTATGTTGATGATCTTATTGTTACGGGAAATGATGAAACTATGATTTGTGAATTTAAAAATTCTATGATGCATGAGTTTGATATGACTGATCTTGGGAGGATGAGATATTTCCTTGGTATTGAGGTGCTGCAAAGAGAAGATGGAATTTTTATTTGTCAAAAGAAGTATGCAATGGATGTGCTGAAATGGTTTGGAATGGAAGAGTGTAACTCAGTGCTCAATCCAATTGTTCCTGGTTGCAAACTGAGCAAAGATGCAGATGGGGTTAAGGTGGACTCAACCTTTTACAAACAATTAGTAGGCAGCCTCATGTACTTGACAGCTACTAGACCTGATTTAATGTTTGTTATGAGTCTTGTTAGCCGATATATGGGGCAGCCAACAGAGCTGCATTTACAGGCAGTAAAGAGAGTTTTGAGGTACTTGAAAGGAACAATTACGTTTGGAATTTTCTACAAGAAGGAAGGGAATAAAAATCTAGTTGCCTATACAGATAGTGATTATGCTGGGGACTTAGAAGACAGGAGAAGCACTTCAGGTTATGTTTTCTTTTTAAGCTCAGGAGTTGTCTCTTGGTCATCTAAAAAACAGCCAATAGTTACTCTCTCAACAACTGAAGCTAAATTTGTTGCTGCTGCAGCTTGTGCTAGTCAAGTTGTTTGGATGAGAAGGATTCTGGAAAAATTGGGTCATTCACAAGGCGGAAGTACTACTGTGTTTTGTGACAATAGCTCAACTATCAAACTCTCAAAGAATCTGGTAATGCATGGAAGGAGTAAACACATTGATATTCGTTTTCATTTCTTACGTGATCTTACAAAAGAAGGAATTCTTGAATTGGTTCACTGTGGATCCAAAGAGCAGATTGCAGACATTATGACTAAACCACTTAAGTCAGATGTCTTTCTTATGCTTCGATCTTGGATGGGAGTTTGTCAGGTACCAGAAGTAAACTGATTGCTCCACCAATCAGTTTAAGGGAGGAAATTGTTAAGATAGTGGATGCTGAATGTCAAGATAGTGGAGGCAATCAGCTTTTCAGTTAGTCTTCATCAGTTTGCTGAATAATCCTAGTTTCTAGGAAAGTAGTTTTATTTTGACTTGTTCCTCTGTTAGTTACCACGATTAAACGTGGGCTGTTTTGTTATTTGTTCCTTTCAATTTGTAAAGACTATTTATTAGTCTTAGTCAGTTTATTCAACATTGAAGTTATTCCCAGATTGTTTGTATTCCATCTGATCCCAAGCTCTAAGTTTTCTTTGAGCTTTTCAGTTTCTAACAACCAGGCCAAAGCCTCACAGTCCAAATGTACGGTCATTGCGTCCATCATTTCAGCATTAGTCCAGCGCCACAGAGGGAAGACGCGCTCTGCCCTGAACACCCAATCATCTTGGTCGCCACCTTCGAACACTGGCATCTCCAACTGTCCAAGCCGAGACTCGCCAGCATGGATCCCCACCGTCTCCGTCAGACATGCGCCGATATCCTTTGTTATTCCACGGCACGACTCGAGGTAACTTGTGCCCTCAATCCTTACCCTTTCTCGTGGACTGTCGAATTCCTCCGTTCTGGAATGTCGCCGAGAGATAAGTCGTTCGTTCCATAAGCAAAGTTATGTTGGCCTTCATCGCGCCTATTTCACGAGAAATCTCTTCATACCGGATACCCATCTCCATTTGCAGCTCATCACAAAGCTGACCCAACTTGTCTTCTGCGGAAGCTTCTTTCGTCTCTCCTCTTCTTCCTGACAATGATTTAGAATCTCGCTATGATACCAATCATACGAACCCCCTCGGATTTAATATAAGACGGAGAGATCGGTTAACAATCTCAAAATGGCGAGAAGTTCGAGAGGTTTGCTGGCTCTTCTGCTATATTGTTTTCCCAAAAGATACTCCCTTCCTATGCTATGCTATGATATTCTCTTTAAATAAAAACATCTAAATAATATCAAAATACATAATTAAGATATGATTTAAGTATTTAAAAGACAATTAAATAACATCCTTTCATTTTAACTTTTTATCTTCTCTAGTGCATTTCATCGGAACTCTATTAGTCTGCTATGCATTTTGCTGAGCATCTTGTTGGATTTCAATGTTTAAATTAAACGCCTGCTTTTTACTCTAATACTTCACCCTTTTAGTTTTATGTGTTGCTAGTTCAGATATAGCTCTAAGTTCAGTAGAAAAATGTGACAAAAAGTATGAGGTTTCTTCTATTATCTTTGACGTTGCTTTGCAGTTTCCATACTTTGATCAATGTAGGAAAAGAAAATCCATATTTTATGTTGTTAACAATAGTAATTTGAATGTAGTCGACTTGACCCCTTAGATACTCACCGAGAACTTTAGTCAAAGAATAGATAAGAAAAACAGTTTGAAGTCAATATGACTTAACATTCATACTACTGTAGATTTCATGACTGGCTAGACAGCTTGGCACTCTCTGCAAGGGGACATGAAGGACTGGAATACTTTCTTCCCAAACCATGAGTTTTTTCCTTGGTTTCCCTTTTTCTGATCTGTTTTTGGAGGCACTTCTCTAGCACTCTTCATAATGTTTCTCAATCTTTTCTCAGTACCATGAGTTGATGTTCGTATGGAGTTAGAGCGAAGCTGATTGATTTCCCGAGACTGCTTCGAATGGAGCTTGCCAGTGGAGACCAACCCATCAGCAGATGAAAACTTCGTCGAGTCACCAGACACGGAGTCAGGTAAAGTAAATTCAAACATCTTGTCTTGCTTCTTGATCCGCTTAGTATTTTTAATAGGAGAGGACTTCATTGATCTCTGATCTTGAATTGATAGGAAGCCTGAAAAAGAGAGGGAGTCGATTGAATTGTTATCCCCGGCTGCATCCATGGAAATCTTATTTTTCTGACGGGACGCCATTGTTGAGGGAAATGTTCATATCTAAGTTGGAGACTAAAATGCCTATATATACACAAATCTCGGAGGCAAACTATACGGTTTTGTTGCTTCTGTTTGTTGCCTTTCAATTCACTCTTTTTTCCTAGAATATTAACGTAAATTTATGATCAAGTAATTCCCCTTATTTTCAACCACAAGTCAGGGCCTTATTGTCCTCAAAATGTGCATCAACATCATGGTTTTCCTTTGCCTGAACCTTGTCATTATCTTTTTAGCTCTTTGTTGGCCGATACCTGATTCTGAACTCGTAACGTTGGTCAAGTAGTTGATATGTACAGGAATGGAGATTTAAACTACTTTTTTAATTCTGTCATTGTCAATTTCTCATACTTATTTAATCTGAAACGTCAATGATGGTTTTGTTCAGGTGGAAATACCAAAGACGGGTAATATAATTAAATTTCAAAGGTTTCACTTTGGTCTTAATCTTTTAAGAACTGTCATATGGTGTTACTTTGGTAACTCTGATTCTCTTTTTGCCGTATTTGGCTTTTTCTAAGTTAGCCAAGCACACAATTCAAGATTGCCGAGCATGATTGCTGCAGGATGATAAAAACAAAGACTATATGGGTGATATTCTCGAATTTGGACAAGTTGAGAGTGGTAGATTTCAAAGTAGGATTTTTTTATTACTTTTTTCTCTATTTTCTGCAGGCTGCAGAAATGGGTCAGAATCGTTTGTTACCCACACAGGACAACCAGGTGAAAGGTAAATTCTACTTGAAGGCTTGTTATAGGTGCTAGCTCCTGATTTATTTTTTTTTTTCTAATAAGAAAAATAAAAATGAAAATCTCAAGTTAATGAAGCTTTATTTTTATGTCTTCTCTGATTGATCTAAGAACAATTAATCCATTCATCCCATCTCACTCTTACATTGTGATGCTTTAATAATTTCATGTTGCTTGCCATGATTTACTCTATGATTATATGGGTTAGAGGTGGGCACAGGAACCGGAACTGGAACTGGAACCGGAACCGGAACCGAGGGATTTCAGGACTGAACCGACAGTGTTTTACGGTTTGGGTCGGGTTTCAGAGTTTGAGTAAGATTTGAGGCCAGTTTCAGGTATGGGTCACTTTTGGGTCTGATTTTAACTGGTTTTCGGGTTGAATATTTGACCCATGGTTCGGATCGATTTTCATGATGTTTGACCCTCCAAAATTGAGGACCAGACAGTGGATCACGGGTCTAGAGAATTTGGAACCGGAACCAGTTGCTTAGATGAGCAAAAGGGGACCGAATAGAGACCGAAATTGCAGTTTCAGTTAAAATAACAGTTTTGGTCCGATGATAATCTGAAAGGTCATTAGTTATGCGTAGTAGTAATTTTGGGAAGACTGATTTGATACTTTTTTAAACAATAGGCCCCAAAAATAGATTAACGTGAATCTGACATTTAGAAATCTTAATCACTAGATTTATCTACGTCTATCCTCTATTTCTATTTCTGTCACGATTTGGAGACGGACCAAGTCAATAACACCAGGTTTAATGACTCGATTCTCAGGATACCCAACGTCCACAATGCATGTCTTTTTGAAGCCCACTCTACGATTTGGGCAACTTCCGTCCTGAGGTTAGTAAGTTTGCACAGTGGAGCAATTCTTAGTTTTACATTGTGAGGCTCAAAGGTCGATGATGAAAAGGAAGCCTGGGGTTGGTGGGTCCCTTGATCCATTGTCGTCATTATGGCTGACGAATAGGACAAACCATTTGAATAATCAAGAGGGACACTTGTAAAGCAACCCTCCACCTACTAATATATCTAGGATGGATATTTATTTGTTGGGTCCCTCTTTACTCAGTCTTCATCCTTATCCGTTTCCCTCTCTCCTCTCCTCAGTCCTCACTTCACCACTATTTTAACTATGGTAAAACATTAGCTGAAACTCAGGACAATCTTTAACTTAATCAAGGGTTTAAGTGTAGTTTGTCAGCAGCCTCTCTCTATAAAACAAACCATTCTTGGGTGATAAGTTTACTCTGCAGGTTGGAAGAGAAGAGAGATCATGGTTCTGCTAGAAAAACTCTGGGATGATGTGTTGGCTGGACCTCAGCCGGAGCGTGGGCTTGGCCGTCTGAGAAAGAGCGCCACACCCTTGAACGTAAAAGGTTGTCTTTTAAATTTGTTTTTATCTTATCTGCATAGCTCTGTGTTTTCTTGGTGTGTTCTTGAAATTTGACGTTGTGGGTTTGGATGTTTAGATCTGGATGGGGAGGGAAGCAGCAAGTACCAGAAGTCGTTGTCGATGCCGGCAACCCCAGTAACTCCGACGACTCCGACGACTCCGATATCGCCCAACTCCCCGACCATGGCTCGGAAAGACAACGTGTGGAGGAGTGTCTTCCACCCCGGTAGTAACCTCGCCACCAAGACCATCGGAGCTAACGTCTTTGACAAACCTCAGCCCAACTCTCCCACTGTTTACGACTGGTACGAACAGTACGCGACCTTAATCTTGGACCACCGTTTTATCGGTGTAAAACCAAGAAGTTATCGAATTCTAACGTCCTCTTACACTAATCTCGTTCTGATCTGTAAACTTTATAGCTATAATTTCTCGTGAAACTAGTTTTGAAACGTATTAAAACAAGTTTTTTTTTTCGATTGTTCCAGGCTCTACAGCGGCGAAACGAGGAGCAAGCACCGCTGAGTGACTGAAAGTCTCATGTCTCCGGCGATCTCATGTACATAGCGTACGCTTAGTTTCATCGTCCGACATATGTCACTTAGTTGGATGATGTCGAGCTCGAGTCTCAATCAGTAATCAAGTCTTTGGTAATGGCTTTGTAAGGTGATCAAGGGTTGATGTGTGGTACAGTTGTTATGTGGCCTACTTTTAATATATAATAAAATCAAGCACTGCAAATTATTTATGATTAAATAATTATTTGTTTTTATTATTAAAATGACGTGGCCCCACGTGGATTTGGATAAGAAATGCGATGAAATAATAAAAAAAAAAGACAAGTGGCTCATGGGTGACACGTCAGATACCAAAGTAGACAAAATGTCACATCTTACCCAAGAAATATTTACATTGCGTGAAGAGATCTCAATCATCATTATTCGAATTCTTTGATCAAATATGCTTTCTTTGCATCAGCAATGCTTCATTGCTTTGAGTGATTCGCCTTCTTCTGGAATGCTAAAAGCTGGTAATGACAGAGGAAATGTACTCAAAAAGTTGTAAACAGAGGAGAGAGAGAGAGAGAGTTTGAATGTTATTATGGAACATAGAGAGAGCTTACCAGAGACCCAAGAGGAAAGCTCTTTGTTGTAAACAGGAGAGAGAGAGAGAGAGAGAGTGTGTGTGTGTTTGAATGTTATTGAGGAACATAGAGAGCTTACCAGAGACCCAAGAGGAAAGCTCTGTTTTTTGAGTTCTCCCATGGTTTCTACCTCTTCCAGAAGTTGTATTTGATCTTTGCTTTGCCCAATCAAAGCATTTCTCGACCACGCCGATGGATTAGATTCGGCGTGTAGCTCGTTTAACATGTACATTTCAACTTCACCAACTTGAAGTTCAGTTTGGAGAGCAACGTACTGAAAGAAAGAACACAAACTCGCAAGTTAAATTCGGATATGGCGGAAGGAGTTCCGATATGAGATGAAAATCACCTGACACAGATTTTTGACTGATAAAGAAGGCCTGCAATGAAGATACGGCCGTTTCAAGGCCGGAATCATTTGTTCATCCAACGAGATGAGCATGAGGTTGATGTTCGACTGAATTAATGAAACAGGCAGAGCATGTTTTAACCAGAATCTTTGTGCAAAATGAGTAAAAACTATGATCTTTACCTGCTCATCATCGTCTTCTGATGTTCTAAGACGATCGACCAACTTGGAGATACGATTGTTTCTCGGATTTTTACCATTGCCATTACTCGTGCTTCCGAATCTTATGTGACTCCTGGTGCCATTTTTTCCCCAGGCAAGCCGTTCCGAGCTACCCACGAGTCCCGATATTGGAGCAGCTATTTCCCGATTTACAACTGAATTGTGTTGATTGCCACCCCCATATGCACTAGTAGCTGCTGCCGTAAGCTGAGAAAACCGTCCGGATCCTCGTTTTGTGAATGTTTTTGATTTTTTCTGGATGTGCTCATCAGCAGAAGATGAATCTTTTCCATCATTTCTATATGCTTCCTCATTGTCGTCGAATCCTATAGGTTGGGATCCATTTCTTCCGTTTATTCTTCCTCTCGTCCTTTGCACAAATTTTGGTCGTTTCTTGCCTAGAGCTTCGGATTGTCGCAGGACAGTCTGAGCAATCGAAGCCTGGATCTGTGACAAAAGCAATTTTATCACCAAAGAAGCTGTCAATTATGGATAGATCACTGGAAAAGTTGTTAAACCCAAAAATCATATTGTCCCATGACAGCTTTTGAGCATTGTGTTAGATGCTTGAATTTCAGGATGCTTTTGAATGTTACAATATTTGGTGATGCCAAGAATGACATTAAAATCTCTTGGACTAATTCTGAATGTTTTCACCTGCTTATTGCGAGCTTTCTCTTCTTCTTGGAAAGCCAATTCCTGCATCAATTGTTTTATGATAAACTCTCAGCAGTATCGAAATTAAGGCAGTCGGTCAATTGCACGAATCGAAATCGTACCTCTTCCTCGTACTTATCGACATCAGGGTAGAATGCAGCTATCAAGGCATCATAATTCGGGTCATCTCTCAAAGAGCGACGACTGGCACAATGTGTGCGACAAGCGGGACATTCGTTGTTACTGCATCAGAAGACGAGCATTTTTTAAAAAATCACCTACCAAACACAAACCGGGTATTATTGATATTATCTTGTGGAAATTCGATAAGACCATACCCAAGGCGCATAGATTTATCGATACATCCTCTGCAGAACCGATGCAAGCACTCCATTACTGTTCTTGTTTTCCTTATGATTCCTGGAACATCCAAAACGGCGATCACTTTTCTAGAACTTGCACCTTATTAATGTAACTTCAAGTGGAATGAGATATCTAAATGCGAGATTTAGGACGCAGGTTCTTGAAACAAACACTAAATTGATGATGAACTAGAAAAATAGTGCAACTGCAGATGTTTTCAACAGTATGTCTCGTAAGCGTGACAGCACGAGAAGAAATTAAAGTTATCGAGATTCAAAAATTGCTGTCTTCAAATGCAATGTTCTTGAATTTAATTTATCTTCCCACAGAGCACGATAACGATACAAGTTATTGTCGCGCATATGATTTGGATTATGACAAGCCCCCTATCCATTAGGCTGATGTCTGGCTTCTTACCACTTGAAAGAAATGATCTTTGATTACAGCTAAAATCTTGTGTGACTGTAAGTTCATGACAAGAAAGCATTGTAAAGCCATACCTAAACAGATGGGACATTGAACTTCTTTGCGTATGTCCGACAATTTTACCAACACAAATCTGCGAGTAAAAGAGTGTTACCTCTTTGGCCTATACTTGTAATATTCGGCAGAGCCAAATGCAGAAGTAATACGAAACATAAATTTGAGAAATTCAGAAGAGAGAGACTTTCTCCAAAGCTTGTTTTTCATAAACATAAACAGGAAGCTGGATAATACTCAATAATTTCGATGAGATGGCCAACCTGAGCATCTTGTTTCATGAAATTTACTTAAATTTTCGCCCGGAAACGCGAGGAACCAGTACAATTTTCAAATCAGCATCCTCGTTTGTCAGCATAAGCTTGACATACAATCAAACATGCAAGAAGAAATTGGAAGAATTTGAAATAACACGAGAAATAATACAAAACTCAGAAAATTTTGGCGGCGAATGAGCTACTGCAACTACTGAAGCCAATCTCGAGCAGTAGCATGCAGCAGAAATTGATAGAGGCCAATAACAAAGACCACCAACTTAAAAAACCCAATCTCCACCAACCTTGTTATGCAGACTTTAAAGTTAAAGAATGAAGAATTACGCGACGGAAATATCGAATGGGAATCGATATCGGAATACCATAACGCCGGATAGATATGAAAAATAAAAAGTAAACGTTAAGACGAAGAGCACCATGCAGATATTTTCACAACACCCGGGATTCAGGTATCAAAGAGTTTGACAATCGAGAAGAATACAGAAATCAGGCAGGTAAATTGAAGAAGATGGAGAAGAAAAAGAAAAAGAGAGACGACAGGTGAAAGTAGTCGAAGGTGGAAGAAGAAAATAAGAGATGCAGAGAGGGAAAACTAACTCGTCCTTGTCTCCGTTGCTGGACGAAGGGCTTCGATCAGAATCTGAGAAAACAAGAAAACCAGAAGACCATGAGCCCAGTGAAATATAGAAACAACAATACGAAGTTTTCAATGTAAGAAGGAGCTCTCCTGCATCATTGGAATTTGGGGTGGGGGTAAAAAACGACTACGTACCCTCTGCATCACCTTCCTCCGGGCCTTCATGGCGGTCGCGTTCCAAAAGATCATCCTCAGGATCTTCCAAAGCGCGCTTTTGTGCAGGCATTGCCGTCCTTCAAACCAAAATACACTGACCCAACAACCGAATAACTTGATAAACTTCTGCAATTCTTTGTCGTTGTTCTGCCGATGCTTGGTAGTTGGGCCAAGAAGCCTCCGTGGCCGAGGGGTCTGACCAGAGAGAGAGAGACACACACACGGGTTGTAGGCTCAACGAATTTTCTTTGTATCAGATTTGTAAAAATTCTAGTCTGAATATGATGCACGCCTGCTGGGAAAAAAGAAAAGAAAAGAAAAAAACAAAAAAGACTGATTTTTTATACACGATAAAGGGCTGTATCTACTGCGTACTGGCAGTTTTACTTGGCTAATTTTATGTATTTTATATGACTATGGCTATTGGGCAAGGCTTTGGTGCTCTACTGTTTAGTCTAATCAAAGTGGCTCGAAGGTTAAAGTTTGAGTTTTTTGCATAAACTTAAAACTTGTCTGTAGTCGAAGCCTAATAAGCTGGATTTCACGATTTCACAGATCTGAAATGCAAGTTTTAATTTTTATCACCAACCCTTTTAACCGAGCTGAATAAAGTAGTCGGAGGCAATAGGATAAGAGACATTGACTTTCGAGCCAACTCTATCGGCAAACGAAAACAAATTACAAAACCCATATATACAAAACCTTTGTACAGCTTGCCCAAACGGCGTCATCTCCTTCTAATGGCTTCTCCGGCAGTTATCGATCAGGCACGGAAGTTCGCAGTGTTGGTCAGAGTTCAAGGCTCGGTTAGAATTTTCCCTTATTTCCTGTCAAGTTTGTGAAATTTTCTCGTTTGGTTTTGTTGGAATTGGTACTGGTCGCGAACTTTTTGGATTAGGACCCGAAGGGCGTGAAGATGCGGAAACATGCGTTTCACCACTACCAGTGAGTGGATTAACATCCATGGCTGTTCCTATTTACTTTGGATTTCATTTGCTTTTTAATTTACGATCCATTCTGTTGATTTTCTTCGTTTATTTGTGTTCAAAGCTCTGGGAGGACAACTCTCTCAGCGTCTGGAATGCTTTTGCCTCATACCCTTTATGACTCTGAAGTTTCCGAGCGTCTGTACGGCCTAAACGGTTCGTCTTCGACGCTGATTGTGACCACTTCGTCCATCTTTGAGCCTTTTCTGACATTGCAACACAGAGAGACAATTCCACAGGTTTGTTTGTTTTTATTTGTGCTGCAAATTGATGCTCAATTTTTGTTAGTTCCTGTCTCATCTTCTCTGCTTTCTATGTGATTTTCAGGGTAGGCCAGACCTAATCCCAGGTGTTCAAATTGATTGTATGGTAGAGGTATAAGAAAGCTAACTTCAATTGAAACTATTATACTGGAACATATGTTTTTTCCCCGCATATTTTGGAGTCTGAAATGACTTATTTTGCAATGCAGAGTGAATGGCTGCAGCAAGACTGTAAATATCTGGACAAAGAAGCATCTCAGTGGCTCCCAACACAACTTTTAGCATTAGTACGCATATACTTCAAGACTAATTTTGATTGTTAAAATATATTTATATTCAGCGATCCTACTCTTCTCGATCAGACGATCACAGATTTGTCATCTAATTCCTCATGCTTTGAGTTGAATGAGTTCATTTCTTTCCTCATGATCTCTGGGTATTGATCAATCATGACATGGCTGTGATGAATTATTTCTCCCTTGTCTTTTTCTTTCCCAATTATTTGCTTTAATTTCTTGCAATATGATATAAATTGCTAGTTGAAGGAAAGAACTGGCCTTATCTGTTGATTGTATTTGCTACTGCATGATGTTGAACCCGGTTTTGCAAAGTAGGAAAAGGAGAGATTTGATAATACTTACAGCCGGAGGACGTTGGGGACATATTAAGTAATTATCGGCTGGGGTGGCAGGATTGTGGGAGTTGTTGATGGTTGGGTGGTAACTGCTGGAGTGGGTATTTGGAGGGAGCGATAAGCAAGGAGGGGGTATGTTGAAACTGAAGAAAAAACTTCCAGAGAGAAGCAGATAATTCCAAACATATGGAGTCTGGGTTTGTGGCGTGTTTTGGGTCATTTAATGTACTGTTTCTTTTTGGTTATAATGGATTCTGTCGGTGTTTGTTGTATAAATTTGGTGGGTAATTTAATTCTCTATTGTTGATGGCTGAAACTCAACTATAGAACGAGACTGCACCGTTGGGGCTGTCCATTCAGCAACTATCTATTCATATTTACCTTTTATATTGTGTCGGATTTGATGTGCTTCGTTTCGATTTATTAGCCTAGTATTTTGTGATTTTAATTTGGGTGCTTAATCTGGCAGAGAGACGTACCTTCATCGACGAATGCTCTTCAATCACTCATTGATGCATCTGTAGGCTCACCATGGGAAGTTGGCTGGTCTTTGGCCTCACATACCAATGCTCCTCACCCATTTATGGATACTATTGAAAGAAAGGTCTGGTTAATTGCCATTTATTTGTATTATACTTATTCTGTTCCATTGATGACAATGTTTCTTTCTTTTGGCATGAAATCGACGGGTGGTTTTCCTCGTGTTTTCATGTTTGTGTTAAATTTAATACGAGGAAAAAAAAATGGTTGTAGCAAGAATCATTAGCGCGAATTCTTGTAGCAAGAATCATTGGCCCAAAGTCATTGTCTTCAACTACAATCACATACAAATGTGATTTTAATTAACAATGATTTGAAGTTTTTAATTTGGTATTATGCTTTTAGTCTTGTATTTGCTTGTGAAGGTGATTTCTGACTCATCTCTTAGATTGAGCACGGGATGAAGCCTTCTGTCGACAGCCATAGACATTTAGCCGAGGAAGAACGAAGCAATTTAAGTCCAGCTAAGAAATTAACAGCTAGAGTTGCTATACTGGGAGTTTCCTTATTACCCAAGGTGAACTGCCATTTAAAAATAACTTATTATTATTACGGGATTTCGTCAGACTTGATGTTGCTATTGATGAACATAACAGACGGATGGTTGTTTTTAGGATATACCAAATATTTTCATATCGACTTTACAAAATAGAGGAACTTATCTTCTGGGTGTCGGTTCTCCTTTTGGGGTCCTCTCACCGATGCATTTCTTCAACAGGTAATGTGCGTGTAATGTACCTTTAATCGTCTTTCGCTTGTTAATTTCTGTCATTTGTCGAAATGCTTAGCGATCTTCTCAAACATTATGATAGATAAGTAACTGTTTTAGACAGTTACGGGGGAGGGAAAATAATAAAAGGAAAATGAAGAGTAGTGGAGGGTAGTTTTTGGGTTGAAGAAAGTTTAGCGGGAGAGGAGGGGACTCTCGAAGAACCCCAATTTTGTACTTGTCTGCGTTGTTTTGAATGAGATTGGCTAGAACGTATCAATTTGGTATCAGAGCTCGTTCGTTCCTGAGGAACAATGAGCGATTGGCGGAAGGAATTATTGGAGGTGAAAGAGGAGATACAGAAATTGGGGAGACTTACAGCAATGGAGAAAACCATGCAGATAATGCAAGAGCAATTGGCGAAGTTGATAGAGAGGTCAGAAGGAAGAGGAAATCAAGATTCGGAGATTCAGCGAGAATTGTTGGAAGAAAGAAACAGGAGAAGAGGCGAGAACGAGCCTACGGTGACGACGAGGGATTACCTTCCGAGGAGATTGGAGCTCCAGAATTTTTTTGGAGAAGACGTTGAAGGATGGGTGTTCAGGGCAGAACGTTATTTCTCCGTCAATCATCTTGCTGAGGAGGAAAAGATAAAAGCTGCTACAGTTTGCTTTGAAGGACCTGCTTTATCTTGGTTCCAATGGGAAAATAAGAATCGGCCGTTTCGGACTTGGACAGAACTGAAACAATTTTTGACAAAAAGATTTCCGGTTGAGGAAGGAAGGATCAAAGCGCGATAGATTGTCGATGCTGAAGCAAGAAGAATTGGTGGAAAGAGAGCAGTTTTTTGGAGATATAAATGAAGAGAAACATCGGGTTAACAAACAGTTTTTGCTTGACGAGTCGGAATTGTTGCCGGCAGAAGAGGGAGAAGAAAAAGAGGCTGCTGTGTTTTCGGAAGAAGAAGAAACAGTAGTTAAAAAATTAGTGCAGAGGAATATAGGAGATGAGGATCTCAAGAAAGTCTTGTCGAGCCAGTTAAAGGAGTTTGCGTCGGAAGATTTTTTGGAATCGAAATTGTCGCCGGCAGAAGACGAGAGGCTGCCGAAGGTCAACAGCTCCTTCAAGCTTTCTTCGACAGAGAAGCTCAGATCGGCAAAAAGAAACCATGAGAAACAGACGGCCTCTCATGCTCGAAAAAGAGACGTAGCAAGGATAAAGTCTCACAGAGGAATGAAAACCAAGAAGCTGATACAGGTAAAGACTCCAGAGCGTAAGAAAATGGCAGCCATGGGAAGAGGAGTGAAGAAGAAACCCATGACGGTGGGCGAGAGGAAGAAGCAGCGCCAAATCAAAGCGCTAGTAAATCTCAGGTTGGAAAAAGAAAATCTCATGTTGGATGAAGACTGCTGCTGGTGGAAAAAGAAGCAACTGGGAACGAAGTTGGGGGTTAGGGCTGGAGATTGGATAGCTGTTGTGATTGATGGGTTTTCTGGGTTTATTTCTTGGGCCTATATTGTTGGGCTTTTAAGTGGTACATCCATATCCAAAATTTGGACTCCTAGAGCAACAAAAGGCCCTTGCAAACCCACTTCAGCAACTTTTATCTCAATTTATTTGTTCACGGTGCAATTCGGGGCAGAAAATGATCCTTGGAAACCTCCTTGGATTGGAGAACAATTTTCATTTTTTCCACCTTGAGGACAAGGTGTATTTTGAAGGGGGAGTAATGATAGATAAGTAACTGTTTTAGACAGTTACGGGGGAGGGAAAATAATAAATTTCCACCTTGAGGACAAGGTGTATTTTGAAGGGGGAGTAATGATAGATAAGTAACTGTTTTAGACAGTTACGGGGGAGGGAAAATAATAAAAGGAAAATGAAGAGTAGTGGAGGGTAGTTTTTGGGTTGAAGAAAGTTTAGCGGGAGAGGAGGGGACTCTCGAAGAACCCCAATTTTGTACTTGTCTGCGTTGTTTTGAATGAGATTGGCTAGAACGTATCAATTTTTGGAGAACAATTTTCATTTTTTCCACCTTGAGGACAAGGTGTATTTTGAAGGGGGAGTAATGATAGATAAGTAACTGTTTTAGACAGTTACGGGGGAGGGAAAATAATAAAAGGAAAATGAAGAGTAGTGGAGGGTAGTTTTTGGGTTGAAGAAAGTTTAGCGGGAGAGGAGGGGACTCTCGAAGAACCCCAATTTTGTACTTGTCTGCGTTGTTTTGAATGAGATTGGCTAGAACGTATCACATTATCGTGCAATGATTAAATGGCATCATTTTTCGATCATTATAAGTGATGGGCAATGAAACATCTGGGCTCTCTCTCTCTCTAACCTTTGTTGACTGAAAAAACCAGCATTTCTGTGGGATCCATTGGAAATTGCTATCCTCCTAAATCATCTTCTAAGTCATTGCTGATGGCGGACATGCGATGTCTTCCTGGTACGATGATCGAACGCATTCTTTTTTTTCTTCATATTATCACATGTACGTATTCATTTTTATTATTATTTTGACATTGTATTGGTTAGGAATGGAAGGTTGTCCAATTTTCGATGAGCATGCGGATCTCATCGGCATCTTGATTCAACCATTAAGACAGAATATTTCCGGGGCAGAGATTCAGGTAATCTGAAAAAATTGGCCTCTGAGTATAAATAATCGAAACCTTTCTTATTGTTAATTCATCATGCAAGACTCTAGCCTTGGGTAACAGCTGGTGATTCCATGGGAAGCCATCGCAACTGCTTGCTCCAACTTACTCCATAAGAAGCCCGAAATCCCCGAAGAAGGGGTCGAGATCGACAAGAGAACTTCAAAGCCTATTGGAGAACTGTTTATAATCAGTCGTAATTGTAATTCTCCTTCTCCAGTAGCTGTTGAGAAGGCAATGGCTTCTATTTGTCTCATTACGATCGACGATGGAGTATGGGCATCTGGCGTTTTACTCAACCACAAAGGTTTGATACTTACAAATGCTCATCTTCTCGAGCCGTGGAGGTTTGTTAAAACAAACACAATCGAGGGGAACTTTCAGAAAAGTTCACAGTTTTATCCACCTTTGTCGGACGAATCGGTCTCTCTCCAGTCTTCGAGGAACAATCCATTTGTCTTGGATGAGCATGAAAAACAAAGCAGAAGAATACGCGTTCGATTAAATGAGGTCGACCCTTGGATTTGGTCCGATGCTAGAGTAGTTTATATTAGTAAAGGGTCCTTAGATGTTGCCTTACTACAGCTCGAGCAAGTTCAGGATCTGCTCCGCCCTATAACTATAGATTTCAATTGCCCATCCTTAGGATCAAAGACCTACGTTATAGGACACGGCCTTTTCGGACCAAAATGCGGTATATTATCCCGGACTAATCATCTGGGTCTATTTCTATATAGCATTTTAACCATTTGGAAGGACATAAATGCATTAATCTATTGGTTGCCTGTTTCTGGTTGGGCATTTTTTAGGCTTATTCCCATCTATTAGCTCTGGCGAGGTGGCAAATGTGGTCAAAGCAAAGATTCCGGTATCTTATCCAGCAACCCAAGGAGACTTGAAATACTTTCCGGCGATGCTTAAAACGACGGCAGCTGTGTACCCAGGCGGAAGTGGTGGGGCCGTAGTAAATTCGAACGGTGATATGATTGGACTTGTTACAAGGTAAACATGTCCGAGATTTGAGACTATGGCTACTTGAAGTTTAAACTTATTTGAAGCTGATGATATGTTTGGTTTATCCAGCAACGCCAAGCATGGAGGAGGAACTGTTATTCCTCACTTGAACTTTAGCATTCCATGTGCAGCCTTAAAACCCATCTTCACTTTCTCAAAAGGTTAGTATTTGCAGGTTTCTCCTCAACACTTCTTTCCGAATCAACAGCAAACTCATACTGGGTAATCGACAATCTTTTGATAGAGGCAAGTTTCAGGAAGATATAGCGAAAAAGAGAGAAAATTCTGAACTTCAATTGAAAACTTTTATGTTCTTTCGCTTGGTTTTCTGTTTATGAGCCATTGATTAGCCGATAGCTTTGACGTTTTGATTCCTTCAGATATGAAGGACAGTTCGCTTCTGCAAATCATGGATGATCCGGATGATAACCTTTCTGCCGTCTGGGCGTTGATTCCGCCTCTATCTCCAAAGCCTCCGCCTTTACCTACTCGACTTCAATCACAAGCCAATGACGAGGGCGATGGAGGAAAAGGTTCTCGTTTTGCAAAATTTATTGCTCAGACCCAGAGGGAGAGAGATTTTAAAAAGCCAACTGTGGAGAAGATCTCTGCCAAGATTGTTCCTAGCAAGTTATGAATCTTAATCTCTTACCACTGTACAGCAATGGAGAATGTTCAGAACGGCAGTTCCAAGAAACACGAAAGTGAATGTCGAGAAAGTTTGGATAAACTAATGGTCGTGTCGTGAAGTTGGAATTTATGAACATGGTTTATTAGAGTTTTCCAATAATATCTTTACAATACACAGAAAGATTGAAAAACGAGATTTTTTTCTGGTTTAAAGATCTAGTCTTATGTAGTGCATTTGTTGATTTTGGAAACAGCGAGTATTTACAGAAAATCTCGGTTGCAAGCGAATTCTCTCGGGTTTATCTGAAATTTGATGGTAGTTTCTGATGATTTCTGTCGAGCTCTTGTACGTTGTTCTTGATCAAATTTAATTCTTCCAAATCAAACACCTGTAGATGCTCAAACAAAGTTTCGTGATTTGCATTTACAGTTCGTGGGGTAAGCGTGCAGGGTCATTTAAATCATCGTACTGCCAAGAAAATTAGAGAAATTCGTAGAGAGAGAGAGAGAGAGAGAATGGTTCAAAACTCAGTCAGCATGCATGATTACAAATGGCTGAAACCAGGAGGAGTTTATCATAAAATATGGATATTATGTTATTCGAATACTCAAGCCAATGTCGAAACTCAAATAATCAGAAACCCAACTGCAAATAAAAGCTACGAATTGACAGAAGAGAGAGAGCATGGCAGTGAGTTTTTATAGCACAGCTATAACTTAGGCAAAGTTTAATGGGAAAATGCATCATCCATATAGATTCTGCCTCCATTTCTCTTATTTCTTCATCTCCGGCCTCAGTTCGAGCCATCTCCATGAATCTCTGACAAGTTTTTCCTCCGCCGTTCGTTGTGTCCGGCCAAACGGCTTCTGCAACTTCTCTTCGAGTCGTCAAACTCCGATAACTCGTGGAACCTATTCATCATTGATGCCAAATTCAACGTTTTATATTATCTATCTACTTGTTAAACTAGAACAACAACAAACGCGAAGAACAATATCATAATCATTAGGATTATTGGTAACACCTCAGTATTGAAATTATAAAATTTGGATAAATATTCAAAAATAGTTTCAAATTTCAAAAAGTTAAAATTGTACTCCTCATGTCAGTGTAATATGTTTCTCAAATGAAAGTAATAAATGCAGCAACGAAACTTTGACAGCCATGCTTCATTTTCTACAAGTTACAGCCAAACAAAATTTGTCAAACTTTCAACAGTTCAACCACGTTGATGCACAAAATTAAATATATTTTTAGAACAAATTGCACATTTCTACTGATGCACTGATTTGGACTCTACAAAACTTAAAATTTGAACTCTACCTATGAAAGTTAACCTAATATGGAAGGGAACTTCATTTCTTGATTGTAAAGAATGCATTTTCAGCTAGTTTTATACCATAATCATGGTGGGATTCAACACAGATTAAGTGGTAATTATAAGGTTCATCAAGAACAAAACCAATGATAATGAAAGAAAGAATACCCATGATGAGAATTTATTTATTAAAACTCATATCAAGTTGAATGTTAGTTGCAACAATTACTGCTTTGAAGAAGAAAACTAGGTATAGTTTAGGGAAACCCTTCTACTAGAACACTTTATTTTGTATAAAAATTTCAACAGATCTGGATTAAGGTTTCCAAACCTGCTACATTGCTGGCAAAACCTTTGCCGGAGACCGGCAACGAAGGCCGTGACAGCCTTAGCGTGGAACTCACAGACCTTATGCCGTTTATAGTAGCGTTTGGCATCTTTCAGATCGGCAGTACAATTATCAGCCTGACAGTACGACGCTGTCGATCCGCCTGCACTTGCTGAACCTTTCTTTGAAGAGATCGAAGCAGTAAACATGGCTTTCTTCTTCCTGTCATCCTCTAAAAACCCTAATTCACCTGCATCGTCTTCTTCTTCTTCCTCCTCCTCCTCCTCTTCTTCCTCCATTTTCTCGTACCTCCTCTTTCCTTCTTTTGTCGCTGCCATTTCCCGGAGAAGAATGGAGGAAAGGACAGAGAAGGAATACCTAGATCAGATGCAAAGTTGGAAAAGGAGAAGAACTCTGTCTGGACCACAATACTTCTCTCCATTTGTTTCCCATTTTTTAGAGCATAATAGAAAGGTAATATTATTTTCACCATTTTCCTCCATTAAAACTCCATTAATTTCAAGCTTTTTTATCATTACAATGGAAGCTAGTTTGCCTCGTCCTACTTTCACTCCACAGACCACACAATACAATATGTAAAATTTTACAATTCTTAGTTTCACTCGTGCAGTCGTCCTTCTCGAGAGAACCAATCAATTTTTCTTTTGGTGAAGGCATTCTCTTTCTAAACGTCCAATCATGGACTTAGACAATGAATAAACTGAAACCAGTCTTTCTTTAATGTTTCTTTGTGGAAGTTTAAGATCATCGACTGAAGAAAACCACTCTTTTTCTTTGGAATCTATGTGGACTGTCAGAAAGCCCTATGTCCCGGTCCACTGATAGCTCCAACCCTCCACTCTTGAGTTGGTAGTGGGAATGATGTGAATCCCACATCGGTTCTAGAGGATCGCCTAAACTACTATATATATTGGGTCCAAACCTCCACTCTTGAGTTAGATTCGTGGTAGAGTTAGGAGTTTGCATATCATTTGGTATCTGAGTCAAACCTCTGTAGGTCGGTGCGGGCACATTGGATTTACCACTGACCTGCGGGTCCAACCGATCGCCGATTGAGGCAGTTGCCTTTAAGGGATAGCGGTCGATCGCCGACTGAGGTAGTCACCTATAAAGAGTGTGGGAATGATGTGAATCCCACATCGGTTCTAGAGGATCGCCTAAACTACTATATATATTGGGTCCAAACCTCCACTCTTGAGTTAGATTCGTGGTAGAGTTAGGAGTTTGCATATCATTTGGTATCTGAGTCAAACCTCTGTAGGTCGGTGCGGGCACATCGGATTTACCACTGACCTGCGGGTCCAACCGATCGCCGATTGAGGCAGTTGCCTTTAAGGGATAGCGGTCAATCGCCGACTAAGGTAGTCACCTATAAAGAGTGTGGGAATGATGTGAATCCCACATCGGTTCTAGAGGATCGCCTAAACTACTATATATATTGGGTCCAAACCTCCACTCTTGAGTTGACTTTTGTAGTGGAGTTAGGGATTCGCATACATATTCTTTGACCTTTTGTGTGGCAGTCTGCCCTGTATGAAGGTAAATACGACTCAATATTCTGTAAGTTGTGAAGGTTCGTCCTCTATTAGTGGGAGGTGCACAATCTCAATCGCTTGGGAGAGTGAAAGTTGAGTACTTTATAAGTAGAGTTTTCATTTTCTACAAAATACGACGCATTTTGGGCTAATTCTAAAAATAAATATGTGTGAACTCTGATTCAAAACAGACAATGTTGTACTAAAAACACTTAAAAGACTCCACAATTTATGTTAGTTCTTCCCAAATTCCCACCTTTTTGATGTTTGGTGTTTTGGAAATTAGCTTATTCAAGTGTGTAGCCAACTGGTTACTGCAGAAAAAATGGGCCGATCAGCCATAATGTTTGCTGGTTTGAAGACGATTGAGCTGGTTTCCATCATCCTGTACATTTTATATTTACATGCTCATGTCTACATGGACCACCTAACATGCATTATATATGTTATAGATTGGTCCCCATTTTGTACGAAAGGATGACTTTGTTTGGTCTTTGTTTTATGCTTAAACTTTTGAAAGATGAACTGATGTAGTCTTGTAGTTTCTACTGTGTTTCTGAGTTCCATTAATTAGATATTTTTGAGAAGCAAAAGAAAAGATGAATGTAATGACAAATAGCCTTTCACCTAGATTTTGTGGCCGACCGTCCTAGGAAGACGAAGATAGCTCGGGGTTAAATAATTATAAGAGTCTAACACATATATACCAAGAGATAAGGAAGTTCTACAATTTCACATCCCTAAGCAAAAGTGGAGTAAACAGTTCATAATAGAGTTATCCAGCTAGTAAAGTATAACGCGTTTTGAAATAAAATATAATAACAAAGCTGTACTTAAAAGTCGACAAATATTATAGAAGACCAGTCTATAATCAATAGTATGCATGTTTTGGGGTAAAAATTGAGAAAAAAAAAACTCATGCAAACTTCAGTTTAAAGCAAACAATATTTGTTCTTTTGCTAATTTGATTGAAAGATGAAAATGAAAAGTTCGGGTACTGCCAGTATTATATTATCCACTTTGCCTGGAAGTATACACGATTTTGTTCTTTTACCCCCTAAATGTATTGTAGTGGATTGAGAAAAGAATTCTACTGATAAACCATTCATTTACATTGTTTTCAAACGATATGTGATTGTATAGTCTTGTGATATGAATTGGCTTCTCACAATTACATCCTCGCCTTTTCATGACAAGTTGAAATAAGAGAGATTATAGCAGTTCTAATAAAAAAATTTCATTCGTGTCACATTTTGTAGCTATTAATCAATATTTATAGACACTCAAAATAATTTGTTAAAGCATTTGAATTGTGACAATAAAGTCACCGTACGATATGACAACATAGCTACATGAATATATCACGTTATATAAAAACGTGGTGTAGAGTGGTTAGTTAGAAATGATTCAAAATTTATGTTATTTTTGGAATTATAGGTAGGTTTAAATTATTGTTTTTCTTAATCATAGCATTGGAGGTCTTAAACGGACGAATTGACGTTGACTGAGACGAATTGACGTTGACTGGATTAGAACGGTCTAGCTAAATATAGGAGACGGGCCCAATATTTTGGGCTTACGAGTTGACCGATCCATTTATTATTTTTAAGTATATTTTGTAAACAAATATAAAATAATTGAGAAAAACTAAAAAAAAAATGTAAAGTCCACTCCACGCATCAAATCTTTCTAATAAAAAAATATTAGAACAAAATATGAATATTATTTTAGTAAAAAATATTAAATTAATAGCCAATCAATTTTCATCTTCTAATCTTATTTTTAATATCGCTATAAATTACGTATTTTAAAGGAACAAAGCAAAAATTGAAATCCACCGAATGACGTCGATCGACCGAAATTTTCAAACCTAAAACTTAGATAATCAAGCAATGGTTGGACAGTCAGATTCTTTTCAATTGTCGAATCGTTATTCTCGACATTTTCGTCGCATGACTCTTTCAGGGACACGAGAAAATTAAATGTAAATGGTCCAAACGGGTTTAAGACTCTTTATAAATGTCAAGTTTGTTGTGGCCCTATTCTAGGTCATGACACCAATGGCTTAAGTTGAGGAGTAGAGTTTTGAACAATAACACATTTTTTGTTACATAGAGAAATTATTGATTTATAACCTATTTTATTTCTACAAGAATATTCAAAATTGGAAAAGGCTAAGCTTGCAAAACTTACTTTTGGGCCATCTCTATGGGCTTTTTCTCACTGATAATATGTGCCCCCATTGCAGCCCACACCCCTTCTAATTAATTAAACTATTAATTACGGAATTATGGGGCTAGATTAGTGGCTTTTATGTGACAACTTTTAAATATATGATTATTCATAGATTAACAATTATATACCATGATTAATATTATTAATCTAGTACATTTCCCCAATGACCACCACCATATCTAGACTAACTTGGTAACTGTGAATAATACAGAATTTAATATCATAAAACTGCTACTTAATTTGATTTGTGAATAAGTTCGGATTAAATTTTTTTTTTTTCGGACTCGTTAGATTCGATTACTTTAAGTCATTAGATTTTTGGCCAACTAAACTTTTGCAGCCTCGACTGGACTCGACTCGACTGTCTAGTTTGTCATTCTTATTCTGAGGAACTAGACTTTTGCAGCCTCGACTCAACTTGACTATCTCGTTTGTCATCCTTATCATGGTAAGGTAGTATTTATATTTGTACTTGCATACTAATTAATTTTGGTCATGCACAATGTTGATAATGGAGGACACCGAGGATAGAAATGCAGAGAAATTATCATTGAATATTTTAATATTTAAGTGAACGTAAGGAAATCAATAATGAGATCAACCTAATTATGATCGCCTTCCTTCCAATCCTATAAAATATTTTAATAAATCTTTGTTTTTTTCTTTTTTTAATACAAGCGTGACACCCAAAATTTCTACAAAATAAGCTATTACCATATTTAATTTTTTATTAAATTTAAATATTCACAAGTTGTTAGAACTAGATTCTTTTTGTTTCCCAAAATTTAATCTTCGTCCAAAAAATTTATAAAATAAAAATTTTAAAAATACCGTTACATTTATATTTTTTTCTTATGTTTTTATTCTTATTTACTGACATTGACAAATTTATTACATTAATTACATTAATTAATATTTGTCAATAATAAAAATTATTTATTATGGTTTAATTGGAGCATTTAAAAGTTTAAAGTAATATTTTTTGGGTAACGTATGTGGCTAAGTATATAAATAGATGAATTAAGCATTGACTTGGAATAAAAGAGAGATTTTTTTTTCTCAATTTGACACTTGAAACTTCCACGAAGAACAGTCCAAATGCTTTCAAAATCATATCCTTCTCTGTGTGTGCACTCCTCAGGTCTCGTATTGAACTTTCTTCCGTAATGTCTAATTCATTTTTTTATTTTTTTTACCTTTTAAAAGATAATAATTAAAAGCAAAAATAATTAGTGATTATAGATACGTCTTAATTAGTTTGTAAATTTATTTAAAAATTACTGAATAATTCCCATTTCAAAGAAATTGATAGAAAATAATAAGAAATATTTAAAAATTACTGAATAATCACTAATTAACATCTTATGAAATCTGCCTTTATTATTTCAAAGAAATTGATAGAAAATAATAAGAAATATTTAAAACTAGTCAATTAAGTCTAAGTCTTGCTGTCTTTTTGTCTGCTCATTTCTCACTTGAGCTGCCATGCGTACAGCCTTTGATTCCTCTCTCTCTCTCTCTCTCTCTCTCTCTCTCTCTCTGTAGAAAGAGAGAATAGATAGAGACCAGAGAGAGAGAGAGAGAGAAGAGATTTTTTTTTTTTTTTTTTTTTTTTTTTTTTTTTTTTTTTTTTTTTTTTTTTTTTTTTTTTTTTTTTTTTTTTTTTTTTTTTTTTTTTTTTTTTTTTTTTTTTTTTTTTTTTTTACCTTTTAAAAGATAATAATTAAAAGCAAAAATAATTAGTGATTATAGATACGTCTTAATTAGTTTGTAAAGTTCTTTAAAAATTACTGAATAATCACTAATTAACATCTTATGAAATCTGCCTTTATTATTTCAAAGAAATTGATAGAAAATAATAAGAAATATTTAAAACTAGTCAATTAAGTCTAAGTCTTGCTGTCTTTTTGTCTGCTCATTTCTCACTTGAGCTGCCATGCGTACAGCCTTTGATTCCTCTCTCTCTCTCTCTCTCTCTCTCTCTCTCTCTCTCTCTCTCTCTCTCTCTCTCTCTCTCTCTCTCTCTCTCTCTCTCTCTCTCTCTCTCTCTCTCTCTCTCTCTCTCTCTCTCTCTCTCTCTCTCTCTCTCTCTCTCTCTCTCTCTCTCTCTCTCTCTCTCTCTCTCTCTCTCTCTCTCTCTCTCTCTCTCTCTCTCTCTCTCTCTCTCTCTCTCTCTCTCTCTCTCTCTCTCTCTCTCTCTCTCTCTCTCTCTCTCTCTCTCTCTCTCTCTCTCTCTCTCTCTCTCTCTCTCTCTCTCTCTCTCTCTCTCTCTCTCTCTCTCTCTCTCTCTCTCTCTTTTGTACTTTGTTTGTTCATCATAGTAATCACCTATTTCCATTATAATGATTAATAATTTAAGATAAATATTGGGAGGAGTAATTAGTGCGATGATTACACTAAGATGGGATTAGAGAAAGAAGGAAGTCTGCAGAGCAGAAGAATAACAATGGAGATATCAGCGAAGAAGAAGATCCCTTGGGTAACTACAAAATCCACTTGGTTCCTAATCTACGCTTTGCTTTTTATTTATTTATTTCTAATTTTTTCTTGAGGGCCGAGCTTCTTGCCACATGGGTCTGCACTTTGTGTGGTTCTATAATTTCATTCACTCTGACACAATCTCTGGTCTAGTCTAGAGAGAGAAAGGAGGAGAGAGAACTAAAGAAGAGGAGGAGGAAGAAGAAGAGCAGCAATAGCCCTCGAGAATAAAGCGTGTTCTGATCTCCTTGTGTTGGAGTCTGAGATGGAGAATCCACGTGGTCTTCTCTTGTCACTTCCTCTTGGATTTTTCCCTCTTCACATCACCGTTGGATTCGACTTCTCTGTCCCTCACCTTTTTTCTCCACCCTTGGATTGCGTCCTAAACTCATTAGGTTGATGTATTTGATGGTATTTAGTACTCAATTGCGTGAAAAGCTTCCTCCATTTGATTAACACTAGGTCTAATTTATTATATTGATAGTCCAAAGTATATTATGTAACATGTGTTGTTAGCGATCATTATATATGACTCATTAAAAATAATTAGATGCATGAGTTATAATTGGACTTGAAGGATGATATGCAAGATATTCGTAAAGACGAGATTATAATTTGCTTATTTTATGACGAAAAATAATAATAACTATATACTCGAGAATTTAAGGGTCATGGTTCGTTTTTTTATTGACATTTTTTTTAAATAACGTTACGTTTATTCTCTTCAAACATGATCGTTAACGTGTCGAACAGTGATTGATATAATTAATATAATAGATTATAAATAATTTAATTACATCATAATTACATCGATAATTGTTTAACATGTCAACAAGTATATACAGAATAAGAAAATATCGAGAAAAAGACTTCATTTGCTAAAAATGCATTTAGAAAAGGAAGATTTTGCTCGTTTTATAGATAATCTAAATAGTCTTTTGGATGACATTGCAAGTGTGTTAAAAATCAAAATTATTATGATTTGGTATTAATTGACATTAAACTACTGTACCAGTCCACCTTGTGGATTTGCTAATGTGAACTCGGACTATCTCTTTCAACCACTCAGTGTAAGAACACGGTCATTGCTTCAAAACGACAACATTAAATATATAAAGTGGAAGTGGGGCTTGCTCAATGAAAATGCATCTTGTATTGGACTCTACGAATTCTCTCTGTTCATATATATATATATATATATATATAACTACTATACCAGTCTACCTTGTGGATTTGCTAATGTGAACTCGGACTATCTCTTTCAACTACTCAGTGTAAGAACACGGTCTTTGCTTCAAAACGACAGCATTAAGTATATAAAGTGGAAGTGGGGGCTTGCTCAATGAAAATGCATCTTGTATTGGACTCTACGAATTCCCTCTGTTCATATATATATATATATATTGTAGCGACCTGTCACCTTCCGGCTCGCCTGCCCGGACGTACCGTCATCCTTGTTCCGATTCGTGCAGTCATCATACTCATGACCTTCTTTCTCCTGGAAAAGGAATTTTTGTCTTCCCCACCAATCGAATCCAGGACCTTCAGACTTAAGTACCTTGGACTACAAGTGATAGTACCACTTATATAATTGATAGATTCTAGTGGAAATTGAATTTCAATTGGTTCGGGTCTAACTCATTTTAACATTAAATTTTTTTATATTATTCTATATATTTTTGTTTTAGTCGAAAAATTTATTTGTAATTTGATTTTGATATAGTGAATTTTTTCTTCGTTTATGAATTTTTGTTGAAAAATTGTTTTACGGAAATCTTGATGTTACTGTTTCCGGGTATTTTTTACTAATAGGGTTTGGTTTTTAAGATTAATAATACGAAGGAATGTAACGTAGAGAAGTCTGTGTCTTTTGTCTCGTGGAAATGTTCTGTCCCTCTCTCTCTCTCTCTCCTCGAACTTCTCACTAGATTCATCTCTCTAAATCGTTGCTTTATCTGCTTGTCCTTTCTTTGGATTTCGAATGTCCTGTTTTATTCTTTTTATTATTTTAAGACCAAACAGAATATATCACAGACCAAATTCGAGCAGCGTCCATACCCGTCACGTGAAATTTGATTTGAAAAAAGTAATCACGTTATATAATGCTGTTTTCTTCTTCTCATGATGATAGTTCAATCCCCATCCAAGTTATTGGAAGATGGTATTCATCTCCTCCTCAACTTCTAACGAGTGGCCACAGGTCTCTTTCTCTCTCTACTCTCTCTCTCCTCTCAATTATTTGACAAAACATGACCACCCCATTTTTGTTTCCTAGCTATTGGAAGAAAGTATCTGTTTGTGTTTTGTTATTTTTTACCCTAATCCTCCATTTTCTCACTTCTTTCCTTCTTCTCTTCCTTTTGTTCCTTTCTCTTTGGTGTAGAATCAGATCGTAGATGATCAGAAAAGCTTGATGGCTTCAACTGCTAGATTAATGGACAAGTCCGAACAACAGCAACAGCAGCAGCAACAAGAGGCTTTAAGGTGTCCTCGCTGTGATTCTTCGAATACCAAGTTCTGTTACTACAACAACTACAGTTTGTCTCAGCCTAGACATTTCTGCAAAGCCTGTAAGAGGTACTGGACAAGAGGCGGAACCCTACGAAACGTTCCGGTGGGAGGAGGTTGCCGGAAAAACAAGCGAGTGAAGAGACTGACGGCGGGCGTAGACGGAACGTCTTCTGTTACTTCTTCTGCTTCTTCTGCAAATACAAACCCTCCTTCACAGCCACAGATCGATTTGTCTTCAACCTCAAACCATGTGAGTCCTTTGTTTTACGGGTTGCATACAAGCCCATCTGACATGAATCTCTCATTCTCAAGATTCAGTTCTGGGATTTCAAATGTAGAATCTGTTACTGGATTTGACGTTATTCAACCTCAATTGAATGCTCTTGGGCTAGGGTTTTCATCTGGAATTTTATCTAATGGTGTTGATGGTAGTGATTATCGCCCTGGGTATAATTCTTCTAAGCAAATTCATGATATTGTATCTTCAAATTCACTTCTTTCAAGCTATTCCATATTTGGTACTCCTTCTTCGTCAAGCACTGCTACTGTTACTGCTCCTCCAACCATAACTTCTTTGCTTGCTTCCAAATTCATCAATGGCGGCTCAAAAGAAACGAGGGTTCCAAACCATTTTCACTTTATGGAAACATTTGATCCGGACGTGGGTGTGATTGGTAATGAGGAAACTGAAGTGGATCTGAAGGGAGTGAAAGAAGAAGCACAAAACAAATTGGAGTGGAACGTTGGAAATTATCAAAATCAGAGCGATCAAACTAGGGTGTATGATCCTTCTGTTTACTGGAACTCTCTGGGAGTTTCCTGGCATGATCCGGCCAATATTGGGTCTTCTCTTACCTCCCTCATTTAGAATTCAAACCCAGGAAGTCTATAGTTAAAACTTTCATTTAGATCTTCTTAACTGATATAGAGATACCTCATTTCTTCACTTGTCTAATGTTTTGACTAATATTTCACGTAAAACTATTAGACTAGATGAGCATGTGAAGGATCTAAATATTATTTAAGATCGTCTAACAGAGAGTTCTGTAGATTAATCCTTAAAAAACAAGCATTTCCTGTCAAGCTCCCTCCTTTTCCCTGTCTTGCTTGTCCTCTTGTCCACTTTCAGCTTCTTAATTAGGTCGTCGCAGATCATCTTCTTATGAAAATTGGTGTTGGTTTAGGTTTTTTTTTTTAAACAATCAAAGTTATCAGATTTAAGTGAAGATATCATTTGGAAGAAGGTGGATCGGAGAGATCATGTCAGCTGCAAAAGATCAACCAGGTAAATTGCGCTGAGAGGAACCTCGGATCTTCTTCTTTCCGCCACATCTATCAGTCATCTTCTTCTTCAGAGAAAGTTGAAACAGTCTTCATTGAGGAACATTTGCTTCAGTAAGTTGATAGGTCTATCTATGGCTTTGGTTGTATATATACGTAAGACAATTTACTGGTCTTTCTTTCTCGTGTATTCCTTCTATTGGGTAGGGATATGGGTAAATGTTTATATCCTCGATGAAATCATCATCAGAGGAGGAGACTAATAGGCTTTTTTTAGGTTTGGTTTGGTATAATGATGGGTATAGAAGAGGGGGAGATGTAATATGTTATTTACAACTAGGGTTTTTGTTGATTTATATTCCTTGGCCTTTGTTGTTGATTTATGTCTCTTGTTTTTCCTTTAATGATGTTTTATTTGACTATAATTTTACTTTTGATTATAACGAGGAGCATGAAACCTTTATTAGGAATTATGAATTCTATTTATCCTATAAAGGAAGAATGTATTTATTAAATAGATATTAATGCTTAAAATTTGGTTAGATGAGTTTAATGAGTAGTTATCTTAGAGTTCTATGTTCAGTATTTTATTTGGTTTCGGATTAAGAACTTACCGCAGAAGAAAATTATCTGTATTTTTGCTAGGGTTCAGTGTTAGCGAAGGGACCGGATCTACAGATCGAGAATGTTTTAAGATTTTGATGTGTTACAATATATTATGTTTATGTCGCAACACTTGCATCGTATTAATGTTTTAATTTTTTGTTCGTTATGGTTTTTTACGTAAATTTTTTGTGTTCAATCTTTGTTTTTTTTTCTGTGTCGTATCAGTGTTTGAATTTAACATTATATCGTCTATTTTACCGTGAACTTTACAATCTTGTAGCCTAAAATTATCGCCGTAGTGCCGAAAGCTAGCCTCCAACTTATAGAACACATTCATCCTTATCAAATAATTAGACATCAAATAATTAACCAAGTTGTATAGGTGAAATTATGTAAAAGAGTCATCTCTTTTGCAGGGCATGCACATTCTCAAAGCTGCCAAAAACTCTTCATATTGACCTTTTTTGTGCTGTACTTCTGTGGCTTTGTTATAAGTGCGGTGTCTGAAAAGAAAAAAAACCCAATAAGTAGTATTCATTATTGGTTTCACCTTTGTTTTCAAATGCTTTTACTCAGTGGTGAATTATGCAGAAAGAGAGTAGCCCTTGAGGACTCTGTCCTTTCCTTTCGAAGAACACAGATGCCATTATCGACTCGAAATATAGAGGTTCTAGTGTGTCAATAATTAAAATATAGCGTGATATCCTCTCTGGTTTTTCGCCATGTGTTGCAGGGTTTGAAGAGGTAGAAGCCTGAATCTACCAAAATAGGTTGATCATAATTATAGAATTCTTTGTAACGCGAGTTTTTCCCTTTCCATGGAACTATCCTCCAAAATCTAGTTTTGGTAGTGATTTTATAAAGGAGAAAGAAATACCAACTTTAATCGGTCTCAACGTTTGGACCACTTCGGCAAGAGCCTCGTCCGACGGATCGTGGCCTAAACTTTTGTCCAGGCCGACACGGACCAGAAATGATAGTTCAAAGTTTAGCTTGTTGACTTTAATTTGAGCCATGATTTTTTTAACATGAATGAGTAACACTTTGAAAATAATAGAGATTGATTTTATAAAATATCGTTAAAGTATAGTTTTTCAAGTGCGGCAAAAAGAGATATACAATAGTTTTATAATAATATTATGTTTATCCTCCATTCCTAAAATTAATTATTAATTTATAATGTGACAAATATCGATTGATACAATTAATAATTTATTTTAATTATTTGAAATTTATTATATTAATTTCACTGGTCAATATTTATCACGTCATTAAATAAGAATTAAAAAGTAAGAATAAAAAAAATGTAGTATTAATTGTAGTTTCATGATAGTTATTACTTGTCAACATTTGATTTAAAGAATAAATAAAAGAAGCATGAAAGTCACGCAATGAATTGTAAAAACTCGATGGGCTAAACGGGTCAGCTAGTCAGGATCAAATTATTTGTACCAACCAATCCGAACTTGTTTAGAAAACTAATTTAACGAGGCATAATTCCATATCTTATTTTATAATTCTTATAATAAGGTGCTTGTGCAATATGAGTGTTGAATCAGCCAATTTATTTGATATATATTATACAATCTTCGTTCCTTCGTGATGTTGTTGTTGCCTTCTTTGAATTACTATTAAAAATAAAAATAAAAAGGGTAATATTAAAGCCTTATATACTATATATAGTGTCGAATCCTCAATATTCATAGTACAATATTGTCTGTTTTGAACTAGAACTCTCACATATTTGTTTTTGTGGTTAGGTCAAAGCGTGTTGTACAATGTAGAAATTAAAATTCTACTTATAAATCATTCAGTTTTCACTCTCGACAGAATTGTTCTAAAAAAAGTAAAAAAGTAGGAAGTAGTCAAAAGAGAATGTTCGGAAATAGTACCAAATACATTTTCGACAAACATTCATTTGGTTGACACTAAATCATATCTTGGACTCAGCCAACAACAATAGGACAAGTAGGTCAATACCACGACAATTAACAATTAGGTCATGCTTGAGAAGTGGTTGCGTTATATATAATATAATATCTTAAAGTTGTTATTAATAAAAGACTCGCTCGTCATGCTAAATCAACCACGTTGACCCACTAGATATACATATTATATTATATTTTAAACCCTAATATTTATTGTTTCAAAACCTAATTTCTATTTTCGAGCATCCACCTTGAACCCTTGAAGTTATTACTCGAGACACTTTTACCACTCTTCTATTTTCGAGCATCCACCTTGAACCCTTGAAGTTATTACTCGAGACACTTTTACCACTCTTCTATTTTCGAGCATCCACCTTGAACCCTTGAAGTTATTACTCGAGGCACTTTTACCACTCTTCTATTTTCGAGCATCCACCTTGAACCCTTGAAGTTATTACTCGAGACACTTTTACCACTCTTCTATTTTCGAGCATCCACCTTGAACCCTTGAAGTTATTACTCGAGACACTTTTACCACTCTTCTATTTTCGAGCATCCACCTTGAACCCTTGAAGTTATTACTCGAGACACTTTTACCACTCTTCTATTTTCGAGCATCCACCTTGAACCCTTGAAGTTATTACTCGAGACACTTTTACCACTCTTCTATTTTCGAGCATCCACCTTGAACCCTTGAAGTTATTACTCGAGACACTTTTACCACTCTTCTTATTTCTAGGGCGTCCGCCAAGAATTTTGAAACTCTACTTCCGATAAATTTTTCGCACTCTTCTATTTCAATCATCCACTTTGACTCTTCTATTTTCAATCATCCACTTTGAACCCTTGAAGTTATTACTCGAGACACTTTTACCACTCTTCTATTTTCGGATGCATGCTTTCAATTTTAAGGAAAAAATAAACAGGAAAGACCATTTTGTTAACGAAAAATAATTTAACGGTTAGTTTGTTAACGAAATTAGTTTAAGACTCGGTCTGAAAGAACTCTTATAGTTTAAGAATTTTTTTTTTTTTTTTTTTACTTTACCATAAAAAAATAACATCCGTAGTAATACGACCAAAACAGGAAAAAAAAAAAAACTAGTAACCAATTAAAGAACTTTTGAAGGCTAAATGAGAAATGCCAAAAATATTATTCTACAAAATGAAAATTAAATGACAGTTGAATTTAATATGTTTGATGATTATTTAATTTATTTAATTTAAAGTCAACTACATAGGACTAAAACATACGCATTTCACCTTTGACTTCCTACTTTTTTAAATAATGTATTTGGAAAAATTGGATTTTCAGAATAATTAGAGAGAATTTAAACTGTCATTAACCCTAATGGCGACTACAACTAACTTACTAGTTACTATAGCCATCATAATTAGGCCAAAACAGGCAATTAAGAAAAGTCAAATTAACACACGTGGAGTGGAGGAAGGTAATCCTCTACAGTAATCTTTATTTATCTGAATAAGAAGTCCAATGAAAAACGACCACCTGTCTTAATTCTTCACACTTCCAACTCATAATTACACAAATCTGACTTCCGAGGTCCACGACATGATAACAGTCTTCATTCACTGGTCAATGGGTAATGGCCAAACTGACACTAGTGGAATTTAAAATTTCTAAAATAATTAATTTATAATTACATTTAGACTTTAATTTTATGATTTATTATAGTTATTTTATTGCTATAGCGTTGACAATCTCACGTGGACAAAAAAAAAAAGTAAAAATTCAGTATATAATAAAAAGAAATTTTCTCAATTCTTGAGTTGACTTTTAAAATGAGTTCTACTCCTCTCATTTTGTCATGGTATCAGAACCAAAAACTCTGTACGATGTGAGGATTCCATGCGCACTAACACGCTAGACGTGGAGAAAAAACCTACCACGCTAGACATGTGGGCGGATGTTGACAATCCCACAGTGACAGAGAAGAAATTAAATATTCCGTATATAATAAGAGAATATTTTCTCAATTCTTGAGCTAATTTTTGGAATGAGTTCTATTCCTCTCGTTCTGTCAACTAGTAACGCATAAATAATATAGAAAATAAATCAATGTCGTTAAATATAATGATGGGGTTTGAAATTTTCAAAGTAGGCCCCAGGGCATAACGAAGATGGGAGAAATGATGGAAGGTGGGCCCTTCGTTCGTGCATGCTTTGAATATTTTTATGATTGAAAGAGTGGGTGGGTCCAAGCATAGAAAACTAAGCATGCAAGAACAAGATGTGTTAAAGCCAGACACATTGGTTCTTCTTGTTAAGTTATGTGTCAGACGCTTTAATAATAAATTACAAATAATTTTAATAAAAATCAAAATACGTTGTCAGAATAACTCAAATCTTGTTTATTTGAAATAAATTAACTAAGAACATTGATCTAAATTAAAAACAATTAAACAAAAAATCAATCATATAGATAAATAACAAAGCTACAGCACTGCCCTGGTATACCCATGTCCCATCTCCACGACTTCCTCCCCACCAGTTTTTTTATTTTTTTAATTATTTTAACACTTACTTTTTTAATTTTTATTTAAAAAATAAAAAAAGGCACGATTTTTTCGGTAGTTTCCCTCTGGTTCTGACCAAGCCGAAACCAGCAATATCCATGGCAGAGAAACGAAGGAATTTCCAAGGACTTGAAATTATGACTCACTTACTCGAACTGCTCGTCGTTCGTTACCATGGCTAAGCCGCCACTCTTTTCTAGAATGGTTAAAACTAATTTGATACTAAAATATGAGATTAATTTTATACATTCTTAAATTAAAAATTTTAATTACTAAAACTTTAAAGTATCCAAAATGTAATAAATCAAACTCTGACAGAGGATCGATCGCCCCCCGTTCTAAATTTACACCGAGAATGGCAGGTCAATCACCCTCGTTCTGTCCGGTGGTTATGAACTGTCTCTCAAAATAAAGAGTCAGTCATTGAAGTTTCTTCTCATTTTCTAGTCTCAATTTCTCTGCAACTAATGAAAGATCCCTACAACTAATAGAAAAGGCAGTCATTGAAGAATGAAGAATTAATAAAGCATATGGATCGTTGTCATGTTTTCAAGTATAACTGTTTTCAAAATTAGGGCTGAGAACGGGGTCACCGTCTCGGATTGGGGCCGTTCTCAAGCGTAATGTTTAAAAATGAAGGGTCGTTTTGGGACGAAAACCCCTTGTTCTTAAATATTACGCTTGAGAACGAGGCCCCGATCTGGGACGATGACCCTGTTCTCAGCTCTAATTTTGAGAACGAGGAATTGATTCTCGACAATATATAAATTCAGAATGAGATGATCGGCCAAGACAATATATAAATTCAAATTGATTTTAATCCATTCTAAAATGGCTGCTGAGTTTCATGAGAAAAAAAAAAAAACTTCATTTTGACTACGCAGAATCATTGGTGTCTACGACAGAGAATTCAACTCGTAAATCCAGTGCCCATTAAAGCGGATATAATCAAAGTAACTCGACAAAAGTTTGAAGCATCAAACAACAATCTGATGAAAAAAGCTCTAAAAAAATGCCAATCCAACCCGTATAATTCTCATTACGATAAAGAACAAATGCTGTAAAATATTATATATTGCTATCCTTTCATCTAAATTTCCAATTCACCTACAATTTCCTTCAATCATCACGAGCTAGATGAGATCTTCAAACCAGCACCGTCATCAATCAAGATGTACTAAACCCCTATTTCTTCGTTAGAAATGGTGGAATGGAACAATCGATCAAGATCGTGGGTCTGGTGGATGGTTGTGGTTATATCCTGGTATATTAGACCATCCAGTTTGGTTTTGAGAAGAAAGACTGGAACTGGCATTGTCGCTTCTGCTACTGGTGTTAAATGCGGTGGAGTTTCCGACTGCCCAGAAAACTCCAGCGCCGGCTACTGGTTGAGGCCAGTTCGGCGGCTGGGAAGAGTAAAGCGATGGAATGATTTTCTCTCTCTCATCCATCTGGTAGAATGGAGTTGATTGAATTTGACGCTGCTTCTGCTGTTCTGATTGAAGCAAATGATTAACGTTAAAACCTCCCTGCAAGAAGCTCAGATTCGAAGAAGAACCTGTTTCGTGGCCGAGACTAAAAGAGTGATTGAAGGTCTGAGGTTGGCTAAAAGATGAAACGTACCCGCCGGAGGGAAAATACAGCGAAGCTAAGCTGCCGGTTTCTAGGATCTCCGGAGGCGGGATAGAGTTTTTGATCATTGGACTAGAAGAGATGACATTTGGTGGCATAATATTTCTCAAATTCTCACCGGAAGATGAGGATGAAGTCGATATTTTTGGCCTCTTTCCCCTCCGGCAACCGCCGCCGACAGGGACGTTCCGGAGCGTTCCTCCTTGAGTCCAGTACCTCCGACAAGCTTTGCAAAAGTAACGAGGCTGAGAAAGACTGTAATTGTTGTAATAGCAAAACTTGGTATTGAGAGATTCACAGCGAGGGCATTTCTGAGGCTGGTGGTGCTCTTGATTTTCTCCTTGTAGACCTTTCAATCTGCGATCATGAGGCTGAAATTTCTCTCCTTCTTCTTCTCTTTCTCTACTTCGCCGCATCTTTCTTTGCAACTTCCACTCCAAGGTGATAATTTTGTTTGCTTCTGTCCGATGATGGCGTGGATCTCGTGGTGATTTCTTTTCCGTAGATTCGAAGAGAAAGTGCTCATGCAGGAGGAGTTTACAGAGTTAGAACGCTTCGGTTCAAGAACTTAACGATCAACGTGTCCATTAATGGCCGCTGATCAAAAACAAACCTTCACAAGCTCACACCCACCAAAAACCCAAGCCCTAGGGAAGTATCTACTAATACCCAGGAAGAATCTGCGATGCTTCTCCCCCGCCTGTACTCTTTACTCTATAGCTGTTTCTCCTGCACAAGACAAGAAAGTCAAGAGAGAGAAAGTGAGATATAGAGATGGATTAGGTTTTGCCTGTAATTAGGAACAGTTTGCAGTACGACTGTCGGACGTGGGGAAAGATTGCAGACGAAAAGTCCCCATCTGTTGGACAAAGAAATTGAAATTGAAATTTCAGGAGAAAACAGACGTTGGATTTACAGTTTCAGTACTAAATCCGAATCACCAGAAAATAAAGAAAATCTACGAGAAAGGGAAAAACCCAGTTTGTTTTCGATCGCAAACCTCAATTTACAGACCATAGAAATTGAATCTTCAATCACCGAAAACGAGGAGGAAACGAAAATAAGCCTTTAAAAAGAAAAGAAGAAGAACAGAAGAAGAAGAAGAAGATGGACCTAAAGAACTGATTCAGCGGTCGTCTATGGCGATGACTTCTTGTCAGATATGAACATCGCTCGACATCTGCCGCTCTCTTTCTCTCTCTTCTTCGAATTCATGTTTCCGATTCTACGAGATCATATCTGCGAAATCTTCAAATTCTCTCTTGCTCCATTTTTTAAACATTTTTTCTAGGGTTTCGTTCCTCTGACATCAGCTCCATTTTCCACAACTATTCCTTTTGTAATCCATCAGCCAACTCCATTCAGAAACCATAAGAGGACAAACAGTCCTTCAATGGCTACAGATTTGATCCATCCATGATCCGTTTACCATATATTTCTTTAAACCCACTTTCAGACCTTTGGAATGTTACCCTTCAAAGTTGGCCAGTTTCGTTTACAGTGTTTTACCATTTTTAAAGGGATAAAAACCAATTGTATTAGTTTAATTTTAAAAAATTATTAAATTAAAAATTTTAACAACTAAAACTTTAAACTATCCAAAATGTAACAAATTAAACCTTGATGGGGCCGATCACCCCATGTTCTCAATTTATGCCGAGATCGGGGGGCCGAAATAAACGGAACGGCCCCCCGATCTGTTCAATACTTATGTGGCACTGGACATATTAAGTTGTAAGGTCGATGTGGGGAGTAGAGACCCCACTCTCTCGTTCAACGTACACCGCACGTGATTCGAGACCGAGATAACACCGTCCCAGATCGGCCGCTCATTTCTTGTCTCTCTCTTTTCAAGGTTCATGAAAACAAGGAGTCACTGCTTCGGATTAGCCACTTGTTCTCAAAATAAGGTATGAGAACGAGGGATCACCGCCCTGAAATGGCCCCTCGATCTCAATTATTTTGCCTGAGAATGGGAGTCGAAGTGAGAAATAGAGACCCCGGTTAAACGTGCATTGCCGGTGATTCAAGAATGGGGGGTCACTGCCCCAGATCGGCCGCCCGTCGTTGATCCTAATTTTTTGGTAAGATTGAGAACAGGGGGGGTCGCCGCCCCGAAATGGCCCCCAAATCTCAATTATTTTATTTGAGAATGAAGGGCCGATCTCCGACACTATATAAGGAAACACCACTCGTTCTCACCCCCTGCTGACAAAAAACCCTCAAATCTCTACGCTTTCTTGCTCCGGAGAATTTTCTCTATATTAGTGACGTCGATGGATTCTGATTCGAGTAAATCGGTTGATTTAGATGAGACAACAACTTGTGATGTTAATATGGACTGGTCTTCGTACTCCACGCTCATATACGGTGATCTTTGGGCATTCGATCACCTTGAATACTCTAGACGATGAGTTTCGAACACCGGTTAACTCGGAGGATGATGAAGTGGAAAGCATACCGGTAAGTGAAAAAATTTCGATGAGATTCTATCTTGGGAAAAAATATAGTTCTTTAAAGCCAATTAGAGAAAAAAATAGTAGAATATGTTTTGAATAATTGTTATGAGATCAAATTTATTAACAGTGAATCTCAGCGACTGACTAGAGTGGGTGAAGCAGATGTGATTGGCAACTGTATGGTTCGAAGATGCAAAATGAGTTTACGTTTCAAATAAAAAGTTTCAACGAATGTCACAACTGTTCAAGAAAAATTAAGAATCGACAAGAGACTGCAAAATAAGTAGCAATTCATTATTTGAATAGGTTCAAAAGTCAATCTACGTGGAAAATATCCATTATCGAGGCAGTGATGAAAGATTTGAATGTCAACATTACACCAAGTCTTGCTAGAAAAAGAAGAAACAAAGCTCGAAAACTTAATGAATGGAAAAGAGACGAACAATACAAGCTATTGTGGTCGTACGCAGAATAAATTTGTACATCAAATTCAGGTAGCACATTGAGCGTACAGATTTACTCGGTGGGCTCTGCCGTTAAAGAGTTATCTGTATTCGAAAGAATGCATACATGTATAGCTGCTTGCAAGGCAGATTTGATGCAGTGTGGCAAACCTATTACATGTTTGGATGCTTGTTATCTAAAGGGTTACTGTCCCGACAATTTACTGACAGCCGTCAGTATTGATGGCAACGATGAAATATATCCCGTTGTTATTGCCAATGTGGAATCAGAGTGTCTAGATTCATAAAAGTGGTTTTTTAAATTATTAAAAGAAGATCTAAATTTTGAATCGGGATATAGATGAACTTTTGTTTCTGATCGACAAAAGATATAATACATTTTCGATTGTTCTTTCAATTATTGGGGCGTTGTTGTAATCATATTGTTTATATTGACTCTGTTGTTCTTTCAAATATCAGGGGTTGTTATTCACTATGTAGCAAGAATTATCATTAGCCGAACACCTTTACTGCCTCCGACATATGTACGTAAATTTCAAAAACTAATTTCGGGGGAGAATATACAGAGATGCAATGTGGAATGCGGCCAGGGCAAGAACAATTTTTCATTTAAAGAGAGAAATGAGGAACTTACATTGGATTAACTCGGATGCCCATGCATATTTTCGAGGCACATACCCTAGATATTAGGCTAGTTATGCATTTTCTTCGATTCCCAAGTAAGAACTAGGATTAAACAATTTATAAGAGTCATTTAATGCAGTTCTATTAACTGTTAGGGACAAACTGATTCTGACCATATTTGAATTGATCTGAAAGTACTTAATGACTAGGATCGTCAAAAAATATGAGAAGCTGGTTTCGTCAACAAATGTCTTGTGTCTCCAGATAAGAAAAAAAACTGTAAAACTAGAACGTGCAGCTCGGAATTGAAGTGCTATATTTTCGGGAGCTGCACGATTTGAATTCAGCAACGGCAACGAACAATATATTGTTGACATGAATACATGTGTATGCAATTGTTGCAGGTGAAAGCTTACTGGAATCTCGTTTGTCCATTCCATTCTCTGCATTCAATTCATGAGACTAGCACCAGCAAATTACGTTTATCAATACTATCACTTGGGATCTTATCTGCAGATGTACTCAAATTTCATTCATCTCCTTAGCGGCCAACGCATATGGCCGTCCGTACAAAATATGAACTCAATCCTTCTGCCTAAAGAAAACGCCAACCAAGTAGGCCGAAAAAGAAACAAGTGCGAGATATTGATGAACCGCCAGATTCGACAATTACTAGGAAGCACTCAACAATGTCGTGTGGTATATGTCGACGTCAGTGGCATAATGATCGCACTTGTCCTGACAGGGGATCTACTTCAGGCGCTACTTTTGCTTTTACTTTACAAGACATATTTATGAGTTTCCACACATTTGACGGGACGTAGGTACATTTCAACACATTTCGCTTATAAACATACTTTCATTATTGTCTAATATAATTTTCATTATGTGCAGGAATCTTCTACACACGGAAGATGCAAAAATGTATGATTATTCGGGCTGTAATTGATGTATTTATTATACTGTGTAGTCTGTGTTTTTATTATAATATATAATTTAGTGTGATAAAGTTGTAAAAATAGGCAGAGTTTTCTTTGTTTAATGGCTCCCTCATAGCTAGCTTCAAACAATTTGTGTATATTCAAATCACAATTTTATAATAAACTGCCAGTTCCAGATAATTAAGTATCACTCAAATACAGTCATTAAGTAAAGTACAACCATACAACACATAACATAAACTAAATGACTGGCATAAACTAAAGTACAATCATAATACTCATAGCATAAACTAAAGTACAAACATAAAGTAAAGTACATAAAATGAAATACAAAACATAAACTAAACTACAGTAGGACATCGTCGTCGTCTCGCTCTACCTAATCCATGAGGAATTTCTTCAACTCTCTGTAGAACTCAATTAGTTCTCTCTGTGTCACGGTAAGCTTCTTGACTCTACCTACGAGGAAATCAAATTTCTGCTCCATCATGTCCCACCTACTAGCCGTTTGGGGGACAATAGTAGAGCGGTGGAGTCCTCCATAGGAACATCTGCAGAGGTGGAGACCCCTTGATCTCCCATGAACACCTAAGTTCAACTATGCGTATCCGAATCTTATGAAGCATATCAAATACATAGTCAGATCTCTGTGCTCTCATCTGCTCTCTAATCAGTAGCTGAATCTGAGCTCGCTTGACAATCTTCTATATCAACATGTCGTACGACAGATTCTTGTTGCACGTCCGACCGATCTCATGCATGTGACCTAAAATCACGAAGCAAGAGTCGAACATCTCCTCGTTATACAGCTTCTTTATCACATAGAAATCCATGCAGCTCACAACATCTCTATGTCCATCCCGAGATAGAATGGTGTGGCTTATTAGTTTGTGAATAACCTGAGCTCTGACGTTCAAATCCTTGGATTTTGGCTTCACGAAGCCAAGCGATGTTGGACTTGAGATAAATTTTCCTAAGGAATTCTAGTCCCTCGACCGATTTGAAAAAATTATAATCTCGGGAAGCATGGTAATATCTCTCCACATCATTTTTTTCTCTGGCAAACCTGAGCAATTCATTAATTGACTCTCGAGGTATAACAATCATTGTACCAAGGATGTACGTCTTCAAACATGATACCCTCCCGGTAGAGGTCAAGTTTGCATAAAACAAGCGAACAATTCGGTCGCAGTCATTGCCCCTCAATTCGTACACCCCGTGTACGGCGATATTGTCGAACATCTCTTTGATATGCAACAACTCCCATGCTCTAAAATTGACTGTGTTCAAATGAATAACCGAGCGATTTGACATATCTCGCTCAAATTGCTATTGTAACAATTAATTTCAAAATTCAATTGAAACATACCTAGTTGGCGGTCGTCGCGTTTGAGCCAGAGTCTCTTGTAACGACAGTGCCAGGTTTGTCCTTGAGATGGTCCTCCTTGTAAAAACGATGAGAAATTTGGCGGAGCACGTTCGGTCGGGCCACCTTGTGACAGACCTCCTTGTGACGGGGCAGTCTTTCGTCTAATCACCAATTTGGGAGCCATTCGAGGAAAATTTAGGGATTTAGGTTTAATTTTGGATATGGGGCTCGGATTTATGGGATCTTAAAATGGTTGGATTTTGGGTTAGAATCATAGGGGGGTCGAGAGAAAATTGAGTTTTTCGATAGCGGGGGTGAGAATGGGGGTCAGTTCCTTATTAAGAGTCGGGAATCGACTCTCCAATCCGAGGCAGTGATCCCCCGTTCTTAGCATTAATTTTGACAACAGGGGTCACCGCCCCTGATCGGTCCCCAAATCTCAAAATGAGGTATGAGAACGGGGTGATCGCTCTGGATCAGCCCATGTTCTCAAAATGAGTTTTGAGATCGGGGGGCTGTTTTGGGGCGGCGACCCCCCCGTTCCCATACCTTATTTTGAGATTTGGGGGTCGATCCGAGATGGTGACCCTCAGTTCCCGAGAACTTTGAAAAGGGAGAAGCAGGGAACGGGAGGAGGGGTGGAGTCCATTTGGTCTCGAGTCACGTGTTGTGCACGTTTAATGGGGGGTTTCCACCCTCCACGTCGACCCTCCGACCCAACATGTTCGGTGCCACATAAGCACTGAACAGATCGGGGGGCCGTTCCATTTAGATCGGCCCCCCGATCACAGCATAAATTGAGAAGGGGGATGATCGACTTTCCGCCATGATTTGATTTGTTATATTTTTGATAATTTAAGGTTTTAGTTGTTAAAATTTTTAGTTTAAGAGTTATTTTCAATTAAACCCATAATATGAGGTTTAAATTGGTTTTTAACCTTTTTAAATCTAAGGCCTACGCTCAGTTCTTTAAATACTAAACACTTGGATTTCCGCTGATTCTATTATAATATTGTTTTTTCTGTGTCAAACTCTACACAAATTTATCCTTCAAGTTAGCTTAAAATATGTTGTATAAAGAGGAAAAATCTACTTATAAAACATTAAATTTTCACTCTTCCATACGATGTAAGATTGTACACCTCCACTTATACACATTGAATTCTAACGATCAATATAATCTTGTCGTCTTTGACTTGGAAGGTGGATTAAATTTGCCTATAATGGTTGAGTTTGACTCTCACGTATTGTTTTTGACCCTTCTGGGGAATTAGCCCTCTTAGAATGGCCTCCAGGATGGTTGAGACTGCCCACGACGTAACACTATGCTATAATTTGATAAGATTGTTACTTACTCTCATTATTATTCTGACAGTAAATACTATTTTTTTTTTATCGTTTTAATCTGTCAATAAATTTTGTTATATACATAAAATATCGTTTTACACTTGTACTATATAATTCCTCAACTATAGAAGGAATTGTGATCTTATTTTTCTCTAAATTTAGATATTTAATGAGACCATCTTGAATTTTAAGTTGAAGACTGTCACTTTCTAGTTTGGTTGTACTATCAAGTTCGATTATTATATGTTATTTTAGTCACCTACCCGCAAATATTTCATGATACATTGAAAATTAAATAATATACATGAAACGTAATTTGTCACCCAATAAAGGAATTTAAGACAGAGTAGAGAAGGACAAAACCAGACTAGAACCACGGTTTCAATTAGAATTATAATTTCAGTCTCGATTCGATCTGACTTTGCTCTACATAGAAACTGGTTCTGGTTTCAAATTCTCAAGATTCGCAGTTCAAGGTTTGGTCCATGATTTTGTGGTTTAAAAATGGTGAAAACTGAACTAAACTATGAGCCAAAAATTTGACCTGAAAAATTATTAAAACTTTATCCAAACTTCGAACTTCAAACACCCAATCTAAAAACAATAAAAAATGTAAAAAAAAAAAAATCAATTTTTTTAAAATTTGAAACCAAACCATGAATTCAAAAAGACTAGAATTGAGAAATTATACTAATTTTTTAAAAAAACTAAAAAATATATATATAATTCAATGAAAAAAAAAGCAGCATGCTGATGCTTAGGTGGCTTCTTCTCTCAAAAATAACAAAACCCTAGTTTATTCATCATGTTAATTATATAACCAGCAAGAGAGTCAAAACAAATTGATTAGTTTTTCTTATCAGACTTTCCTGATCGTTTCTTTTGATCCAAATTCTTCTTTTTCGCATCATTCACATCTTCTTCCCGCTTATGGTTGTCAAACACGACGCCGTCTGCATCGCCGACGTCTTCATCGTCATCAACCTGCTCGTCAGGTCCCAATACAGTCTCCTTAATCTTATGGCTCGTCTCCTTAGCGGCTCCCCATACGTCTTTCATCTTATTCTTCGCTTTTTTCCCCATCTTCTGCACTGTGTCTGTTACCTTAATCGCTCCCTCCTTCGCCGTCGCAGCCATTGTTTCAGCCGAACCCTCTGTCTTCTCTTTAACTCTAACCGCCTTCTGTTTTGTACTTTCTTTTCCATTTTTAAGCGTTTCCTCTGCTCTCTGTGTTCCTTCTCCCGCCTTCTCCATTGCGCCCTCTGCAGTCTTTTCAGCTTTGTGCGCTCCCTCCATTGCTCTCTCCTTTCCTTTCTCTGTTTCTCTCTTCACTCCCTCCGTCGTCTTCCCTTTTTGCGCATTTTCCTTTGCTTTATCTTTCGTTGCACTCTTTGGTTCGGGGTTTCCTTCTTCCTCCATCCTTCTCCAGTCCTCGTTGCCATCATTGTTTCTTTCGGTGGGGTTTCTACCGGCCTGAAAATTAGAACTAAAATCGGTGTCGCCAATGTTCGAAAAATATTAAACTAAAGCGAGGGTAATTGGTAAACAATACTAACTTCAATTAGAACATATTTATTATTTTGCAGGAGATTGAGACTTACGCTTTTACATTTCAATACCCGAGAGTGTTTGGGAAGAGATGTGAACCAGAGCCTGGAAAGTTTTTTAGGAAATCCCGAAGAGAGGTTGAAATTGGGGTTCGAGATGTTGAAGATCACTGTGTTTTTTGCCAACGCCATGGCCGCCGGATTCTGTTTTCTGAATTTCAACTCTCTGTTTTCAGGTTATAACTATTTTGGAGTTTGATATTGATAAACGACGTGGCGACGTGGCTATCTTACACGTCAGCCAACGAATGCCACGTGGAAGACACCTATTTCCTTGTGTCGGTCAGGTAGTCAACTCAAATATTCCTTCTTCAAGAAGCCACTGAAGCCAGCTTTTTTTGCCCTCGTGGACCATTTGGAGTATTATCTGATTGATGGTGCCACAAGTGGAGAATTATCTGATGATCACGACCAATCACGGAGAAGACAGATTCAACAGAAGATGTTAGTTATTATATAGGCCGTGGATCTTGATGAGGAAGTATCTCAGCCGTCCAAGAGGTGACATGAAAATATGGAGGTGGAACAAGGGTAATTATCAAAAGGACAAGAGTGATTATCAAATTCGACTTTAACCTCCTTTTGTTAACAAATTCACGCGTATCTTTCGTGAACAAATTAACCCTTAATGGACTCCAAGCCTCTATGAACAGGATCTCAATCTTCATTTTGCGTTTAACACGTGTAATCAAGAAAGAGAATCCGTTCAATTTAGACTGGACTCCTATTCCAGAGAGGTTTCTCAAGAACATGAACCCGTTATTATTCGATAGCGAGCTCCAATTCTTTGATAATAAAAATAGCTTTCCATTTAGTAGTCAACTTCTAAAAACATACGCAATAATATCATATTTACTAAGATATTTTACCACATTGCCACCATTTAACACGTTGTTCTAGATAGATAGGAGAATTGTACTTATAAACCATGTATTTTCACTCTCTCAAATAATGTGAAATTGTGCTCCCCTATTAATATGGGTTAGACCCCACCAGACCCTCATTGCTTTCACATGTTAGGCTGTCACAATCTCTCTCACTTTGAAACCCGATATCCTCGTCAGCCATACTCTAGTTGGGTAGTAGCTCTGTACTTCTGTTTTCTCAGTACAATATTATCCGCTTTTGATCACATGCCGCACGAATTTAATTTTAGAGTCAGCCCAAATATATGTTGTACTGAGGAGGACAATTAAAATTATAAATAATGTATTTTTCATTCTCTTTGGATAATATAAAATTATACACTCAGAGTGATATATGGGTTGAGGCTCGAGACAGACATGTTGCCTTCACAAGAGGCTGGCATAGTTAAAGTGCAGTGACTTGTTTTTGGAAAAGGGATATTTTAAATAACGTAAATGCCACCAGGTGACAGCGAGCCACTGTGAAAATTAATCAGGTACAACGTCAACAAGATTGCTCAGTGTGAGTTCTGCCTTCATCACCGTTTATCCAATTCATCGTCGGGAACAATGCAGTTCAAGCTCTTGCCCACCGTCGTCTTTGCGACAGTGATCTGTCTTTCATGGACGAGTCAGGTTGGGGCCTACACTGACTCAGTTGGGAATTGCAGTAGAGAAGAAAAGGAAATTACATCGGATGTTTACCAAGACACTTGCAGAGTTCTTTTACAGAGAGGGAAATTCATCAGCTACGTGACTCTCAGAGGCTAACCAAGCGCCACGGCCGCAGGGGCAACTCTTGGTCTTACTACAGTTGCCAGAAACGGCAACGGCCTAACCTTTCGTTTACCGCTAGGCTCTTATTCATCCAATTAGTTTTTCAAGTTCTGCATGTGCTAAGCCTTGTATATCTTCCAACTTAGGGATTAAAGAATTATTTTTATTGGAATTAATTGGTCATGAAGTGTCTTTTGAGTAAAGAGAGATGAAGGTGTCTTGCAAATTAAACATATGTCCGTCGTACCCTCTTCGTCTTCTTCAGTTCTACTTTCTGTGCGTGGGACAGACTGAAAAGACGCAAAAATGACTCAACTTTTGACTTCAATTTAACAATGGTGGGGAGAGAGAGAGAGAGAACTTTCTAGTTTCCAATCAATGATGAATAGCCATAGCCTATCGCGCTAACAAACAATTCAACAAAGACAGCGACTCAACCTCATTTTATGTTTCCCACTTCCCTCTCTCTCTCTCTCTCTCTCTCTCTCTCTCATCATTATAAGCTAACTAAGACAAACTTCCACCTTCACTTTCTCGATTCCCATTCACTACAGTGGTTTTATTTCTTTGGAGTCAAAAAAGCAGCAAGACATGAGACAGACGGTGTTGGGTTCAAACGGAAGCGGAAAACAAAACATTCCGATAAGGGCAGTCGTGATACCGGAGATCTAGCCACCCTCAGACTCATCAAACCAGTCCCCATTACAATAAAGTTCGCCGCGTTTGAGCTTGAAGTTAACCCAAACCTAGAAGACAACGAAAGGGTCAAGATTCCTTACCCATTTCTCTAACTTGTTCTTTAGGAAGGCCCCCGCAGCCGCTTTTATGTAAACGATACAGACAAAGTTTTCCCATCTCTCTCTCTCTCTCTCTCTAAACTTATCTATTTCGCTTTCACCACAATATATATTATATAATTTACTGTAATCTAGTATGAAGATAGAGTTCCCTGTCTTCGCTTTCGCATTTATGGAGATTTAGAAGAGTAGACAGGCAGGTAATGATACAGAATTATTGAGCAATTATCAGCACGACTGAATTTGACAAGAATATCGTAACGGATCATTCAGTTTTAATAACGTTTTTGTAAATTTGATCGGCAATTTCCAACGAATTGAGCTTGACAAGTAGTCAATCTAAGAGAAATCAAATAACTGGTAAACTTATTCGGCAACCAGGGGAAAGGAAAAATGGCAAGCTGGAAAGCGTCAAACTTCTACAAATCAGTCGTTTTTTATTTCATAATCTGAAAATAACCCAAAACAAAGTCCCTCCTCTTTCATAGAATCAATTGCTGAAGATTACACTTAAAAATTAATTATACGAATTCAAGACGTGGACGAAGAACCTGGTTCTCTGGGCGAGGTCGTCGGAAATAGAGGCAAGAGCCGGGGATGTGAGTCCCTTGGGGTCGTCGACGGAGAGGGATGGAAGTAAAATCCTTTTTCTTTAATGGCTTTATCCTCAGCTTCTGCATCTAAATTCCCATTCACATTCTTCAAGCAACTGAAATTGACCGATCCGGATCGATCAAACGGGTCTGGTATAAGAGGCGTAACCGGACTGAGAACGAGCGACGGAAAATCAAGTATGCTGGGGGAAAGAATCTCGGGGTTTCGGGGAGAAAAAGTGGAATTACTCGAACCAAAAATAGGGATTAAAGGGCTGATCTTAAGGTTTTTTAGGGAATTTCGTCGCTCGTAGAGCTTGAACCCAGATGGTTGCTTTTTGGGCATGGATTTGATAGGTGGAATATGGGTTCTTGAAGGTTGGTCGGAGGTGGGGTTAGAAGAAACTTGCTTCGCAGTTTCAGAGGATCCGGTAAGCATTTGGACTACTTGTTTAAAGGAAGACGTATCTGCCTGAACAAAGGTGGTCGGATACGGATTAGCAGAATCGGATCTGGTGATGGGTTTAGGAGATTGTAGTTGTACCTGAGACGGCGCCACCGTCGCCGGAGCCTGGACTTCAGGAAATCTTCCGTTACATCCGCTGCTACTGCTACACGCTGTACTTTGGCTAGTCGGAGACAGGCGGAAAGATGGGTATAATTGGTGTTTCGTAGAGGTTTCCATTCTAGAGAGAGATAGAAAGAGAGAGACTGATGATGAAGATGAGCCGGAACTTTGTAACTCTGGTTGGGAAAGAAATGTTCGCGTGGGGTGGGGACTTTATTGGTTCTCCTTTTATGGAATCCCCACGCGTCATTAGGTGCGTGCACAACACTTTCCTAACAATTAAATTCTCTCATATTAGTGGAAATAATTAAAGATTATATAATCAAACTTTACCCTACATTAATTAACTTAATTAAAATAACACGTAAATAAAACTGACAATTTAATGGAAATAAAAAAAAAACCAAGTTTGCGTATGGAACACGCTCCCTGGTAGAGTGTGGGATAGAAGCTGCCAAGCAATCCCAAGTGGTGCTATCCGATTGGTCTACTTATAATTACTTTGACAATGGGTGGGGAGAGAGTAAGTCAAAGAAACGTTGAATATTTTTCATTGACTTGGAAGGTAATGACGTTGACTGCATTAATATCATATGCACTTAATAATTTAGATCTTATTTATTGCATTATTTGCGTTGATCAACTTCTTGACTGACTAATTATGTGTAGTCTACTCTTTGATAAGTTCAAACGTTACTTTTTTTTAGGCTATTTCAAGAATATGCACGATATAATAAAGTTTAAAATCGAGTTATAAATGATCAGAAATTTAAAAATCTAAGTCGAAACATTTCTAACAATTACAAAACATGTACGTGCATATTGAAATTAATCGATACATTAACAGAAATGTCTGAATTCCTAACAGCTAAATGACAGATGTTTGGTTCATAAAAAAGACCAGTTTAAATTCTAATACGTAAATGACCTGAAACGTTAGAATATAAATTATACTTTATGTTAATTTTATATATGTTACGTGTTTAAGCAAAGTAATGAAAGTTTACAGGGTGAGAGCAACCCATTTTAAGACTCGGACTTGACACGTAGTAGATCGTAAAAAAAACAAAGTTTGAGTTTGCGGGAAAAAATAATAGTGGTTATAATAAGATAAAGAGGCAATTATTTCCTAAGAAATTGGATGTGTCTGCAACATCTTGCAGGTGCTACTTTGCCCTCATGCAGCCTAAATTGGTGATGTGTCTATTCTTGTTTTCTGATAAGATCTCATCACATCACCCACATAAAGGTTAGTCCACTTCACATTTTTTTTTTTTGTTTCTAGAGAGAGATAGATTGATAGATAGAGAGAGAGTAGCGACTATTATTCTCTATTTCACTTCTCATAAGATGGAGGGTAAGTGTGATCGGGCAACTCATTGGATTCGATGAAGTAAACGACTTTATTTTGGAAAAGTTGGAATAAACTATCATTCGTCAAGATAGTAGAAAAGTACAAAGTATGTCATTGTAATTAGATGTAGAAATTTTACCTTGCTCAATTGGTTATAAATCTTCCTGATCTCATTTAATCTCCTTTGATGTTGATGTTAATGTAAAGGGTTAAATCCAAAAACCGGCTCCAACTATCCATTTAGTTTAAAAAACGACTAGAATTTTTTTTTTTCGTAAAAAAAAAGCTCAAAATATTAAAAATTTGCAAAAAAAAAGACTTTGCAGGGACACTTTTGAGGATGAAGATCCCCGCACTCCAATTTCTGAAGGAGAACGGTTGGCCGCGTCCGGAGAACGGCCAACCGTTCTCCGCGGGGGCATTTTTGAGGATGAATATCCTCTCGCATTTTTTGGTGAATTTAAAAAAAAAAATATCAGACGATATTTAATTTACTTGAAATTTTTACCACATATTTCCCACATCAAAAATAATATAAAAATTTTCGTGATTTTCTAACACTTGTACGATTTATTGGAATTTTTTTAAATTAAGATTTGTTTTTTAAAGTAATATTAGTTTCTTCTTCACTTTATAAATTAATTTAAAACAAAAACCAAACGATATTGAATTTACTTCAAATTTGTATCACACGTTTCCCACATTATGAGAAGATAATTGAAAACTTTTCATATTTTTCTAACACTTGTATGATTTATTACAAGTTTTTTATAAAATAATTAAATAAAATTACAATAAATCGTACAAGTGTTAAAAAATCACAAAACTATTCAAATTATTTTCCCCTTATATGGAGAATATGTGATAAAAATTTCAAATATATTAAATATCGTTTGATATTTTTTATAAATTCCACCAAAAATGCGAGGGGATCTTCATCCTCAAAAATGCCACTGCAGAGAACGGTTGGCCGTTCTCTGGACGCGGTCAACCGTTCTCCTTCAAAAATTGGAGTGCAGGGATCTTCATCCTCAAAAGTGCCCCCGCAAAGCCGTTTTTTGATCATTTTCAATATTTTGAGCTTTTTTTTTATGAAAAAAAAGTTTGAGTCATTTTTTAGATTAAATGGATAGTTGGAGCCGATTTTTGAATTTAACTCAGCAGAGAAACTCAATTAGTGTAACTAGGACGATAAATTATATGAGAACTGTATAATTGAGAAAAGGGACATCAAAATTTCTTAACATCAACAACAAGTGCTTTAGTTATAATAAAAAATTTATGGTTGCGAATCAAACGTTAATAGTAAAAAAAAAAATATTGAGAAAAGGGACACCGTGATTTATATTTAAAACTTTTTTGGCGAAACAAAAAATCACGGAAAAAAGAGAAATTCATTAATATCAAAATAAAGGTTCAATGAATTTTGTGATTCAAACTTATATTTATACATTAAACCAAAATCTTAATCCTAGTTTAAAAGAAATTTCTAAGTTGGGTCGAACTTGCCTCTTTCAATTTCAATTCGGGTCACACTGAATCTAACACTGACTACTCTTTCAATGGAAAAGCTCGGCTTATACATCTTCCTTGATTAACTTGTGCACTGCATAAAATCGAATTACTCAATTTATTATTTTAAGCAAAGTTTGTCAACATGTTTTGATAATAATCATTCATGCGCCTTTTTTCAGTTTCAAAAATCTAATCTCATATATTGATTTATATTTTTCAAATTAAACAAACAATCAAGGGGCTGTATTTGTCCAAGATTGGTCATTAAATATTGACAAATATATTCGAAATGTGGCCATTGAAAAGTTGATATGAACACAAAGATTAGCTTTCTATAAAGCAGTCTATTGCACTTCACGCATACTTATTGTTCATCATTTTGTCTCTCACTTATTGTCACATAATATTAACTTTAAAAATTTGTCAATTTTTCAAGCATAAGTTCCGTATCAATTTAGCTCCACCTACTCAGTTTGCACCCACGAGAATTAAGCCTTAGAGCGCAAATCATGGCATAAAATCATGTCGCTTGTAAAATCACTTTTCTGTAAAGAGAAAACATGATTGGGAATCTTAAAATAGCTAGTACAATATTTTTTGTCTTGAGTTGAAATTTAAGAGGTTTTATCAAAAGAGCGTTGAACAAGGTGAGAAAAACAAATCTATTTGTGAGCATGTTGTGAAGTCTCTTAATATGAATTTAGGGTTAGCAGCATCTTGAGTCCTGCTTACCAATCAGCCCGATTGACCTTGAGGGGAACCATTGTCGTGGCTCACTCTCAAATATTTTGTTCGAGGTTTGCCCTTGGCTCTATTGATAATTGTGTTTGTCTCATATCGTCTATTGAATAAGCCTTTGATTTATATATATTTGAGGGAGATTTCCTCTCTCTTTGAGCTAGCTTTTGGAGATGATTTCTACCCTCTCACATGTGTTAACATGGTATCAGAGCTTGGTATCAGAGACAATGGTAAGAATTGGATCCGATCCAAACATGCTATGCGTGGGAGCAAATATTAATAATTGTGTTTGTCCTATATCGTTTATTAGATGAGCCTTTGATTTGTATATATGTGAAGAAAATTTCATCACCATTTGAGTGAATTTTTGAGAATGAGTTCTACCCTCTCACATGTGTTAATAGACTCAACGTCATGAAAAAAATAAAATAAATACATAGTTCATAGATTTACTTATTTGTGATAAGTCCCCTTCTAGGAAACGAGGCAGCTGAGCCTGATTATTAAATTCAAGCCTGATAATTTGGAAATGGATAATGGTATTTATATACTCGAATTTTATTGTTATTTCGTCTCCTAACACTTTATTTAATTAATTCTATGAATGTCACTACCGAATTAATACATTGATTTCTGGCAATACGGTGTCGTTTTATCAAGCATGATTCCAATAGTCTGGCTGAAGGGTCAGCTACTGCTCATATCTTTCCATTTAAATTATCACATATCTTAGTTTACGATCTAGCCCGCGCAAATTAATTGTTCAAATCTTAGAAATGGACTGAATCAGTGAGAAAACAAAATTTAGGTTTCCATGGAGGGAGTCCATCACTTTTCTATGACGTTGTAAGTGACTAAAAAACTCTGTTTAAAGTCGATTCAAGAAGTTATTTTTTCTGAAAGAGGGAAATTTTATAGCAATCGGAGGGGAAGACAGTGATATACTAGCGAATAAAAGAAAGACAGGATGATGGAAATCGCAAGAACAATGGCACAAGTTAATATTGAAGTCCGGTCGATGGGTGCATCAGCGTGGGCAAGAAGGTTCGAACGCAAAGGGGCCGACGGAGTAAAGAACGTATGGACGTTTCTGAGCGTCATAGTACGATTTCTCCGGCCTCAACGCACCGCCCTTTAATCCGCCATGTAAAAGAGAAGGTTTCTTGCAGGAAGCCAGCGGAGAAGAAGCAAGAAAAACCCTACACTTGTGGAAGGCGAAGCTGGTAATAGTCTTAGGCGCTGTGACAAAGAAATAGCCATTCTTGTCTGTGGTCGCTGTTTGCACCAAAGGGTGGTACTTCGTGTTTTTGCAGACAAGTTTGACAGTAGCACCTGTTGAAGAAACAGACAAACCGCCATTAATGTTTCAGAGAGAGAAAATTGTAAGGTAAATAAAGCTGATTCTTTTGTCGGGGTTTCGTAGGGCAGAAAACAATTGCTACTAGGGTAAAAAAAAAGAAGAAAGTTTTGAACGGATAAGTTCATCCAGATAAAATATCTGGGTAAGTATGAGAACTAAAAGAAAAAACTGGCGATAAGTGCCAAATTAATGGCGAAATAACTTCTAATAAAGGATTCTAAGTAAATGATTTAACTTGAACACAAACTTTGAACTAACCAGCGACGGGAGCGGCTCCCCACAGAGTATCAACCCCAGCGTACTTGCAGGACTTGCAATAAACAACACCTTGCACTGCTACAAAGCTTCTCGGGGGTAGTTTCTTAGGCGGCAGGCTCGGTGGGTGAGCAATCGGAGGCAGTGGGTTGGAGGGCTGAGGGGGGTGGCTTGGTGGATAATGAGGTGGAGGGAAAGCAGGAGGGTGGCTCGGTGGTTTGCTCGGACCATGACTACGAGGTGGGTAAACCGGTGCATGGATTGGAGGGTGGTGGTGGTGGTGGTGGTGGTGGTGCGGCGGGTGGGTCGGTGGGTGGTGAGATGGGGGAGAAGCTGGAGCTTCTGAGATTGGATGAGCATGGTTCGGAGAAAAGAGAGTGAAGCTGCTCAGTATGAGCAAAAGCGCCGAAGCTTTGGCTACCAAGGTCATGGCGGTTGCCGCTCCCTGTGTGTTGTTTCGTGGACGAGCTGCTTAGCTACTGAGGTCTGTTCTTATAGCTGGGGGATTTTCAAGAGCGTTCAGTAGCCGTAGGTCCGCAATTCGAGACAAATTATAAAAATCACATTGTTGAGATTGTCAAATGTAATTCACTAATTCAATTACTAATTATATATCTAGTGTTAAGACTTGGGTGAAGTTGGGCGTGGGTGACATCCGGTTTCACACCCTGACTGGAAACAAAGTTGCCCACAGTTCCATGGGATTCTGAGACCGGAAGTGACCATATTTCCTGGTTCTATTTTGGTTCTGTTCCAAATTTAAAAGATGATTTGAAATTTTTTTTATTTTTTTTATTGTTTTTGTCGGATTTTTGGAGTTTGGGTCGAGTTTAGGCCAGTTTTTGGATGAGCGGGTTTTTAATGTTTTTGGGTTGAGTTTTAAGGTCAAATTTTTAACTCATGGTTCTGTTCCGTTTTCACAATTTTTGACACCCAAAACCGTGGACCGCATGTCTTGAAAAATTAACCAGAACCAGTTGCTTTGGTGGGAAAAATCGGATCGAATCGGAACCGAAACTACAGTGCCGACTTGATTTTGTGCACCCCTGGATGAAGTCGAACCCATTTTCAATAATAGGATTTTGTTATTTTTCTACATATTGATATTCAAGTTGCAAAATTTACTGTACTGATTTGATCATAATTAATTTTTCATACGTCAATGATTTTTTCAGATAGGATTTTTTACGTAAATCTTGGTGCCTTTATTTTTTATTTTTTTTTTCCGATTATCATTCAAATTTCAACATTCAGAGTAATCAATAAAACTATTAATAGAATCAAAGCGCATGACCCTTGATTATCTCCATAATAATGAATAAAAAATGGTAATTAAAATGGGTCACAGTTCACATTGTAACCTGTTCTTAGATTGTTAAATAATCTTTTAAATAATTAAATTTTAGCTTAGAAAAATAGAACATTATATTATCCTTGATAGGCCCAAACAATTTCAAACCTTCATACCCTATCTTTGTCCAATAAAAGCAAAAAAGGACATCAAAATTGAAGTTGAGTAATCTTCTTACCCTGTTCTTGCTCCATATTTTAAGCCCCAATAATGTGATGTTTTGGATTGTCCTCAACAAAAACAAACTTCCCCTCCAAATATGTTACGAATTTATTATTATTTTTGTCAATTATAACATGTAAAGCATCGACCGTGGTCGACAATTATACTACCTACAAAAAAACAGATTATAACAATAGATAAACGATGGATTCTAAATTCACCGTCTCCATGACTCGAAGAACATTTGAAAACTTTAGAACGATCGAGATCGAAGCTAAATCACTAATCGAAAAAACTTGTTCTCAAGCCATATATATTTTTTAATTTAAAATCAAGTAAAATAAATTTGGGCTTCCAAGAGTGATGGATTCAATTTGTAAGACGTGGTTTAGGTCTGATTTCAACGAATTGAGCTGCCCAATGATGTCACAGGCCTGAATGTTGCTGTATTTGACTTTGACTTTCCCATTTGAGTTTAATCTGACCGTTGATCTCCAATGGGACCCATTAGGAATTGAACGGACGAGATGAAGTCTTCATAAACGCGCTTTTAAGAACTTCCTTAAAACCGATCCCACTCGCAGCGCCGAAGTTCACTTGCAGCCTCTAGCGGCACGTGCTCTCCACGAACCATTCGTCCACACAAGTACCGAGGGTTTGTACGTACGACGTCGTATAGCGATCCGAACCGGAGAAGGTTCGTAAACTGACAAAAATTGGAGTTAGGAACCGGATAAAGGATAGCTGGTATTTTTAAGCCATCTTTTCTTTTCCGTACATTCCTTCCTTCAGAAAACGACCCTTGAGGCTCGATTTGCCCATCTTCTACAAAAAGAGTCGTGTCTGGCTCTACAATGGCGAATTACCTTCCTGAGTTATGGTGATTCTCATTCTGCCACCTTATTGGAACAGCTTTCAACTGGTAAACCTAATTCATATCCCTCCTTTTCCTTTCTACGTTGTTCACCGAACGATACCGCATTCTTATATTTGTCGCGAGTTTGTTGAAATTGTTCTGATTTCTGCTGGATGTCATTGGTTTGAACTTTCACCGTGTGTTTTTCTCTCTCAATTGAGTTTTAAAGTCAAGGTTTTTTTATTTTTTTGATTAATTGACTGTTTATTTTCGCATTTGGATTATTCAGGCTTTTGAGAAAGGTGGGACTGGACTTTGAATCGGAAAGGAGGCGAAGCAGCGTGGAGCTGTAGGGTGATGGAGTTGGGTGTTGAATAGGGGTAGGTCTCGTTTGCTTCATAAATGTGTCTTTTAGATATTTTCGGCGCTGATGAAGATGAGATAAGCCGAAAGAACCGCTCGAGTTTGAATGCATCTTCATGACTTTTCCTTGTTTTTTAAATATGGTCAAGATGAATTTCGTTTTTGTCGATGGTTTTGGAGGATTTTGGGCTCTGGCGCTCTGTAATTTATCTTAAGCATTCTCATCCCGAGAAGAGGAAGATTGAGGAGATTGTTTAGAGTTTGGAGAAGGAATTCAAAAATATGGAAGAAGACGCCAATTCTTGGTTAAGAAGAACGAAATTTTCTCACACAGTTTGTCATCGATTGGATTCGTTGAAATATACTTCAGTTCCTATCACTTTTGAGCCCAATTGGAATTTGGAGTTTAGATCAAGACCTCAAATTCCAACCTCCGATCACAATTTGGCTACCTGTAGTTCTCAAATTTATCAGAAACCAAAGCAGAGGTCTTTGTCTCCGCCTCCCAAGAACATACTCTCCCACGAATTTAAGGAAGCGCAGTCTGATCGGAAGCGGTTTTCATCTCCATGTTCTCGCCGAAGAGAACCTGAGACGCTGAAAATTGAAAATACCAAATCATCCGAATTGAGGTCACTTTCGAGTGCAAACCTTTTGAAGCATTTTGTTTCAAATAAAGGGCAGGAAAAATCCAAACCGAGAAAGGAATCTGGGTGGACTAAGTATTTTGATTATGGTGGAGGTAGGGTAACTGCTGTGGAAGCAGCTGACGAGTATAGTGTTGATCTGTCCAAGCTGTTTCTCGGTCTAAGGTTCGCCCATGGAGCTCACAGCCGTCTCTACCATGGAGTCTACAACGACGAAGCAGTCGCTGTAAAGATTATCAGAGTTCCAGATGATGATGAAAATGGAGTTCTAGGAGCTCGACTGGAGAAGCAATATATCAGAGAAGTCTCTCTACTCTCCCGTCTCCACCATCCAAATGTGATAAAGGTGATCGACTTTTTCAATCGGTTATCTTTTGATCTAGAGTTTAAGCTTCATTCGATTTGTGATTTTACTTTACTGATGAATTGTCATTGACCGTCTCAGTTTACAGCAGCCTGTAGAGAGCCGCCAGTCTATTGTATCATCATGGAATATCTTCAAGAGGGATCACTAAGGGCGTATTTGCACAAACAAGAGAGAAAACCTCTTCCTTTACGAAAACTTATCGAATTTGCATTGGATATTTCTCGAGGGATGGAGTTCATTCACTCCAAAGGGGTCATTCATCGGGATCTCAAGCCCGAGAATGTTCTCATCGATCAAGAATTCCACCTAAAAGTTGCCGATTTTGGTATAGCTTGTGAAGAGGCGTATTGTGATGCTCTGGCTGACGATCCGGGGACTTATCGGTGGATGGCTCCTGAGATGATCAAACACAAATCTTACGGCCGGAAAGTTGATGTCTACAGTTTTGGTCTCATCTTGTGGGAAATGGTCGCTGGAGCTATTCCCTACGAGGACATGACCCCAATCCAAGCCGCCTTTGCCGTAGTGAATAAGGTTCATTCTCATTGTATCTTTGCGAAAATGACATCCAAAATGAACTGATTCTGATGTTTAGAAACTGGCCCTTTTCTTTTAAACTTTCCAGAATCTTAGACCGGTAATTCCGGACGGCTGCCCACACCCAATGAGAGCGCTGATCGAACACTGTTGGTCGGTGGAGCCGGAAAAGAGGCCGGAGTTTTGGCAAGTGGTTAAGGTTTTGGAGCAATTCGAAAGGTCTCTCGAGCAGGACGGGACGTTGAATCTGGTGCAGAACCCGAGTCCAAGTTGCCATGATCACAAGAAAAGGCTTCTCCAATGGATTCAAAAGCTGGGAGCATTCAAACACTCAGCACAGGCCTAAACAACCTAGATTTCACATGACTCCTACCTTCTTCACACTTGGCTTTTTTTTTGGGTTCATTTTGACCCTTTTCTTGCTTGTTTTTCTCGATTTATCATTCATGTATATGAACGTATAGATTAGTAAGATTCATAGAATTGCCCATTTATGTACACGCATTTTCCCATAGTTTTAATGCACTCTAATACCTCAGGTTCACTTATGTTACTCTGCTTTATTGAGTTGTGTTTACATAAAGCTTAAGAGTAGCCATGTTGTAACGTCTCTGTTTTCAAAAGTCTGCATTGAGTTTTGAAGTCAAATATTTTGAATTATAATGAATAATATTGAAAAAAGTGTCTGTTTTAGAACCCATTTTGATCATTATTATTATAATTTATAAAATTCATTGATTTTTAAATGAGGGTAAATTAAAAAAAAAAAAAAGAATCATTAAACTAGGGAGATAAGGATAACGACCATTTTCTCCAATAAGATATTGTTCGTTCTAGGGATTGGGTCATAGTTCAATATCCTCCTCTAACGGATTTGTTTGGCGAGAACTTCCCAGTCGATCAACCAACATGGTACTGCTTTTCCCGGAGCACTTTTAACTTCGGAGTTCTAATATGATCCGTTGCCAATTATGCTCCAAAACGCATCTTACTATCTTGGGAGGGTTTCCTTACGTATGTTTCATTTTCATATACTTCCCTAAGTGATGTGGGATTGTGACGAGCCCCTTTTAACGACTCGGGATTTGTCTATACTCGAGTTCGATATTTGCCTATATTCGGCTTAGGTCCCGAGGTTTGCCCCGCAACCCGAGATTTGTCCTGCAGCCGTGTTCATACGTTCACATTTGAGTAATCACAATAAGTAAGAACCGACCATTGAACTAATTTTATTACAAAATTAGCTCTTAAATTATTCTTTGTAAATGAGCTCATCTTCTTGGTTAATTTTTCAATATAATTGAATGCTAGCTACCATTCATAAAACGTGAGAGTGAAAAAAGTGTCCTAGGAACATATTTTCGGAGTTCAAGGCGGATACCCATAAATAAAAGAGTGAGAAAAGTGTCACGAGAGTAGATTTTTTAGAGTTCAAGACGAACACTTGAAAATAGACTTTGATTAGAAAAATGTGCCAGAGCAAACAACTTCTAGAAATGAGCCGTTGACCCGTGCGAATGATTGCAAAGAAACAGAGAATGACTAACAGTCAAAATAGCGTAACTTCAATAGGAAGATTCAAGCTACTAAACACGAAATCAACGACAAAATGATAAAAAAATGGTAGAATAACGAAGAAACAATATGGAACTTAAAAAGAAACAAAAATCGAACTCAAAATGAGACGAATTTCTTATAAAAAGTACCGGAGAAAGATATCCTTAAAAATAGAAAAATGTACACTAACCTGTTAATGAAAGAATCACTTTTTTTTTGTCACGCTTTATTTCCGTGTGTGGCAGGTCTCTTTCAGTAAATATCTTGTTTCCATTTAATGCATATTAGAAACAATGCATCTTCCCATTTTATCCACTTCAAGATGTCACCGTGACATGCCAAATTAGCATTTCTAAGTCCAATTAATTTAATCAGAATTAAATTATCATCGAATAGTCATAGTGGGAAAATATCTCAAAGAAATGCTATTAATTTCTCATGATTCTTGACCCTCTTCTACCATTGCCATGTGTTCCGGCGGATGGTAGTCTTGAGTTTATCTGTCTTCGGTGGGTCCCCACCAATCCTTATCTAGAATCTCGATCATAAATAATTACTCTCTTAATTCTTGGATTCCTAAATGGAAATTGGTGCTCAAAAGGATAGATTTTTATTTTTGTGTCATCACTATCCAGCATCTTCGAGATAGAGAGACAGAACGATCTATGGGGTTAGGGTTTTACTGCAGGGCGACCATGTCTACGGGAAGACGCCGGTGAAATCCAGTTTTTTCGGGTATTTGATCAAATGGGATCGTCGTCATCAGCTTTCCCGACGATTTGCCTCCTCCACTCGGCGATTGCCATAAGCAGCGGGATCCTCATGATGTTCTACATGAAGGAAATGTATACCATCGGACACGGGATCGAAACGGCGAGGGTGCTGATGGGATCCTCGCCGCACGATCAGCTCCTGATTCGGACCTCCGATTCGTTTTCCGGGTTGCTCCTTTTCGCGATCGGATTCCTCCTCTTCATGGTCTCCTTCGTGAGGGAGAGAGAGATGCAGACGTTCTTCGCCCAAGGCTGTACTTGTCTCCACTTCTTCATGGCTGTCTGGAGATTTTACTTTGAGAGGAGGGTTGAGGCTCTGGCCTGGGATTGCCTGAGGCAGACAGTTGGCGACGTTCTATTGGCTCTCTCTTGGGTCTTCTTCCTCCTCTGCTCGTGGGGAGAGATGTACGATTAAGGTCTTATTAAAGCCAATGTTTGATGACTTGAATTCACTGTCTAAGTTTGAATCTGCCCAAGAACTTTTTTTGTGATTAAATGAAAATAGAACATCTTTGTATATATTCATCTTTGTATGAATTAATTAATTTTTATAATATATTATTTCATCAATTTCTGCTGTGGAAATGGTTTGTGCCATGGGAAACGAAGCTCCGGCAATTATTTCCAGTTCTCTAGAGCGGTTTTCGGCGACGTTTTTAATTTGATCGGAAGAACGGTGATGCTGATAGTCGTCGTCTACTAGGTCTTCTTCAACGCTTTCGACAATCTCTTTTTGCCGGGAAATCGGAAACGTTTGTGGCGACTGGCGAGGATAATCCACCATTTATGTTTTTTAATTTTCTTAGAATATCATTATTTTTATTCTAATTTTTCTCGGCCCTTCACTTTCGCCACCTTGGCCCCAGCACCTAGCACGAGCCAGACCAGTTCAGCTCCACCCCCAGCCCACCTTGCCCCAGTCAAGCCTAGCCCATCATGGAGCCTCTCCTCAGCCCAGAGCATAGAGCCATGCCTCTGAGCCGTAGGCCCATTAGAAATATAGAAGCCCAACCAATAGAATGACTGGGCTGGGCTGAATGGCATGGCACAGACTAAACCTGGAAACGGGACTATAGAAAACTAGAATGGACTGGCGGCTTGCTGGGCTAAGCTGTACTGGACAACGGAACTCTGGGCAGGCTGGGGTGGGCTTTGAGGGCTACAGAGACTGGCCAATAGAACTGGGCTGTCCGACTACATCATTTTGATTTCAGCCCAATGCGCAAAGAAATCCAATAGGCCACATTCCAAGCAGCAAAGCACACTGCTGGAATATAAGCCTCCGAATCACATTGCCAGCCCACCAATGAAGCACATTTTGAAGGCCATAGCCCATATTTCAACCCAATGACATATTACTAATCCAGCCCGTGTCTTACTTGAACCCAGATCGTATTTCGAGACCAACCCATACAACAAACCCAATTCTCACATTTGAAGCCCATAGGCCAAGCCAGCGGAAGTTTGCTTGAATCTAAACCCAAGCCCACACGACGTTTCTTTGCGCGATGAAGCCCGAACCTCATACTAATTCATCTAATAGCCCATAACTGATGGGAAGGCCATTTATGCATCTTAACCCAATCTAGCCTACATATGAAACGCTGGTCTGGGGCCCAGCTCAATCCAAGATCATTTCCCTGGCACCAATCTTAGGTGTCTAAGACCACACTTCGAACCCAATCTACCTGAGCCCATAGCTTACTATTCGACTCCAACCAAATATATAATTGGGGAGCCCACCCCACCATATGCTGTGAATCCAATTCAGATTTTATTAAGTCCAACTTGGCCCTGCCCCAACGCATAACCAGAACCTAGACCCATTCTGCTATAACCTGACCCGACCCAGCCCATTTGACGAGTCACCACAACCGCACGTCCCACATATGCTTTCTTACCACCGACTTGAACTGAACCCAAAAAGCGCATAAACCTGGGCTACTGTTTCTTTCTTGAACCTCGACACCGGAGAATATTGTTCTCTCACATACTCTAAGCATGGTTAGTTCTCCCATTCGTTAGCACCACAACCTTGCAATGGTGGCCAAGTCAAGTCCTTCACACATTTAGCTAGGCGGCCTAATCACCGGTTGCAGTTCTGCGACCATGATTGTCGGCGTTGACGTAAACTTCTGCTAGATAAAGAAGTATTAAAATGCTGAATTTTAAATCGAGCTTTTACACTAAAATGGGAGCTCCTTCCTGGCGATCTACGAGCTCGGAATCGCGTCAATGGGGAGCCTTCCTGAGGCTGTTCCTCCTCCGACGGTACTTTCGAAATCCCTTTCAGATATTTGTAAGAAACCTCTTGTTTTATGGTTTTGAATGTTTGAAAGTCAGGATTTTTAATTTTTTTTTTTTATTTGAAAGTTGGTAGGTAGCTGATTTTGCTCTTTAACTTTGACAAATTGAATCCCCTGTATTCAATTTATATTCTAATCTCCATTCTCCACGACCTTCTTCTCTCCACTACTAGCTTATGAAGATGTATTTGAGGATTTTAAACTGTTGAGGATACATGAGTTTGATCCATGATATATATCACTTGTTTCTTCTATGAGTTCGGGTTCGGTGGGACCAAACTCTAATTAGATCGGGTGAGATCCATATTCAATATTAGAGTTTAGTCGTTTATCTATATATTGATACTTTAATCGCAAAATTCATTGTACCTTTGATCATACCAAATTTCTTCTCTTATTGTGATTTTTTCTTGTAAGAGATTTTCACGTAAATTTCAGTATCTTTGTTTTCTGTGTGGGTTTTTTTTCGTATCGCGTTCGATTTTCAACATTATCCTTAATTTTTGGCCCCCCGAGTCTCATGGATTGCTATGTTTGTGTTTATGGCTGTCATTTTGTACAGTAGCTTGCTTCTGAATCTTATGTGGGATATTCGCCATTGGTGATTAATTTAGACCAATCAGCGTGTGTAAGTGCTTGCAACGTGGGAACTCGGATGGCCTGTAGTAGCCAACCTAAAACTAGCTTTAAAGATCTGAGCTAGAGTTTCTTTAATTTAGGAGCCATTGGACAAAGTTTAGATCCCAAAATCTTTCCACTAGCGTTACACATGTTCTTTTTGCTAATTAAAGAACTGGAAATAGATGGGTGATGTCAATGGCAACAGCATTTATAGCCATCATGTGCTACTATTTACAGTAAAAATTCCCATCCATTGCCACTTCTATTAGGATAAAATGTCTTCCCACTAATTATATCTTGTTTGGTCCTCTTCCCCACTTTCAAGTTCATGGGTTTGGTCATTCAACTTCACTACATTATCAAAGATCTTTGGCACGACCTGTGGACGGTGCTGAGTGAAAACACCGGGACGGACGAGCCGATTTCTTGGGCTTGGAAGGAACCTGATCACCCAGCTCAATGCTAGGTTTGCAGATAAAGTTCTTTCTGAGAATTGGGTCGCCCAACCCTGCGTTTCTGCTCTGGCCCATTCTCGGGTCGTGAAAGCCTTTGTGGTGGACCAGCTTTCCCTTTTTGTCAGCTGAAATTTCCATTTTCTAGCGTGATTACTGCATATAAAGTTTACAATTGAAGTCGGGATAAGTTCTATACAATTTACTCTTTTGAGAATATCTTGTTCCATGAATCAAGTGCTCTTAGGCTGCCTATCTATCTTCTTTCCATTACTAAACTATATTAAAAACACTTACTGTGTTTCCTCTTTCGTTATAAATATGAGTGTGTTAGTGCAATTCTTTGTCACAATCGTCTGTCCACTTCTTTTATTGGCTATACTCATTGTTTCTCCATTCCCACGTATCAGTTACATTAAATAATTAACTATGCCTCGTTATTTATATGAATGGCGCTGGAGGCAAGCTATTGATCATATTAAGAGTAATATTCTGAGTTCTCTTAATATAATATTATCCGCTTTGATCTGAAACCTGCACGATTTTGTTTTTAGAGTTAGCCCAAAATGCATTTTACTAGGTAAGAGAAGAACTCTAGTAATTCATTTTTCACCTCTCCCAAACGATGTCTAATTGTGCACTCTTATTGAGATGGATTGGATCCACATAATGGGTCGTTCTTACCTTCACATGACAGGTTTTCATATTAGGCGATGTTGATTGTTTATTATACGGAAGTTCTGTCATTCAAGAAAAGCCAAGTAACTGAGTGATAAATTAATTTGAAAAATGAGTTCTTACCTTCACATGACAGGTTTTCACATTAGGCGATGTTGATTGTTTATTATACGGAAGTTCTGTCATTCAGGAAAAGCCAAGTGACTGAGTGATAAATTAATTTGAAAAATGAGTAGACAAAAGTGTAGTGTAGAAGTCCACCGTGTTATTTTAAAACTGTACTGTATATAAAAGCACTACCATGAACGAGTTTGAGCTCCACCAATATATGCCAACCCTGCTGTCTTCTATTAAAATAAACTTTAATTGCTTGTGGGTATACTGTTCCTGTATAAAATCCTATTTAGTTAGACGTCTCACCTGTACGTGAACGGACGAAAACCGGCCTAAACTAACTCAAATCAACCCAAAACTTGGTCTAAATCGAAAAAATAAAATGTCAAAACTTAAAAAAAACAGTTTGATGTTCATTTTGTTCTCGGTGCAAAGTTTAATATTCATTTTGTTTAAGAAAAAAATTAAATTTAAGTTGTTCGAAGTTGATTTAGGGTTTAATTTATACTTTACCATATCATACGTTAACAAATTATCTTGATTCGGAAAGCTTTAGAAGGCACAGTGTGGTCCCATGAGATTAATTGCTGACTCAAGCCCTCAAGAATATAAGCTGACTGAAGAATATATTTTGCAAAAGATCAAAATTTGCTTGTTTTTAGTGAGACTTTTAAAGAAGTTAATTAAATAGTGAGTGTCCGTACAACATGCAAACTTTGTCCCTCTGGTATGGCCATGGGTTCAAAGGAATTTGGAGGCAGATTCTGGGCACATGCATTCGAGAAAGGTATTGAAAATTATATTGCCAGAAAAGCTAGGTTAGGAATCAGTCATTTTCTTAGCCATGTTTTTCAGAGTTTTATTTTAGTTTTTTCGCGCCGCCTTCTCCATTTACTCTCTCTCTCTCTCTAAATTACAAGTTTAAAAGCATATTATGGACTCACAGTTGATGCTTTGATCAGGGCTGATTTGAAGTGGAAATGGAAATGGAGGTACTGTCATTGGTGATGACAGCCAAAGAAACCATAGTTTATAAAATATTGCAGAATTTTGGATGACGTGACAAATTAAGACAACATGGTTTGTGTGTTGGACGTGGAGGGTGGATAGAGCTAAAATTAATGCTAAAGATATATGAATTTTTTTTTGGAACACAGCGAGTTTTTATCGGAAATTCATCTAAGATTTTTCAAAGATTTCAAAACCACTGTGTTAACACATTGTTAGAGAATAATGCAACATTCTGTTTTTTATTAAACATGTTACAAAACTTTTACGTAACTTAAACAGAAGATAATTTCTATCCTAGTAATTATTGCTTCAGATTGATCACTGTCATTTGAGTTAATGTGTGATGCAAGTAAATTTAGCCCGGGAGCATTACTTGGACAAAGAAAAAACGCGATATTTCATATTGTATATTATGTTAGCAAAACTTTTACGGATGCATTGCCTTTGCTAAATTTAGGTCATATTTAGTGGGAACTAAGGTTGTGATTTTCATAAAAAAAAAAAAATGAAATTTTTTATTTACACAGAATTATTAATGCAATAAAATTTATCTCCTTCTTCGTGCCGTTAGATACTAATAGAATGTTTCGATCGAGAGTTCGATGCTCTTATATATGTTGTAATGAGATATCCAAATAGAAAAAGACACCAAGACGAGAGAATGGACGATGATAAATTGCCTATTAGTCTTCCAATTAGCGGTGAAGAGTAAGCAAGTTCTTAAACTGTGTTTTTGGAAAATAAATTTTTAATTTTCGGGGTATTAACAATTAAATCCTCATTGATAAGAGAATCACCAAAGAATTTACGTTTTTGCCGAATATTTTCTCTGATGAGTGATTTCCATAGAGAAATAACTCTTGTTAGAATGGTTTTAGCAGTTTTAATCATTCTAAGCGTTGAGTTTTTCATCTTTCTTTCTTGTTTGAAAATCGTTAAAATCATAAAAAAATTATAACAAAAGCCAATTTTTTATGAAAATCGCTCAACAAAGATAATCACATGACAAAAACGTGCTCTATTTGATGATTCGTCTAATGACAACAGTGGTGGAACTTGGTTCGCGAACCGAACCGAACCGAACCGAACCGAACCGAACCGAACCGAACCGAACCGAACCGAACCGAACCGAACCGAACCGAACCGAACCGAACCGAACCGAACCGAACCGAACCGAACCGAACCGAACCGAACCGAACCGAACCGAACCGAACCGAACCGAACCGAACCGAACCGAACCGAACCGAACCGAACCGAACCGAACCGAACCGAACCGAACCGAACCGAACCGAACCGAACCGAACCGAACCGAACCGAACCGAACCGAACCGAACCGAACCGAACCGAACCGAACCGAACCGAACCGAACCGAACCGAACCGAACCGAACCGAACCGAACCGAACCGAACCGAACCGAACCGAACCGAACCGAACCGAACCGAACCGAACCGAACCGAACCGAACCGAACCGAACCGAACCGAACCGAACCGAACCGAACCGAACCGAACCGAACCGAACCGAACCGAACCGAACCGAACCGAACCGAACCGAACCGAACCGAACATGGTTTTAGCAGTTTTAATCATTCTAAGCGTTGAGTTTTTCATCTTTCTTTCTTGTTTGAAAATCGTTAAAATCATAAAAAAATTATAACAAAAGCCAATTTTTTATGAAAATCGCTCAACAAAGATAATCACATGACAAAAACGTGCTCTATTTGATGATTCGTCTAATGACAACAGTGGTGGAACTTGGTTCGGTTCTGTTCGGTTCAAACCGAGTAATCGCACAGAACCGAACCGAACCCAGTTTGGTAAGAAATGTGTTTTAGAAAAACTAATGATTTTTTATTCATAATTTTCGAGTTTAATTATTAATTAATTAATATAATAAATTATAAATAATTAAAATAAATTATTAATTACACCGACTAATAATAACCGCCCTCGCCACCATTGCGAAGTCCATGGCTCGTAGGCTAACACCTGTACTCAGCATTTTATAGTTGTGGAGACGGGAAAGAAAGGACTTTTATAGGAGTCGGTATATTCTTTTGTAATCCCATTCCCTTCAATACTCTTACATCAATGGCGATAAAACCCCACTCCCCACCCCCAACGTTTCCCAGAAGAAGAAGCCTGTGCTACAGAGCGAGAGTGAGAGACAGGCAGTTCTCTCTGCTATGTTTTCCAGCTTCGGAAATGGTGTGAAGTGCGGATTCAGAGAGGAAAGAAAATTAACTATCCCTCTCAGAATTCCCGCCTTTTCACTGATATTCCTCTCTCTTTCCTCTTCCGCCATAGCCATTCTCGATGATGTGCGAAGCAGAGCCTGATCTCATTTTATTGAGTTCCGTAACTTTTTGTCTGCATATTGGATGTTCGTCCTCGTATTGATTAGAAATTGGTTGATTGGTCCGAGAAAGCCAATGGTATAGTTCGTCCCCATCGGTTTCTGTTATTTTGTTCTATTTTTCTCGAGATTGCTTTTACTTACCTCTGTGCAATGGAGCTACTGTCTTTTTGAAAGTAGTCGAGTAGAACTTGTTCATGGTTGAAGAAGAGGTTTATGGAAGTCATTCATCTTTTTTCTTCTCATTATTCAATAGACTCTGACACAAAATTTTCCGGTTGAAGTTCAATGACTGAATTGATTTGAATCACAGTAGCTAGCTGGTTTTCTTGTTTGGATCTTTGTGAAGAAGCCAAGCGATTGACTTTGCGTGAAAGTGTAAAACTTTCCTTTTCTCTCTCACGCGCACAAACTAGGCGCAAACAATTTTTTGCATTTTTAATTTGTTGGCATAACATCAAGGGAAACATATATAACAAATATGCGGCGTGCATGTCGACATTTGTATTCTAGTTTCTCCTTTAGTGCAGGAATTCTGATTCTTTTGCATGATCATTTCCTGAATACTTTAGTTTCATCCTTGCGTGTAATTCATTCATTTCACAAACCTAGAAATTAAATTTCCCCATTAAAGCTCCTAAAGGACAGGTAAGTGGTTCATCAATTGATAAGCTTAAAAAACATGACATATCATCTAATACTGCCAAGTTAAATTTTTCATAATTTTTGGTCATTTCCTTTTGTGGTGGAAGAAGATCTCTTAATTTAGTTTCTGTATAGTTTGTTGGGGTGGTGAGCTTTTCTGGAAGCTCAAGAATATTGTACTGTTTCTTTCTTAATATTTTTCACCGACTAAGAAAAATTAAGCATGCGTTTGATAAGAGCTTTTTGATGTCTTTTCTCCATTTATGATAGTTTTCTAAATATGCTGAAATATTGTAGGTCGAATCCAAGTGTCCAATGGGTGAGGCTATTGATGGTAGGAAAGTTGGTCATTCTCGTAGCTTTCTCAAAGTGATCACAGAATATGTAGCTGCTCATGTCTGTATCAAAATGCAGAATCTACATTCCGTATAGCTTATCTTGAGGGGCTTTTAATGTTCCTACCTTCAATTACGAAGTCCTGTTCATTAACTGAAATCTTCTTGTGGCAAATCTTCTTTGGCAGTGGGAAAAGTTAGCAAGTATTGGCTCCCTTTAGGGAAAATCTCCTTTGTCCACATAAATTGTTCATAAAGAAAATATGTTTCTGAAGACTTATCACTGTTGGGCAAATCTCCTTTGGCAAATACGTGAAGTTTCCTCCATCTAGGTGTCGATCCACGTTGAAACTTCGTCTTTCTGCTCTGTTCTCCCTTGTCCTCATTTATAATTTCTTATGGGAGCTGACTCAGACTTGTGAGGGAACTTTACTTTGACAGTCAAGAAAATTTCCCAACGAAGCTTCCTCAGAGAGGAACTTCTTGGGCAAATCTCCTTTGGCATTTGGTGTCTTTTATAGACGCCTGATACACCTGTTTGGCAATTCTCCTTTGGAAGTTTTATATTACTAATTTTAGCAATCTTGACTTTCCTCTGGAGACATTATCTTATTTTTCCAATTACAAATATTTATATACAGTGGGAATGTTATTAGAAAGAGCATGCATTAGTAGAGTTAGCCACAAACTTCTGTTCCTTCAGCAATACATATGAAGTTTCATCAGAACTCAGACAGGAGTTGGGTATGCTGATCTGGTGAAAGAAGTGAAAAGCACTTGGTACTTCGTTCTATTCTGCTATGTTATTCCTTTAAAGAATTTTTCTCAAAGCGATTAAAAACTAAAAAATGAAGCAAGACATGATTAATTCTTTTTTAGTTTTCTGGTTGTTTAATTGAAGTTTTCAGGATTTTTTTTTTTTTATAAAATACCATCCCTTTGATTTGCAGGCATTCGTGCTCTCTTTAAATCTATATATCTCCAGTAGAAATTTGGTCTACCAGTATATTTTTCAGCAACTATTTTGAATTTTTGGAATAACTTTCTCAGAATACATAAGTCTGTTTCGGAATTAAGGTGAGTCCTGCCTACTGGATGCTTTGAAATATTCATTTTCTTTGTTCCTATATTAGTTTAAATTATGATATTGACATCCTATTCAAATATTATGACAGCATCTAAACGATGGACACTTTCATTAGTGAATCAGAATGGGAGATTTTTAGTGACAGTGGAAGCAGCGATGATCAAGAGGAAATTGAATACTTATATGGTGGTCAGGCTAGTTTCATTTTGTCAAATTTGGAAGAGACTATTGACAAAATTGATGAGTTTCTCTCTTTTGAGAGAGGATTCATGCCAGGAGACATAGTTCGCTATGTCTCAGACCCATCTGGCCAGATGGGCCTGGTGGTTGGAAGAGATATGCTTGCCGATCTAGAAAACAACCATGGAAAATTATTAAAAGGTGTAAATTCAAGGAAACTTTTACAGATTCGCTCCATTTCTGTTGGCGATCTTGTTGTATGTGCATCATGGGTAGGTAGGGTAATGAAGATAATAGACTGTGTCACAGTCCTTTTTGATGACGGGGCAAAATGTGAAATCATTGTCATGGACAGAAAGAAGCTCTTACCTATCTCTCCCAACATTCTTGAAGATTCACAGTATCCATATTATCCAGGACAAAGAGTGAAGGTGCAGTCTACTGTTTCTACATCAGCTAAATGGTTATGTGGTACTTGGAAAGATAAACAAGATGAAGGAACCATTGTTGCTGTTGATGCTGGATTTGTGTGTGTTGATTGGCTTACGACCTGCAATTCAAGTGTAGCTTCTCCACGGCGCTGGCAAAATGCAAAAAGTTTGACCTTGCTGTCCGGCTTCCCGCAGGGGAATTGGCAAATTGGTGACTGTTGTTTACTTCCAATCGAAGTAAAAAATAATATGACGAAGGATGATTTTTTCAACGGATCTACTCATGAGCTTTTGAATGGGATCGAGAAGTTAGAATTTGACGGAAAAAACCACTGTGCTGCTTCTGGGGAAATTTTTGTGATTGTACAAACTGAAAACCAAAATTGTTGTTTTGTGGCAAGATGGTAGTCGCTCATTGGGATTGGACTCAAAAAATTTACTTCCAACAAGTGCTGTCAACGCCCATGAGTTTTGGCCCGAACAATTTGTTCTTGAGAAGATTGATGATCCACTGATGTCTAGCAGTCAAAGATGGGGTGTTGTGCAGTCTGTTGATGCCAAGGAACAAACGGTGAAGGTTCAGTGGAAAAATCTAATCTATTTGGAATGGGAAATTTGTATCTGCACGAGACAGTGGAAATGACAAGTTCTTATGAGTTGATAAATCACCCTGAATATTCATTCTCCTTGGGTGATGTTGTGTTTAAGTTGTCTCAGGAACGAGTTTATGAGAAAATTTCATCAAAATGATGTGAACTCAGACTGTAGCAAGGGCGAGCAGGAGGTTGTTCTCCAAAACAATAGTCGTGACAAGGATCAGAGCAAGCCCATGAATAATTACCTATCATATATTGGCATTGTTACTGGCTTCACAAATGGTACTGTAGAAGTTAATTGGGCTGATTGCTCTACAACAAAGGTATGAAATTTAATTTATCCTAATTGTTTATTTAGTTTTCTCATTTATGAGTGACGGAGATAATAATACTGAATCAGAATTTATAACGAACTCGGACTAGTTCTTGATCAGTGTTTTCTGTCATTTGCATGGTCTGAAGTTGGAATCTTAAAATTACAATTTGAGGTAAATGATGCTGCTTTGACCCTTGTCATAAATCTTTCGCATGACCTCTTTGAGTGTACAGTTATTGTATCTCATAAAAGAAAATATAATACTAAATTTTCTATGTTAGATTATCTTCTTTTGATTGACCATTTTCTTTGATTATTCTTTTTTCTCTTTCTTATCCCATGGTATATTGTTATCTCAGGGTATGACGTGGTCTTATTATTATTCATTATTATTATTTATTAGAGCTAAACTTACTTACTTATTGATAAAGAGCATGTATACATGAATAGAGCCTAGTAAGGATAAAATAAACTAAACTAGGAAATAAGTACACATATATAGATATAATTCTAATCCCTATAAATATGAATAACTTAAAAACTCTAGTAATCTACACATAACTTAGTCAGTAGTATATCTCAAAACTTTCCCTCAAGCTGGAGCAAAATGTCAATCATGTCAAGTTTGACTAGAAGATCTTCAAACACTTGCTTGTAGAGCCCTTTTGTGAGACATTTGCTACTTGTGTTCAGATGTAGGAAACATATGGCATACAAATCTCTCGTCTTTCGAGTTTTTCTTTGATGAAATGACGATCAATCTTCATATGTTTTGTTCTATCGTGTTGCACTGGATTATGAGCAATACTGGATGGCTGACTTATTGTCACAATTCATCTTCATTGGCCCATTAGTTATGATTTTTAGTTCTTTTAGAATACTTCTAAGACAAATAACTTCATAAACTGCTTGAGTCATTGCTATGAACTCAGCTTCATCACTGCTCCTTGCCACAACATCTTGAGTCATTGGCCCATTAGTTACGATTTTTAGTTCTTTTAGAATACTTCTAAGACAAATAACTTCACAAACATCTTGAGTCATTGCTCTGAACTCAGCTTCAGCACTGCTCCTTGCCACAACATCTTGCTTTTTGCTCCTCCATGTCACAAGGTTGCCCCATACAAACGTGCAATAGGCTGATGTAGGCCTCCTATCAGTTTTAGATCCTTCCAAATCTGCATATGTAAACACTTTAATCAGTCTATTTTTATTTTTCCTGAACATAATGCCCTTGCCTTGACTTCCTTTGAGGTAGTAGATAATTTTGTAGACGGCCTTGAGGTGATTTTTAGCTGGACAATGCATGAATTGACTTACTAAGCCAACGACAAATGCAATGTTAGGCCTCGTATGAGCTAAGTAAATCAATTTTCTAACCAATTTCTGATATCTGACTTTGTCCACAGGCACTTCATTCACAAGTTCCTCGATAAATAGTATATATATATATATATATGCATAGAACCTAGTAAGAAAAAATAAACTAAACTAATAAATAAATACACATATATATAGATACAATTCTAATCCTTATAAATATGAAGAACTTAATAACTCTGGTTACCTACACATAACTTAGTCAATAGTATATCTCAACATTATTATTGTTATTACTATTATTATTATTTAAGCATCATTCTTAGTTTTTTTTTATTCACGTGATCTTAGGTTGAACCTTATGAGATATTCCGTGTCGACAAATATGAAGATTCCATGACAACCACCATAGCTTATCAAGATAATCTTGATGGATTAAGTCAAGAACTAAAAGATGGCGAAAAGGGTGTCCTGGGAATGGTAAGTTTGATATTCACCCACTTTGATGTTTTTGTGTAATAGTACCTTTGGATGAATTTGCTAGGCTAGTTCGAGAAGAAAAGCGACCATTTTCTATACAACTACAAATTGTTCTCTGACTTTGAAAGTGTCACAATTTTGGGACGTATATAGCGGGACATTCTTTAGTCAAACTCAATGTCCAATGGAAGTACCATTTTCTCTTATTCTATCTTTTGGGAGTCCTATTTAATTTTATTCTTTCCTAGCTTTTCAATTCACCTCCTTGCATTCTACTTATAACTAGCAAAAAGCGGGTGGTTCTAGGATTCCTATTGTACTGCAGCTAAAACGTGTTTTTAAATTGAGAATTATGAAATTCACCTTATTTGCAATATGAATTATTCTGGTTTAAAATCCTATGAATTATTCTGTATATGTATATATATATCTAACCCATCTGTAAGGCAAAATCATACGATTTGGATCTCTCTTTAACATTATTAGGATTTTACATACAGAATTTGTTAATTTGTGAGGGTGCTGTTACAGCATTCATGGGACTCCTGTGCTTGTTTCCTTCCTCAAGCTGCCATTGGATTTTTCTCAAACATAGCTAGTATTTTTGGATTGCTTGGTGCAACTTCTCCATCAACCTGCAGTATCCTCATGTCGTGCTTCTGAGGATTTCAATGGACCTACGATATTCCATGATGAGTTGGTGGAAAGCTGTGACCACTTGGTCACTGAGACAAATGCAATAACTGATCTGCAAGAGGCAACCGCAGATTGGGAAGATGAAGAGATATTGGAGAATAAAGATCTTACACTCTCAAAATCTTCTGAGAATTGTCATCAGTATAAACAGTTTCAAATCGCCCCGGATTGCCCACGGGATCACCACTTTATCAATTCCTGGAAAATGCTTGGCACTTTCTCAGGTTTGAAACATACCTGAGAACATGAAGTGATATGTAATAACAGTCTTTAATTTTTCCCTTTTCTTTCTCCAGATGCAAAGAAGTTGGCTAAAGAAGGTCCGCCAAGAATGGAGCATCTTCGAGAAAAATCATCCTGGTAGTAAATTTTTTGTTAATGATATGAAATGTTTTTCCTTGATTTGTGTTACTGGATCGAATCTGTTTTGATTTCCTTTTCATCTCATTGATAAATTTTTTGCAGAAACTATCTATGTCCAAGTCTTTGAGGAGCGGATGGATCTTATTCGTGCAGCCATTGTTGGGGCGCCGGGAACTCCCTATCATGACTGCCTCTTCTTCTTCGATATTTGCCTTCCTCCAGCATATCCTCAAGACCCACCCGTAAGCTTCTTATCATGGTTTTCCTACTCCAGAAAATTAAGACGTTTCAAGTAAATTAGTCTGACTGCTTCAAATCTAAATTCCCCAGATCTTACGCAAGTGTCCAAGCTTAATTTTTGGTTTATGTCTGGGAATAACTGTGAATTCTTTTATGTCTATACTCAATCGTATTTATCAGCTACTTTGTCACTTTCTGCAGTTGGTCCACTACATCTCTGGAGGGCTTCGTATCAACCCAAACTTATACGAATCAGGAAAAGTTTGTCTCAGTCTGTTAAATACATGGGCTGGTAGTACCACAGAGGTATGGAATCCAGAAAGCTCGACTATTCTTCAAGTTCTTCTGTCCCTCCAGGCCCTTGTGCTTAACGCGAAGCCTTATTTTAACGAGGCTGGATACGATGTACTCGTGGGAAGAGCTGACGGAGAGAAGAACTCTCTCAGCTACAATGAAAATGCATTCGTCCTCACATGTAAAACGATGCTGCATTTGCTTCGCAAACCTCCCAAGGTATTTTTGCTGATTTTGAAAACTTTTGCCAATGCCGCCATGGTTTGACCTGATTGATAGACGATGAATGTTAGGAGCCTATTTTCTTTATCTAATCATGCATTGTTATTGTCGAATATATAAGAGTGAACTTATGCTGAGTTTCATTATTTAACAAAATGCGAGGACTAATACTGCAATATCTGTCAGTCCCTCCATCTTTTGGTTGAGCAAAAACTACTAAAATCTCATATCATAGAAAGGTCGTGTATGGTTTGTCCTTGTGAGCTCTACAAAATTCTTACGTGATTATTTTTTCTGATCAGCATTTCGAGGAACTTGTGAAGGAGCACTTCATCCACCGCTCTCAGTATATTCTAATGGCTTGTAAAGCATACATGCAAGGAGCTCCAATAGGATATCCTTGTGGATACAGTGTAAAAGATCATGAAAATCAAAATGCGACTTCAACTGGGTTCAAAATGATGCTCTCAAAGATCTATCCAAAGCTCGAGGACGCATTTTCGGGCCTGAAAAACGGACAAACTCAGAGATTGGAGTAAAAGAGCATCTTCATCAAATAAAGACAAGACATCCATGACAGGTTAATATCAATGAATGATGTAAATACAACTCTTTGTTTGGTGTGTTGATAGTGTAGAATGATGTATAATTTCCCTATCAGTTACTAAATCCTAAGGTTCTTTATGTTAAACAGTAAAGTTTTAGACATGTTAATGTTTTGTTGCGAACTTAGTATGATTTGTGTATGACTAGAATACAATCGAAATCAGCTAATTGAAGTTGATGCTCTTAATGTGAGTTGACGATTTTGAGTAAATGTTTTTGATTATGTCCAATTGCCTCCTATGGTCTGTTCAACAAGGTTGACCTCCTCTCCTTCGTCTCAATACTCTTCGTTGTAACTTATAACTAATCATTATAAGCTATAGAATGTAAGCTTAATTGCTTTCATTAACTCGATAAATCTCGTAATGTATCATAAATGTCCTCGAAATAAAATGTGCATGATTTTTTATTTTTATCGCATTTATGACAACCATTTAACTAATACTACTATAGTTTTTTTTGCTGCCATTGTTACTCCCAACTCGGAAAAAAGGTGTGCAATAATCTGCTTTTCTGTGGATAAATGAAATCGATTCTGCAGAAATTAACTTTTGCAGGCTATTTAAAAACAGAAAATTAAGAAAAATTAAAATCAATCTATTGAAATGTTGCTGCCCAGGATCGAACTGGGGACCTTTAGTGTGTAAGACTAACGTGATAACCACTACACCACAGCAACTTCTGGTGCTTAATTTTAAGTATTTCTATAATAGTTATAACTTCTGTATATAATTCGTAAGATTTTCCAGGAATTCGACGTATACCAAAACCCTGCTCTTCTTCCAACTCCGCTTCTTCCTCTCAAATTTTAGAAATCGATCAACTTTGAACCCTACCAACTATGTTCCGCTACAACCTCTCCAAAACCCTGGTGGAAAATGCAATTCATACACGATACTACTACACTAATCGCCTGAAAAAGTCTGACGCTTTACTCCATTATTAGTCCGCTCGGGAACCCGAGCGTAAGTGTTGCGCCTGAACTCGATGACTGGGTCAAGAAGGGTAAAAAAGTTGGAGTCGCTGAGATTCTGCGCATTGTTCACGATCTTCGCAAGCGCAAACGGTTCTCTCAAGCTCTCGAGGTTCGAATTGCGTTTTCTTCTCTTCTTTTAGCGATTGTAAAGAACTGGTAGCTTCTTTGTTTAATGAATTTCAACTAAATAATACCATTTCCTGATGATCATTTACTCGTAGGATAGTTGTTTAGACCTTAATCATGAAGAACTTGTGACTATAGTTTGTGTGTGACTGTGTGCTCAGGTTTCTGAGTGGATGAAAGAAAATGGAATCTGCGTATTTTCATCTAGCGAGCATGCTGTGCAGTTGGATCTAATCGGGAAAGTTCAGGGATTTCTTTCGGCTGAAAATTATTTCGAGAAATTGAATGATCAGAACAAGACTGAAAAAACTTATGGAGCTCTCCTTAATTGTTACGTCAGGGAGCGCCAAACCGAAAAATCCCTCTTGCATTTGCAGAAAATGAAGGAAATGGGTTTTGCTTCATCCCCCCTTACGTACAATGACATTATGTGCCTATACACAAACACTGGCCAGCAGGAGAAAGTCCCTGAGGTGCTATTGGAGATGAAGAAAAATGGAATTCTCCCTGATAATTTCAGTTACAGAATCTGCATCAATTCATATGGCGCAAGATCTGATCTGGAGGGAGTGGAGAAAATATTGAAAGAAATGGAAAGCCAGTCTCACATTGTCGTGGATTGGAACAGTTATGCCGTTGCTGCTAATTTTTACATCCAAGTTGGTCAAACCGAAAAGGCAATAGATGCTCTAAAGAAGTCAGAGAAGAGGCTGGATAAAAAAGATGGGATTGGCTACAACTTTCTAATCACACAATATGCCAGACTGGGGAGTAAAGAGGAAGTATTAAGATTGTGGGATTTGGAGAAGACGGCGTGTAAGAGGTACATAAACAGAGACTGTATTACCATGTTGCAATCTTTGGTAGCGCTCGGTGAGTTTGAAGAAGCTGAAAAAGTACTCAATGAGTGGGAGTCATCTGGAAACTGCTATGATTTTCGAGTTCCGAATACAATTATTGTCGGGTATTTGAACAAAGCAATGCACAAGAAGGCTGAATCTTTACTTCTCAACTGTAAATCAAAAGGAAAACCGACCAGCCAGAACAGTTGGGGGAAAGTGGCAGCTGGGTACGTGAATGACGGCGAGATGGAGAGAGCTACAGAGTGTATGAAGATGGCCCTTTCTCTGCCTTTGGAAAAGGGATGGAAACCAAATCTCAGAGTGGTTTCGAGCATATTGATTTGGCTTGGCGATGAAGGCAGTGTCGAAGATGTAGAAGGTTTCGTAGGCTTGCTGAAAACTGTCATTCCGGTTAACAGAGAGATGTATCATGCCCTGATTAAGGCGTATATAAGGGGCGGCAAACAAGTGAAGAGACTTTTGGACGATATGAAGAGAGACGAAATTAACGAAAATGAAGAAACGAAGAGCATTCTTGCTAAGGGTTGAAATGCTATCCCCATTTTTTCGCCATTTTGAAGTTCATGATTTCCAGGTTTGATTGACAGATCATTTGCTGCATTTATATAACTCCAAATCAAAGAGCTTTTTTATCTTTTAATTTATTTTTCTCTAGTATTTTTGGTGGTTAACCATATAATTTGAGGAGAGCATTGTTAAATTTAACTTCTAATTTGAATTAAGATTAGCTAATTTTACCCAGACATGTCGTGAATTGAGATTAGAACGATGAATTATGAAGTATAGTTATCAATTAGCCATTTGTTTGCAATGAGGAGAAAATGTAAAATGAGTGGATCAAATGTTTAGATTTTTTGATAGAACAGTACTAAAAGCTACTCAGATAAAGCTCTCCATTTTCCTGCAGCTCCATCACAATATCACAGCCACTAATCAGCTCACCTTTGTAATTAATCCAGCCGAGGAAATTATGCCAATTAGAGAAGGCCTTCAGCCCTTGCCTCACCTCTTCATCTGTCAAAATATCGATTGACCCGAATTGAATAGCTTCCTTCTGAAAGCCCCCACAATTTTGGAGCTGAAACAGCGCCTCTGGGAATCTGGTGAGCCCTTCATGAAAAGCGTGACTGGCGAAGAAGCATCCGGTTTCCTTAGGCGATCTTCCAGCTTATCTTCCTGAAGAACCCCTTTCTCTTATTAAACTTCCTTCGACTCTTCCTTTCACTTAATTGTCATCCTGTGACGGACCAGGTTTCTTTTTTCAGTTCTACCGGAAAATTGCAGAGTTGTATTATCTTCAACTGTCTCAATAGTTTTTACATGCGAAAAAGTTTCTATTTTCTATGTTCTGATGCGACAGAATAGTGTAACGTCTCTCAGTCCTCCAGGACAATATTGTCCTCTTTGGATTAGAGTCTGCACGGATTTGTTATTAGGGTCAGCTTCAAAACGCGTTGTGCTAGGTAGGGAGGAAAACTTTATTTATAAACTATGCATTTTTCATTCTCTGAGCAATGTAGATTGTGCACCCCCACTAGTATGAGTTGAGCTTCATTGTCTTCACATGGCGAGCTGTCACAATTTCCCTTCCTTTGGGGCTCGAACTTCTTGTTTGAGAGTGGCTTTGATACAATTTATAATGTCCCTCGATCTTTTCAGCACAATATTATCTGCTTTGGCCCAGAGTTTGCATGGATTTGTTCTTGAGATCAGCTTCAAAACGCGTTGCACTAGGTAGGGAAGGGAACTCTACTTATAAATTATGCATTTTTCACTCTCTCAATCAATGTGATATTATGCACTTTCACTAGTATTGGCTGGATCCCACCGGACTCTTCTTACCTTCACATGACGAGCTGTCACAGTTAGGCTATGGGAACCAGATATGATTAGAATCGAAGCATATTTGCTCTTCCAATTTTGCTTAGTGCAAACCCAGATCAATATTGCCGAGAAACTCAAATTGAATTGAAAGTTGACGACTTTCAAATTACACGACCACTTTTGCCGCTTTAAAAACACGTTTCAGCTCATTGTTGTACGGACAGATTAAGCATCGGTTCAATAGATGCTGCCCAGCCTGGATTATTTGCAGTGATCAAATGGCTGGGTCTGCATTTTAACTTTTCAATAAATAAACAGTCTTTTTATATTGGATCTAAAACTACAACATAACGCCCTGCTCTCTCAACAAAGTTACAGATAATTGTAAACTCAACAGTACAAAAATATGGAAATGGTAAATCCATCATCAGACGACCAAAAATGGGTTGAAAAAGAATGGAAAGACAAAACTAATCTCCTTTCTTCGCCTTTCTTTTCATCCGACTAAAGGGTCCGACTGCTCTGTCCATAATATACATGTAAATCACCAGACTCCACGATTTATACGAGTCGAGTTCGTTGTAATACTCCGGTGCAATCTCCTTCACCCTGTAGAGCTTGCTCCCAGGAATTCTCGGAAAATCATGGTGTTCGTTGTGATATCCTACGCTCCAAGTGACAAGATTGAGAGGTCCATAGTAAGAATACGTCTCTTGATTTGGATTAAACACGTAATGTTCCGATATAAAATGACCGGCCATTGGGTGCATTCCTCCTCCGACGAAAGTCGAAAGTATCAAGTAGGCAAAAGATTTCCAGCTCCATAGATAAACAATGGCCACATCAAGAGCTATCTGAATGAAAAAATTAATGAACTCCCACCAACCGGGTGGCTTTGGCTTGAGGAACAGGGGTCGGAGGGCGTAGAAGAAGAGTTGCAAGAGAACCCAGATGGATTTAGAGACAACGTTTTTGACGACATTGGCTTCGGCATGACTTGGGATATCCATGTCGATGCCATCGACACCTTGAAATCGATGGTGCTCTAGATGGTATTTTTGGAAGGTGACGGACATGGGTACACCAATAGGGAGGTTAGCGAAAATTCCGAGCCAACGGTTGAAGACGGGAGTTGAGAAAGCGAGGTTGTGGCTGAGCTCGTGGATAGCTAGAAAGAGGTTGTGGTTAAGAAAAGATCCAAAGAAATAGGCAATTCCAAGTATCTTCAACCATCCTGCGTTTTGAAGAGAAGTGGCTGTCCATAGCTGAAGCAGTACTACACATGAAATCTGCAAAACATGAAATTCAAGATGAGATTCATTGATCAATAAGATTCACCTCATAAAATATGAATGGTAAAACGATCCTTATATATTTGGATGTAAACTAGAAATAATGGAATTGATGGAACTGAATAATGAAAAAGATTATCAATAAACTACAAATGTATAATAAATATAACAAGAACAATTGCAGAAAATGTACAGAAAGAGAAGAAAAATGGGAATCTTCCTGCTTCATGATTTACGACAGTAATTGGCCAACAACATGATATGGAAATGGACACTGGATCGAATCAAACTCCTGCCGAGAATTACATACATAGACATTACAAACTGTTCCGCAGAAGAAAGAAACATCCAGATTCAAGACCCATTACAATTATCACAGAAAAACAGAATGCAGTATTGTTAAAGCAGAAATCCAATCCAAGTTCCAACAAAATGAAAATAAACAAAGCTCAAAAAGTAAAACAGAAACGGAAATCTATCGATCTTCCTAGATCTGAACTACATGGATATGGAAAACTGAACAAACAAATCAAAATGACGGAGTTGATAGAAAGAGAAAAGACCTTAAGGAAAGCCCAAGGATCAGGGCCAAAGAGCTCTTTGATTTGAGGGTAATGAGAGAGAATCTGACGTCTCCTCGAAGTATGAGGCTCGTCTGTATATGACCAGAAAAAGTCCGAAGCCATCATCACTCCCTCCGCCCCTACTTCTCTCTCTACCCCTTTACCCATTTCCCCTGCATACGCGAATCTCTCTCTCTCTCTCTCTCTCCTCCACTGGCTGTAGGAAGCAGAGCAGCGAGGTCGAATACGGATTTATTGTGGGTTTGCAGGAAGAAGCCAAAACTGGCAGCGACTAAATCTGGAAAATCCATATAATTTTGTTTGTTAGTGGACTCGCTTCGTCTCCTTCATCCTACCTCCCGTTTACAGGCTGTGTTAGAGATGACTAACGAGCGGGTCGAGCCGAGCCGAGCCAGAAATAGTCTGGCTCACCGAGCCTATCGAGTTAAACGAGCCGAGCCTACCGAGCCGGCTCAACGAGTCTAACGAGCCGAGCCTAACGAGTCAAGTATATATAAATATTTTCAACTTGTATTAATATAATATAAATTTTTTAAAAATTTTCATTTAAAATTATAATAAAAATTAATTGAAGAAATTCATTGCATAGAGTTTATATATGGAAAAATCAAAAATTTTAACGATTTTTAATTTTATGGGTAATTTTTTTTCCGCATTATTAACTGTTAACGTGTCAAATATTTAAACTACTTTTGTCGTTTTATTTCACGTATACGTTTAGTCAATTGGTTAGAATTTGAATTGCACGTTGCTAAGTAGGATTTTATAAGGTCGAGTGTGAAATGAGGTTATTTAAGTTTTATTATATTATCATTTTATTAAATAAAATAAAATAATAATTAAATTTATTAATAATAAATAAAATAAAGAAAAGAAGAAGAAGGGTTAAATAACCCTTCTTCTTTTCTGCGCGGCGTGAACCAAATGGAACTGGAAGAGAGAGAGAGAGAGTGCAATAGAGAGGGAGGAGAGACAAGGGTCGCACTCGCCGCCCGGACTCCGTTTCTCTCGAATCAAGTCTCAAAACATTTTACTCGCGAAGATCTACAATATTGGTGAACGTAGATCGAACGGTAAGTCGAGTTTTAACTTATATTTCTCACATATCGTACAAAGCTGCTTTACCGAATGATTTTGCATATTCGTTGTTCGATGCGAGTGTAATCTCGTGATAACCGTCTTTGCTGATCGAAAATATTTTTCAGTCTTTGTCTTACGTCGTGTTCAACGGTCGGATTTCATTTTTAAAGAAATTAATTACAATTATCACAAATTTAATAAAATATAATATATTTTATTAGAGCAATTTAATTTATTTTGTCCATTCAATTTGGACTTATCCTCTGCCAGCGGTGGTAACCAATCAAACTATAAGATAAGTCCAAATTTTGATTTGGACTTATCTTTTGCCCACGTGTACACAGAGCCCTTATTCTGTGTTTCAATTCTTCCCGACTTCCCCTGCGAACATCTCTTTCCCAACGCGTTCTCTGTGGGTGAAGAACGACGAGCTACACGATGAATGGAAGCTGGGCATGCGGCGACGGAGTGTAACGGAGGTTTGGATCTGACGATCTGTCGGCGATCTTCTTCACGGCCGGAGAAAGCAGATCGGCGAACAGTGCGAGGTGGAGACTGACGTTCAGCGATCTGTGAACAGAGGACGACTGTCTTCACTGGAGAAGGCTGAGACGCGATTGGTCATCAGCTTCTGCGCAGAAGAACGGCGACGATCTCTTCTCCCTTTGTCGACGGTCTGGCCGGGGGTGGGGTTGGGCTGGGGGAGGAAGGGCGGGCTGGGGCGGGCCAGGCGGGCTGGCTCGCCGAGCTAACGAGCCGGCCCGTTGGCCGGCTCGTTTGGCTCGGTCCCTGGCCGGCTCGCGAGCCCAAAACTCTGGGCTCAGCTCGACCCGCCTAACGGGACCGAGCCAAGCTCTGCTCGCTACTGTAGCGGGCCGAGCGGGCGGGCTGGCTCCAGCCCGCCCATTTAACACCTCTAGGCTGTGTTTATATTTTTCCTGGCTCCACTTTTATATATTTATTTTTTTCTGGGGAAAAAATAAAACAAAAATTAATTATTGTTAGTAATGTAATAAATTCAACATCTTAGTCTAATTAATAAAGGCAAATTCTATTATCTCTTTCTTAGTAGATGTTCGTCAAAAGTAAAATAGAAAAATACAGGATGTAATGCATTTTTAAATGTAAGGTTGAAGTAGGAGTGACAAAGAACCCGCTAAACAAGCTGAGTTTTACGAGTCCGCACAAAAAAAAAAAAAAAAAATTCAATCCGAATAAGTTCTTGAGCCACAAGTTAAACAAACTGAGCAGAGCGTTAGTCAACCCATTTACTCATAGGTGACACACCTATCTCTCTATTTTTCATGAAGATTTTCAAATTTCAATCCCAACTATTTAAAGTACCCAAAAGTTTTACATATAAAAATTTTGAATCTCATAATATGTGAAAAAAAAAAAAAAAAAGTGAGGCATACCCTGAGAAATATTCTTCATTTTCCCAGTTAAATTTCTCGGATTTGTTTTATAAATTTCCTTCTTTCAATTGTTGCTCGAATCTCATCGTTCTTCGCTATCATGGCTCTAAACATGACGACATTGTATAATAAAGGATATCAAAGATTAATGAGCAAAATGAAAGAGTAGAAGGAATGATAATCAAGGTTGGAAACAATCTTTTTTTATGACAAAGATGAGGGATGTACAAAACATATACACAAATGAGAGATAGATACAATTTATTGACCTCCCTCTTTCCCCAAAGCCTAAAAAAGACCTCTATCAACTTCACCCACCAGCCCAAGACAACTCAAAGACTGGATTCTTCTGATCAGAAGCGGGAAGAAAGCTCTCACCAAGTTATCAATCAACCTAATCTTTATTCCCACAGGAAATATCAGTAAGCATTGGACTGAAATAATCACCTTAAGTGGGAATCATACGAGTCAAAAAGAGAATCAGGTGCAATCAAAGGTAACTTATCTATATACAAGAACAGCCTCCTCAGATTCTCTCGACTGATTGTAGCCATGTCGACTATGTCCTTGCTCTCGGTTAATACCCAGAGATCTCCTGAGTTCACTCTCTCGAGACTGTCTCGACAGAAGGGGCATGACATCGATCGTTTTCGCCTGCAATTTGTGATATAGGTGGTTGTAAATTATAAATCTTAGGAGAGAGATAGAAAGAAATCTAAGATTTTTAGAAAACATAACCAATCGACAAAAACATCAATTAAGAGAGCACTACTTTACTCCAGGAGCAATTCTATCTTCATACTATAATTTTTACCCAATTAAGCTACATTTTATAGAAATACAATGAACAACTAAAAAGTGATATGTCAAACTTGAAAGGAATGAAAAAGAATGTGAAACTTAGTCGAACAGTCTCAATCTGCAGCTCGCTTCAATAAATCAGAAATTGTAGAGAGAGAAATAGTAATATAGAGAGATGGAAATACCACTCATGATAGCATTTCAAGCACATTGCATGGTTGCAGTTGGGTAAGACAATTTTACTGTTGGTCTCCATACAAATTCCACATTCTTCTTCTCTTTCGATTTCAGAATCCGAAATGTGTGTTTTTACCTCAAAATCTCTTCTTTGGTACCTTTCCATGCAGACTGCCTTCTGTTTCCTATCTTCTGTGTCGGTCACACCCCTTTGAAGTTGCAATAGAGAGGGATAAATAAGTGCTGCCACAACATAAAACATCAAACAAATTAAGAAACGCATAATTGAGTTATAAATAACTTTAACCATGACTCCCAGAGATCAGAGTTAATATATACCATAAAATTCTCTGATACTTGCTTTTCTTTCATGGGTAGACATGGTGGTTGTGCCATCCACATATACCTGTGGCACATCGTCAAAAACACAACTAATCGTGCACATAATCGTTGAAAAACCTATAATTATCAAGTTGGTAAAAAAATAACCTTGTAAATTAAGATCCTAAGCAACCCAAGAGCTCCAGCAAGATGACAATCTGTCCATTGCACAAGAAAAAGGAACAAGCGTGCTGCAGGACTATACGACATTCTCATCTGAAGACAAGCACAATCATAATCCCTAGGAAAATCTGATGCCCTGCAAATCCGGCATTGCAATTTAAAAGATCAGCAACAAAAAAACCCTCACCGTAAAGAAGTCACATTAGTTTCCTAATGAAGAAAATGAACAAAAAATTATCCAAATAGAAACTAATACAAGGGTCTAGCGCAAGAAATGGTGACATCAATGCAGCGTAAAGCACATCAACAAACCATTTACAGATCATAATTACAAAAATAAAATTAAATAAATAAGAAGAAACTAAATCCATGAGCTTGAAATATGCATTATAAAGTGAAACAGAAATAATTACATGCAGACTAAGAAATGATTACATCGATGTCGATTCTTGTAAGGGTGTGACCATGTGAGTGAGGAAAGGGAGAGGAGAGGAGGGAAAAGTTCATCATCTCAAAAATAAAGGAAATCTTGCAGCTCAAGAAGCAAGATCAGGACGTAAAAATACAAAACAGACAAAATGGAACTGGAAGGAAATGAAAAATCAATTACAAAACAAGAAAAAAAAAACAACAAATATCAGAGAGGTACAACGCAGAAATCTTAAGCATTAAATTACAGCATTCGAAATTTCACCTTCAAAACCCAAAAATAGCCAAAAGCTAGCAATCAAACTAAAAGCAAACCTCCAAAAATCAAAAAACCGCAGCCTACTTACAGAGTATTAGCGTGCTGAATATCAGCCTCCAGTACCTTCAAAGAATCCTTGAATGCCTTTCCCATTGAAGCTACATACATCATTGCGGCTAAACAACAAAATAAAAAACAAAATCGATAGCAAAAACCGTTGAGAAAAGCCCTAATTTCTAAGAACAGTTCGCCCCTCTCCCTCGCTCTCACTCTCCGGAAGTGGGTGCGGACTGCGCAACTGCACCTCCCGTGGGTTCCTGAAGGTGAAGAACGGGAGAAATGGAGGACACGTGGAGGTTCAACAGACAGGTCGTGTAACAACTAAGGCAAATCAATTTAATTTACTGAAACGGTACCGTTTTTAATGAAATAAACTGGAATGATGACCTTATCCACTAATTGTCATCCATCTGGCGCCGGCCCCACTCTTTTACATTAACCTTCTCCTAGCTTTCAATCCACGCACTGATTAAGTGATTATCATTTCCAACTACATATTTGCCCCTAACTCCACAGTTATCAACAAATATGCCATTAAATTTATCACCATTCCTGCACTCTAATAGTATCTTTTACATTTAACTTTAATAGCAATATTTTTTATAGTAGTAAGTGAACAAAAACCTCTCTTCATATGCATACCGTAATTTGTGGAGGTAAAGAAGGGTATAATGGTCTATACAAGAAATAATTAGTTACATTATGATTAAATAAATGTAAGGTAAGAGAGATGGTAACATAAGATAAAATTAAAAAAGACACGTGGCAATGCTTGATTTGAGCATATACCAAAGATTCTGTCCAGCTCATTTTTTTCTAATATAAAATATTTATAACTTTAATATAATTAATTAAAACCAATTATTTTTTGTTGAATTTAATTAATAAATTATAAATCAAATAATAAATGTAATTAAGGTAGTCACGTATTTGTGCATGTTAGTTAGAAAGAATTAATTTAATATGTAAGGATGAATGGATGATGGTCAACACTTGATGTAAAATAGGCTGAAATAATGTAGGGGAGCTGAGTGGGATACAGCCATCTACCTCTGGGCCCCACTAGATAAGATCCACTTTGTCGGCCCAATTTCCTATCGATCACGTGAGTTCTTAATCTATTTATCGATTTGACAAGCCGTGTTTTGTAGGTATGTTCGACGGGGACATGAACTGGTAAGGATGTTAGGTTGAGAATAATGGTCTAATTAATAAGTCATTTTAAGAAAAATTATCGATTTTAATATTGTACTATACCCAAAATTTCAGGTAGTCTCTTATACTAAAAAAAATCGACAAATCAAATTCATTTCGTTATTGATATTGATTTTTTTAATCTTTTTGTCAGCACTCGTGTAGAAAGTTCAATCTTGGCTCAGGACTAACGCTGGCGGTATGCTTAACTCGTACAAATCGGACGGAAGGGTGTGGGTGCTGGAACCATCGTCAACGTATTTGTTCCTTGCTCATCAAGATTCTTTGTTCCACTTCGCCAATCTTCTCGTTGATTCCATTCATCTGCCTCGGAAATCGACTATAATTGTCGTTGATTTCGTAATCTTCAATCGAACAGAGAAATGGGAAGAGTTTTCGTCAAATGGGTGAAGCAATCTAAGAAAAAGTTGATAAAACTACTCTCTACAAGCTAAACAATGGCTACCCAGAAGATGGTTTGCCCGGAATCCTGCAAACAAACCACAAGAAAAGCCCAATTTTCTACTCCGAGCAACCAGACCTGACTCTTAGGCTCTCCCTCGTTGGAGTTTGCAGCTAAAATTTGAAAGCAAGTCCTCTAATCATGTCTATTAGAAACAGACAAAAAAAACACAATTTGTTATAGGTATAATACTTGATATCAACAAAGTGATTAAAATAGTGCAATATGTCACGTTAGTCAATATCCCAAGTACCAACCACAGAAGCATTCATGTTGACATTATAATCAAGTGTATGTAATTTGTAATCAATTGAATGAAAAATAAAAATATGTTATTTTCGGGTAGTCAAGGCCAAGGGTGTCGTTAATCTGAAATCAATTTATTTTAAAATTAGAGAGTGTATGTAATAAAAGAGTAATTTTAAATTCACAGTTTCTGACGCAATGGTAACACATCAGTCATTAATCTATATAATAATTCAATTAAATTACAAATGATTCAAATAAGACTTTAGTCTATCATTCTTCTATCTAGAATAAGCTCCAAAAACAACAATGTACGTGTCTTTGGTTAAAATCATGTTTTTATTCTCTCTCGCATGTGTTATTTGTATTTCCAACTTGTTCTATTTTTCGTAAGTCAATATTTGATGTTTCTAGCGATTTAATTATCAAAGTTGGAGAATCAACCTTTGCACGTAACAACGTTCAAAAAACATTAAGTCACACACATCTAGTGCGTGTGGGGACGAGAATAAAACCCTAACTTCACGAAAACGATGATGAACAAAGTCAAAATTCTCTCATCTTCTTCGTCTTCATCATCGTCGACGAGAAGATCTCAGCAAAAAAGGGTTTGGTGGTCATCCATCTTTCTTTTTCTGAGGTTAAAATTGTTTTTTTTCGACGCTGCGTGCACAATACGTACGTGAGTTAAACAATTTGTGCGAAAAAATTATCCGTTGCTAACATACACAACTGAGAGTTTTAACAAATCGAAAAAATAAATTATTCTTTATTGGAATCTCCCAACTGCAGGATTCATACTGCTATTTACCTTTATCTTTAATAGTTTCATTTTAATTGCTCATGGAGCTTAGTAGAAGATTTAAATTATCAAAAATTAAAATTTAAAAAATAAATCCAAGATGAGTGGGCCTTCGTGAAACACTCTTCTTCGTGGAGAACTAAAATTAAGAATACATGCTCTGTCCTTTCGTGCACAATTGTTTGACTAAGATCCGACCAAGTTCAGAACAAAACTTGTCGAAAACTTGATTTGTGCATATAAAACTACATAAACTTACCCTAAGGATGTGCAGGACTATAGAGACTTTAAAATTGTGCCCGTGTTGTTTGATTAAAATCGGACCAAGTTTAGAGCAAGACTTGTCCAAAACTTGATTTATGCAAATAAAACTAAATAAACTCGAAGCAAATACTCAGATTTATAGAACCATGCATACGGATTACCCAAATAGTACGACTAGCTTAGAGTTGATGCATCTGAGGAGCTTCTAAAACTACTCGATTTTTTCATGTTTTTCGACCATGATTAATGAATCAAGTTCTAAATAGACAATAAGAACTTATATAAATCACAAAATAAGAAAAATATAGAAGTAACTTTGAACAATAAGCAATAAAATTTTACTTTTTGACGCAAACCCAGTACTTAACTCACTAATATTTTCTCAAATCAAGAGATTTCTAACCATTTAGCTGAAATTTTCAAACAAAATTGACAAGATTTGATGCACTTACTTGAAAGTTCATGACATATCAGAATGAATTATACTTGTCCACCTCATTTGATGTAGAAAATTGAAAACGAATTAAGCCGAAACAATAAACAAAATTAGAGGGCCGGTTGTCGCATGGAGTTCAAATGCTCCCGGAAAACTTTTAAAATGGCAGCGAAGTTTAAAATTCCGACCAAACTTCCATCCTCTTCGATGACCCAAACAGAGGCCACACGATGTGCAAGCGCCTGAATCATTACAGCCACTAACGAGCTCCGTGGGTAGCACACTATAGGTTCTGATCTTCTCACTAGCTTTCCGGAGTTCCATCCAGTTTTAACTCTCCTTCCACCGGCACAACCAATCTCGTCGTCGGAAGACGATGAGCAAAATGAAGACGAAGATGACAATGATATTGTTGATTCTTCTTCCATCCATTCCAACAAAGCACCCAAATTTTGCTCTTCCATTCTGTCTTTCACTAGCCGCACTAAATCCTCCGGCGGATCACCGCAGTCAATATAGGCCATCAGTTCACCAGCGGAGAGAGTTGCCATGGCGGCCACTACTGTCTCGTCGCAGCAATTCAATGTGAAGGGGGAGATTTCGCCGATCAACTTGCCATCTGAGTCGACAACTGCCACAGAGGATTGATGGGTGTGGGCTTGACAGATGAGGGGCAGTGCCGACAAGGCTGGGTCGTCATAATGCACCGCAAAAATGTTGACGTCTTCAATGACGCAGAGGGTATCGATGGGGCTGAAGGGGGTAGGGCTGAAGAGTCCGATGGAGTTGAGAAGAAAGCGAACTATGTCCTCCTGGGTGAGCCAACAGTACTCGCGATTGTTGTGAAAGGTTGTGTCGAATGAGGAAGTTTTGTCGAGGACATTGTTCTTGTAAAATAGGGAAGATCTAGATTGAATTGGGATGACTAGGTTTTGAGCGCCTTCCAGGATGAGATCTATGGCCTCGAGCAAGCTGAAATTACAGCAATGAAGAATTTGAGAAACCGGTCTCCATGGAAAATTGAAATTGAAGAAACTGTGTTTTTTTTTTTTGGTTTAGGTCTCCAATGGAAATTCGATATTCAGCGATTTACAGAAGAAAAAGCAGCAAGATTTTCATAGAGACCAGTATCGGCAACAACAAACAGATCGAATATTCCAGAATTGGCAAACAAATAAAGCAAAAATCAAACAGAAATCAGATAAAAAAAAAAAAAAAGCAAAAGCACCAACCTCGCGCGGGAGTCCAGATGCCGAACGAGCACCGGCGAGTCACGATTCAAAACCGAGACCGGAGACCTAAGCGCAATAGCCGGATTCGAGAGATTTTCTTCTTTGCAGAGAAATGCGATCACATCCACCAAGCAAACCTTTCCAACACACCGGCATTTCTCGGAACCGTTTCTGGAGGAGTGATCGGCGCAGCTCCAAACGCTGATGTAACAATCCCCGAGCCTCTTCAAGGTCGACAATGCGTCGCCGACTGTGGCGGAGATGGAAATAGACCGAAGCGCAGGCTTCCCAAGGCAAAGTTCGGACACCTCATGCGCCAACAAGTTCACTGCCATACACAGAAGAACTGATCTCCGAGAGAAACAAAGAGGTCGAAGAAGACGAAGATTTTTCTAGAGGCTTGCGGAGGATTCGCAGAGATTTGGAAGAAAACAGTCGGGTTAGCGATATTTATGGGGAATTATGCTATTACGTAGACACTGTTACCGATCTAGCCGGTAGCCGGTTAAACGTCCGTACCAATCGTACGAACTTGCATCGCCGTGTTAAAGCCGTGTTTTTTATGGTAGCAAAGGTAAAACTAACTTAGATGTCTATCTAAAATGTTTAAATTAAAATTTAAATAATAAATAAAGATTTGGTAAAATTGTGTCATCGATGATGAGTGGGCACGGTCCGGTTCGAAAATGTAAACTCAACGTCGAGTTTAGGCGGGTCTGTCGATTTTGGGCTGAATCACCGTTAAATTTTAGATTTGTGTTCGTATTGATTTTTGTCATTGATAGTTTGATTTGATTCTATCATTGTTTTACATACAAATATGTGAACCAAACGATAAATATGATTATTTTATATTAAGAACTAATCAAGATTCGCACAATGATAAAAATCAGATCATACTCAGGTCGAACTCAATTTTGATTTGAACTGCAATTACCGACCTGGTTTTGTCCACCCCTAATGTTACTAGGTCGTACCAAGATGATTGTAACAAGATATGATGACTTGATATTAACATTTTATATGAAATGAAAATAACGTTTTTTAATATAAAGTATGAACTCATTTAATTGCACAAAGAGTTGGGTATAGGTAGTTGAAGTTATCTTTATTTGGTCATCAAGGCAAGATCTAAATTTTTAATTTAGAAGAATAAATGGTGGGCGTGACACCATTTTGTTGTTTGACTCTTATCATAAGGTTAGAATGGATACCACGATACAACAAATTATGATTAAATGTGACGTAACATGTGTGGTTAGAAAAATACATTTTATTGGATGACAAATGAAATAATCGTATGGTCCAAAATATTGATGTTCTTGATTCACGTGTCATGATTGAATCATAGGAAAATTAGTAATATGTGTTGTTCTATTTTGACTGATCTCCAAAATTTTCTGGATGCGACCGTTCTAAGAAATGATCGTTAATGGCTAATTTGCTTTCTAATTTATAAAAATAAAAGAATAATAGTTCTTGTGACAAATATTTTTTTAAATTTTAGTGTAGATAATTATTTTATTATGAAAATATGATTTTACATTCAATGTACTTGTCTCTTCCAACTCAAAATTGAGTTAGCTCTCTCTCTCTCTCTCTCTGCAAGAGCATCTCTTGAAGGATATACTCCAACAAAACCGTAGTTGGAAATATTTGCAATCTGGTCCTCGCTGAATATACCAGATATGTGATTCCATCGTTGCACAAACCATGCCATAAATGAAATCCAACATCAATTTGCACGCTTCTTCAATGTGGAACTGTATTAAATTAAGGTAGGCAATCTTCTCAACCGTATATAGCTTGAAGGGGACAAAGACAAAAAATTATTTTTTGTGTATCTTCGTCACGTGATTTTCGAATCTAGTTCGTGTTATATAAGTAAGAATATACAATTTTTTGTGAAAATATCTCACGATCTAGAGACGGGTCTAAATATAAATGTCGAATTGAACAATCTAATCTCTTGAAGAGGATTCGACCATCAGCTCCAAAACTAACGGTGTAAAATCTGAGCATTTTAAAATTTTACGAAAAATCTTTGCGTCTTTTGAGATCAATTTGTTCGGTTTGACTTGAACTTGTTATTACACGTTGGCACTTGGCCACGTGTATTCTTCTTCAATCAATCGATTAATCAGTGGAAAAGCTTTTAAGTAGACGTGACTCTGAAAGAAAAATGACCCGTAATCACAACAGAATAAATGTAAGCAAAACTGATAATTTATATAAAAAAAACTTGAGACGTGAATAATTACTAGATAGAATTTTGATAATACAAATAACGAATTCAGTCGATGATTGAAAAAATTCCTGAGGATCTAAGTTTCCTTTCCTTCCAAGTAAATGACTGTTATGGATCAAAAATCAACCAAGTGACACAGACAAAGAAAGAATAATGAATTACAGATTTTTTTTTTTTTTTTTAAGAAAAACAAACAAAAGACAAGAAAATGGATTCGCAATCTCCGTTACTTGGTTGTCTTTACTAAGAATTGCTGCATTTTCCATGATCTCTAAGCATTTCAAAAGCAGCACTAGGATCTGCATGCTTCTTTCATATCTTTCAAAAGCTCTTATACGCTTACTAAATAATGGATGAGGGACATGCAGTCGTCACGTTACAGTGTGAAATTAGAGGGCAGACCAGTGATCCATTAATATTAGTTTAGATCATTGAACTTTCACTTTGTGGATCTAGGGTTTCCGAATGGTTGACGACTCTCGTTCTTCTTCACCAATTTGAAACCCTAGCAGAGCATTTCCACTTTTGACTAAGACTGTACAATTATCTCTAATCTTCTTGCTTTTTTACCTATCGGAGATCGAGAACGTTAGGGATTTGGATCTAAATTTTCCCCTGAAGAAAGAACGCCCCCATTATCTTTTTCACACTGGGTCTAGTGTAACATCTGCAAAAACGGACCAAATAAAAGCCTTCTCGATGATGATCATATTTTATCCTTGAAAGGATCTCATAGAAAAACCATAAGTTCATGGACCAAGTAGACGTAACCATTGGTGAAAATGTTTGTCCCAGATTTAGAGATCATGTTTTTGCCGGAAGGAACTCATTTTGTGCAAGAGCAATCGACTGGATAAGTAAATCAGCTCATACTCAACTTTCTCAAGAAGCATATGTGACTTCGATGAAATGTCGTTTGATATTTTTTTTAAATTAATACCCATTCAATTTACCACATATTCTTCACTTAGTGAAAAAGGAACGGGTATTAATTTAAAAAAAATACTACATGACATTCAATTTACTTGAAAATTTTACCACATGTTCATTAAATCATGGGAAGATAATCTGAAAAGTTTCATGATTTTCTAATACTTGTATGATTTATTATAATTATTTTATAAAATAACTAATTAAAATTACAATAAATCGTACAAGTGTTAGAAAATCACGAAACTTTCCTGATTATTTTTTCACTATGTGGTGAATATGTGGTAAAAATTTTAAATAAATTGAATATCGTTTGATATTTTTTTTAAATTAATTTATAAATCACGGAAGGTGAACACAGGTCCCCGTTCTAGTGTAAAATTGAGAACGGATGGTGAATGAAGGGTGAACACCTGCCGCTAGAACAGGAGACCGTTCTAGTGTAAAATTGAGAACTCCGTGCGGAGAGTGAATGGAGAGTGAACACTCTCCACTAGAATAAGGAACCGTTCTAGTGTAAAATTGAAAACAGAAGGTGAATCGGGGTGAACACCCTGCCACGGGTTTTTTTGTTCGTTTTTTTTATAATTTAAAGGTTTTTTTTTTTTTTTTTTGCATAAATATAATTTGAAGGTTTTTTTAAACAAACTCATACTTTCTAGGGTTAAAATGATTTTAACCCTTTAATAAATAAAATAAATAAATGTACTTAAGAGGGCTGAGTCTGTCAAGAAAAACAACTTTCATTCCACTAAAATTTTTGTATACAAGCATCTGTGATGCTCTAAAAGCAGCTACCAAAGAATATCTGCTATGATAAGAAGCCAGTCCTGCGAGAAGAGGCAGGGTGTATGCGTTTCTTTCGCCATCGGTCTACCATTGGCGAACTCATTAGAGAGGAGGCAATTCCTTCTATTGCCAACACTCAGGTGTGCTTTCACAGAATCCTGCATGATTCAATTACTTCGCTCACTGCTTTATGAGTCTCCGGTGAAATCACGTTTAACGACAAATGAAATGCCTGAAGCATCAAACAAACAAAGAACTAGTTATGCTTTAATTTTGGACGGCCACCCACACGAATAAGACACACATTTCAGTGAATTCGCCACAAGGTAACAACGGTATAATGTTCTCAAAAAATCCGAGAAGCGGGGAAAATAAAAATATGAAAATCGACCATAAATGACCATTCTTCAGTATCATCCAACTGGATTTGTTAGTCAAAAAATAAATACGTACCACAAACCGATCCAATACGGGTACAAGGGAAGTCAGATTTTGCTCTGGAAGATGCTTTGCGATCGCATAACGAATATTTTGGCTGAACAGAGTCGGAAAATATAAGAGAATGAAATGCCATGTGATTTCTGCAAAAGGACACTTACCTTGCAGTTGATAGGAATGCTAAAAGCAAGGCAGCATAAGCCTCGACTATCATTTTCTCCGCTTCTTTCTCTCCTTGTAGCACTGCAGCCTCATCATTCTGCTCAATGCAGCCAATGGAGATTGATAAGATGAAAATATTTTTCAAGAGATGAAAAAAAAAATTTATTCCATGTCCATTTTCTGCAACTCAATAGGTAATCAACCAGATTATAGATATCAAAAGGCAAACATCACGTAGATTCAGCCACATCTTTAATAATACGACAGTACTCACCCAAGTCAAAGCTTTCCCTTCTCCGACTCCCTCCCCAGATCCTTGGTTGGCCAGAAATATGGAACATATCAGCGGAATTACGTCTCTATCACTCTCTTCTACCCCTAGTTCGCAAGGCAATGGAACGCAGGTTGCTGCAAGCCTTAATCTGCAATACACCACACAGTTGTAGTATTTTCTCCGAATCCCGAAATCTCAGAGTAGGATTTGTTGTAGTTATTAGTTCTCATATACAAAACTACAACCCAGTAAAACTAAGTGCGTTTCTTCATTGTAATAGGCCATGTCTCCAAGGTCTATGAGCCCATTGGGAAGTTCAGGCGAAACGACTGGAGTATTCCACAGAAATGGAAAGGGAAGACATCGGCAAATAGATGAAGGAAATACTAACAATTGCATCCAGCAACTAAGTATGAGTTTGATGATTTAGCAACGAACTGCAGATCTATGTAGAAAGTACAGCCATGTAATTGAAAATAGAACTTAAGTCTAAGAGCGAGATAAAAAGAGAGAAATGACTGAGCTGGAACAAATAATTGCTTAAAGAAGAACATTAATTTACACTTCAATAAGCATAAAATGAACAAAAAAATGAATAATATCGACTAAAATTAACCTGTTTTGGTCATCTTTCTCCACCAAGTTCACAAGTAAGCCAAGAATAGCAACAAGAATATCAGTCTCATGATCTATGAGATGCTTATCATCATGATGATCTAATTTAATGTTTGATCCATTCTCGTTCAAATTCCTCAAGGTTGATGAAGTCGAGCTACATGAAGGAACGTAGGTAGCTATCAATGAACACATTGTTTCCAATCCTCCACAAGAAGCAATTTGTTGACAACCAACGGGATTATCATTTGTCAAGTTCATCAGAACCTACAATGAGGAAACATCCACATAAATTATATAATTACGCAAAATCTACATTTTCCAGATAATAAAACATGTACATACAAATAGTATTTAACTTAGTCAACTCTTATAAATAAACATGGACCTTCAAAACAATAAAAAATACAAGTAAAAGGTGTGACTAATGACACACAAATAATAAGAATAAATGTGTCAGCTGGGTATATTATGAATTGAGAAATTCAAGAAACAGATTAAAAGAAAAACTTCAAACAACAAATTTCCTAACCATAATAATTAACTGGTGGCAGCATCCCTGGAGAGTAAAGACCAAATAACTCTTAACAACACAATATCATTTACTAAATATCACCTCAAAGTTGAGGAGAAAAACTAGACAACAGATAACAATAGTAAGTGGACAATTTAAATACATAAGATTACCTTGACAGCAGTAAGAAGACAGTCACATAAAAGACTATAATATTCATTATAAGAATCATCTGAACTTGGAGTTTGTCGACTATGATTGGAATCCCCATTAACTGAATTTTCTTGACTCGTAATCAATTGAGATTGACATCCATTCTCAATCTCTCTAAACTTCACAGAAGTTTTCTGAGGTTGAATTACTTTCGGTTTACCAAATAGCACATCCCACTTAGAGGGTATAATATCATCATCGTCAAATGCAAAAGGATCTTGGCTGTCCATTAAATGATCAACCTTGACGTGGTCAATAATGGGACTCTTTCTCTTACCAAAGTTGTTCCGGCAATGGGTCTTAGATGCTCCCCCATTTGATCTTCTTGAGGCATCACTGGTTGAGCTCGATGTGAAAGAGTTGAGTCTCATCTTTAATGAACTACCATCATCCATATATGTGCTTGTAGATGTAGAATTTTCCAGACATGAAGCCGTAAACTGCCTCTTTTGATGTTTTATGGAGCTTTGTGAGAACCTCTCCATAGAGCACCGATCTTCTGAAGAATTTTTACTCGGTAAAGTGTTGTAATCTGCTGCATATTTTCATAATAATAGTATAAACTTCCTCCCATCATATTTAATTCACAAAGCCAAAAGTACTATGAAGAATCAGTTATAGGTGTTTTCATCAAAAGAATAGTGCTATATGTACCCAATAACTTTATAAGAATAACCAGTTAATATGATATGTTTAGATAAGGTTTGGATTATATGAAGTATTCCAAAAGTATAGTTCTCAATGAGAAATCCATTAAGTGTACATTTGGGAGAAATATGGCAAGGGGGATATAGATTAACAACAAAAAGAAACTATTACCTTGGGAATCTTGAGTTTGATTTAGTTCAGAAGTATTACTAGTTGTATCAAAAAGATGAACATACTTTTCATCATTTAATCCAGTAGGAAAGCTTTTAAGTAGATGAAGCTCTGAAAAATAAATGACCCATAATTACAACAGAATAAAAGTAAGCAAAACTGATAATTTATATTAAAAAAAAAAAGCCAGAGACATGAATAATTACCCGATAGAATTTTGATAATACAAATAACGAGTTCAGTCAATGATTGCGGAATTCCCCGTGGATCTAATCTTCCCATTCCAAGTAAATGACACTGTTATGGAGCAAAAAATCAACCATGGGACAGAGACAAAGAAAGAATCAAGAATTACAGATTTCAAAAAAAAAAAAAAAACAAACAAAAGACAAGAAAATGGATGAGCAGTTTCCATTACTTGGTTGTCTTTACTAAGAAATGCTGCATTTTCCATGATCTTTAAGCATTTCAAAAGCAGCACTAGGATTTGCATGCCTCTTTTATATCTTTCATCGAGAGTTGAAATAGAACTGTGTTTCATCCAACCCTGCAAATAATAAAGCTCTTTTAAAGATAACTACCCTCTATTACTAGATATATATCCATAAAGTGATAACTCAACAATGAAATTAAAAAAAAAAAAAGTACAAAGAATGGAGAAAATTTGTAAACAAAATGAACCAATATATATATATATATATATGGACCAATATATATATCATGGAGCAAATGTCATACCTCTAAATGAACAGATTATAAGAAAATGTCAACCTACGATTTCATAAAAGCAATGTCTTAATTATATTCTAATCTTGAATGTTCGCATCTGGTCCTCAAAAGAACTTGGTAACAAAAATTAATCAGACCATAAAGTTATCCTCAAGGGAGGCTGATGACTAGAAAATGAATATTGATACCAACTGAATGGTATTTTAAGAACAAACTTATACTGTCAGAATATTTAATATTTGACAGTAGAAGAAAAATTTGGCAATGGACTCATAATTGATGATCTACGGTTAAACCATTACATTCCCAATTGAACAGGGAAATCAAATTTAAAAAAGAAATTAAGTAAAATAATGGAAAATATTTTTTTTTCTCAATTTACTCTTTAATGACAACACTGCTTTGCGATCACAAGAGAAAATAAATCACAAAAAAAATCCCATATTAACTTCATTCTCTTCTACCAACTAACAGTCTAACTTTTCCATGATAAAGTAGATGAGATCAAACAAACATACAGGCTCACACCTCCAAATCAAAGTAACAATTCTTTGCCACTTCAAAGATGGCGTCAAGTCCACCAAGCTCTCGCAGTTTCTCCTTAAAGTTACCCCCAGCTTTTCTGACAGAGCCAGTTGTTTCAGAATGGCCTGTAAATGCTCACTAATCAGGAATCAGCAGCATACATAATAGAATAAATAAAATCAACTATAAATATGAAGTATCAAGACCTAATAATGCACCTATAGTAATTCTCAAGTGGGAAAATGTAAATCAACAAGCCAGAATGAGTTGATGGTGTTTGATTTCATTCTTTTAGTTGGTCATGAACATAAGCTACAATTTACAATAATTAATTTTTCTTCAGTATAGACATACTATCACATGAATTATAAAAGGAACACCCGTTAAAATGCACCATCTAATGGATATGCCCAACTCAAGAAAAAGGAAAATACCGGATACAAATTTGTGCTACCTTCTATAGAAATAGTAGACAAGCAAGCTTTCTCCATTGTCAGCAAAGAGATCCATTTTGAGCACAATTCTGGTCTATCAATCCCACTAGTCCCCCCATTGCTTTGTTTCATTTCCTTGCAACTTACAAGTATGTCTTGGACTTTGGAAATAATAGCAGCAGAACTGGAATCTACTCTTTTTATTGAACTTTGTGAGAAATCCACATCCTTACAAACTGCTAAAAGCTTAGTGCCTATTTTCGGTACTTTTCCTTCAGCAGCCACAGAGAAAATTGGTTTCAATAATTTGATTAAAAAACGTATACTGGACGGTGACTCCAAAATGTGATCATCTTGACCCTGAGACTGAAATTGACATGAGTTCATGGATAATATCACCAACAACGAAAATGAATTGAAACGGCAAACAAAGCAAATAAATGTATCATAACAACAAACGAGACTTACGTCACTAGTCAAAACAAAAAAGAGAGTTGCAGCCGCCAGATTGCTGGAGGAATCATCAAAATTGAGACTCAAAATAGAATCAATAATTGTCTTTGCCATCCTGAATGAAGAAAAACACATACTTTCACTGTAAATCACCATCGAAAACTCCTCCATTAACATATAAGTCAGTTGATAAAGAAAAATAAGAGCAACACTTACTGACTGCTGTTTTTATTCCCAAACAATCAAAAAAATGGTAGTTAAATATAGCTTGGTCTCCATTTATCTTGACTAACAAAATTATATTGATAAATCATTTCTATAATACTTTCACCATCATGTAGAACCCCAAAGCACGGTCGAAAGCAAAAAAAAAAACTGAGAGTAAGATTGATGAGTTTCAATCATCTTGTACAGAATGATCTAAGAAGAATCTTTGAAGCTAAAAACACAACTACGAGGGATCAAGGTCTCCAACTTATAAATAACATCATTTGACAGGAATGTTGAATGCATTATGTCTGAGAATTTCTCAGAGTGTCAAAAGCCTACATATAGCCATCAGATCTTCGAGTTTCATTCAAAAGGACACAAAAGATATCAAATGTATCACATTATTGAAAATGAATGCATTATGTATCGACGATTATAACTTCCAATTCCAAAAACCCAATTTTGAAATTTGACAAAACCTTTAATGCGATTTTACCCACAGCGAAACCATTATATTTTACTAACCCCTGAGTACGTAAAAGTCGCCTCTGCTGCCCCGTTCCACAGATAGATAACAGGGACAACAGGCTCGCCCTAATGATCCTTGCTGGCTGAGCCTTTCTGAGACCATCCAAAGCAAAATTCACCTCATCCACATGCTCCATCATTTCCCCGAACTCCTGCGCCTCCATCAACGTGGACGTTGCCAGAAACGACGGCCGGTGACTAGTTGGAAGCTCTACCTCTCTTTTCCCAACTCTAGTTTTCTTAGTCTTTCTTACAACTCCATTTCTCGAATCGTTAAACAAAGGCCTCGCCGACTGGTTCGAAGACGAACTCAGAGACGAATTTCGGGTGTTTGGCTCGGAATTGAAAGTGGACCAATGAGAAGACGACTCTTGAGACGACAAGGCGATGCTGTAGGGAAGGTCGCGAGGGCTTTCTTGAGACAGAGATTCGGAAAATTGGTCATGAACGTCGTCGTTTAACGAGTCGGAGAAAGGTCTCGGAATGCCACGGTTTCGACGGCCGTACGTTCTGACAATCATGGTTGAGCCCACCCTGGAGACAATAGACGATTACTTCGAAGAATTGAACTCCTCCATTCCGTCTTCTGACCCCAAAATTAGCACTTTTGAAGGAAAACCAAGCGAAACGGAAACCCTCCAAGCCGAAGAAGAAAAGGGGCAAGATAGGGGAGAAGGAGGAGGAGACGGCGAGCGAGGCGGAGAGAGTTGACAGAGATCGACGAAGGCTGCTACCACACATCAAAGGGGCAAGTCTGAAGCTTTCTGGTGAGTTTCTTGATTTTGGATTTGGATGGAGGTCCGTCTGTGACAATTTCTGTCTGGATCTTGGGCTGTCCTCCATTTCTCCCCAGAACAGCCCACTCCCACCATGCAAGTCTAGCCCACTCTAGTACGTCCAGCCCATCCAGGTCCACCTAGTTCAATACAACTCAATTCTGAACCAGCTTATTCGTACCAAACCCAACCACAAGTACCAAATGTAGCCCGAACCTGACCCGGACCTCGGAAGCACAAGCAAGCAGAACCTACCCAGTCCAACCCACCTAAGCTTAGCCCAGCCGCACTCAGCCCCACAAATTCAATTTTGTACAGTTTTTAGGCTAGTACCACTTAGTCGAGTCTAGTCCAATACACATCCGTTGTTCGCTTCTACACAACTTTATTAGTACACGTCCCAATTCAACCCAACACATCTTTCACCAAAACCAATCTAGCCTGACCCAACTAAACCCAACCAAGACAACTCATACTCGGATTCAAATAGTGGACACCCCTTAACAGATATTCAGAGGAACCCGAAAAAGCACAGTTTTGAGACACTATTTTTCGAAAAAAGACAAGTGTGAACACTAGAGAGCCTAGTGAGCCTAGTGGAAGTCAAGTAACAAAAAAACAAGAATTCAAACTGAAGATTCACACGTAAGTCATGAGCAAAAATCTAGTAAAGTACATTTGGAAGCTCCTCGTCTCATTGGTGTCTTTTACCGATACATTCATGTTGTAAAGGGCAACTGTATCTTGAGAATTTTTGAAGACTTCTATATATTGAAACACACTTCGCTGCACAAATAATCGAACCACATCCGCAGAAGTGCTATCACTTACTTGCATATATTTGAGCCTTCGTTTTTGAGCTAAGAACCTAAACTATTATACGCTTACTAAATAATGAGTAGATGACATGTAATCGAGGCGTTACAGTATGAAATTAGAGCGTGTTGTCAGACCTTATAATTAATTAAGAAAACATATTTTTTTGGTACTTTTTAAAAATTAAAAAAATTATATATAACGCATACACGTCACGCATTAGTAATAGTTTATTGCGATTTTAATCGTCCGCCTCAGGTGTAGGGGCGAGATATTTGACCCTTCACTTTCTGAATCTAGGGTTTCCATATGGTTTGACGACTCTTGTTCATCTTCACCATCATCTCCTGTATATGAAACCCTAGCAGAGCATTACCACTTTTGACTAAGACTGTACAATTATCCCTAATCCTCTTGCTTTTACCGATCGAGGATCGAGAACGTTAGGGATTTGGATCATCAATCTGGATCAAAATTTTCCCCTGAAGAAAGAACGCCCCCTTTATCTTTTCACTCTGGGTCTAGTGTAAAATCTGCAAAAATGGATCAAATAAAAGCTTTCTCGATGATGATCATATTTTACCCTTGAAAGGAACTCATAGAAAATCCACAAGTTCATGGACCAAGTAGACGTAATTTTTCAGAGCAAAAAAAGTCTCTAACTGCATGATTTTAACGGCGGACGAGGAGGAGGAGGAGGAGAAAATGTATAAATCTTTGACATATTGGGGAAATGAGTTAGTGGGAGAGGTAGAGATATTTCCAGAAGAGAACTACACCAACAAAAACTTGGATTTGAAGGAAATCAGAATTAGTCACTTCTCCCAATCAAGTGAGAGGTGTCCACCTCTTGCAGTTCTACATACCATTGCATCTTCTGGTATTTACTTCAAAGTGGAGTCAAAGTCCTCGCACTCACCAGACTCGCCGCTCAATCTTCTGCATTCCTCATGTATCATGGAGAACAAGGTATTAAAATAACTCCAAAATAACCAATTAGACCATAAATAGATTATAAAATCAATAATCATCCATTTTTCCCGAGGAAGGAAGGTTTATTAGTTATCTTGACTGGTGATATGTGAACGGACTTCGACCATTCTCGGCCAAAAAATTGAGGAGCACTTGCTGAAATTAAAGTGGAACTCCTTTATGCCAATTATTATTATGGCAAAGATAAGCTCTATTTTTTACATGAATCTTTCAAAGTCCGAGGTTTATGAGGAAAATAGTGATCTGAAGCTTGATTCTCAACAAGGAGGTTTTTTAAATGAACTTGATGACCTTTAGCTTATATTTACTGTAAGATGATTATATGCTGGTGTTTTCTAGAGATTGCATAAATGACTATTTAAAAATTGCCAATCTTTAGTTATTTGTTATCTAATAAAAATGATAAAACAAGATCCCATAACTTTTTCTTAACTCTTGTTTATGTGAATGCAGCACAAAGATATCTTGAGGAATTACGAATTAGAATACAAACTATGGAGCTCGAAAAATTCTTTGTTGCCTTGTTTCTTGATCAATTGTGTTATTGGATGCTATCTTGGTATTTATGATCATAATAGTTTGTTCATTCATTTGGTATGCCCTAATATCAGATATAGATTTTTGTTGATGCTACATGTAGATTTTCCTTACTTCCCCTTCGCCCTATTTTATTTGTGGATTTGTTTAGTTTTTCAAAAACCAATGAAGTTACTACTGTCTGTCTACAGACTGCAGTTATGCCACAGGGAAAGGAGGAGATTCATTTGGTAGCTATGTCATCCAAGAATGAAGACAAGAACTATCCATGTTTCTGGGGTTTCCTTGTTGCAGCAGGGCTTTACAATTCTTGTCTTGTCATGTTGAACCTTAGATGTCTTGGTATCGTATTTGATCTAGACGAGACTCTCATAGTGGCTAATACTATGCGTTCATTTGAAGACAGAATCGAGACGTTACAGCGTAAAATAAGCACTGAGGTGGATCCACAGCGCCTTGCTGGCATGGTATCAGAAGTTAAACGGTATCTAGATGACAAAAATATACTGAAGCAATATGCTGAAAATGATCAAATTGTTGAAAATGGAAAAGTAATTAAAGTTCAGTCGGAGGTAGTTCCTGTCTTTTCTGACAATTATCAATCTATAGTCAGGCCACTCATACGCCTGCATGAGAAGAACATCATACTCACTCGTATCAACCCCCAGGTTTGGTTTTTTAAGTTTAGGCTGTGCTAGGTTCAATCCGTGTTTTACTATTATTATGATTGTTATCTTCCTTAAGATTAAAAACTCTATTATAATCTTGTTGATACTATAATCCAGCCATAATGAAGTGGTGTTCGTTGATTTTCCTATTTCTTATTTTTTTTAAAGTAATTCCAGCTATGACAGTTTTTGAGATCTAATGCTCGTAGTCAATTGTCATTTGTAATTGTCACTCTTTACTGTCGTTTTTGCCTAGTCCATGGATCTTAGATACTACATTTTGAGGCTGCTGTTTTGTAGTATGGCTTTCACATATATCATTTTACATTGGAATTCAGAATGATTTTTTGATTTGTGCATTCTTCTCTTTTATTTCTCGAAGGGTATTTGGTTTAGTTTATTTATACTTGCATTAAATATATGTGGTCCATCTAGTAATAATCCAGAAATTATGTCATTCCTTAGATACGTGATACTAGTGTCCTTGTGAGAATGAGACCTGCATGGGAGGATCTTCGGAGCTATTTGACTGCTAGAGGCCGCAAACGTTTTGAGGTTTATGTTTGTACTATGGCTGAAAGAGATTATGCCTTAGAGATGTGGAGACTTCTTGATCCAGATTTAAATTTGATAAATTCAAAAGAATTGTTGGACCGCATTGTGTGTGTCAAGTCTGGTAAGTTATCTTATACTCTTTTAAATGACTTCAATTAGTTGTGATCATCTGGATTACATGAACCGTTATTATTAATTTTCCTTAGTGCCAATAATACCCATTTTGTGAACACGTGTATAGGTTCTAGGAAGTCATTGTTCAATGTTTTTCAAGATAGATTTTGTCACCCCAAAATGGCATTGGTGATTGATGACCGCTTGAAAGTGTGGGATGAGACGGATCAACCTCGAGTACACGTTGTCCCTGCATTTGCTCCATATTATGCTCCTCACGCAGAAGTAAATATTATTATTATTGTTTTTGTTATTTGTCGATTTTCGACTTTTATTTAAAATTGCAGTATTTGGAAATGAGCAGTTGAGTATCTTTTAGATGAGAACGGTGTTTAAAAAGTTCACATGATTTTTTTATTCATTAGGCAAATAATGTTGTCCCTGTTTTATGCGTAGCAAGAAATGTTGCCTGCAATGTCAGAGGTGGATTTTTCAAGTAAGAAAAGAAATATACTTAGTAAAACAGCCACATTATTATTTATTAAATTTTTGCTATTATTGGATAACAGAGAATTTGATGAGGAGCTCCTACAGAAAATTTCTGAAGTTTCAAATGAGGATGGTGTCAAAGATATTCCTTCTCCTCCTGATGTTAGCCACTATCTAGTTTCAGAGGTTAAGCAATGTGTTGTTTATATTTGTTTTTTACTTTACGTAGTTTTATGATATTTTCTTGTAATTCCGATTAAAAGAATTTACCCTGCTATTTATATTTGAAGTTTTTCTAACGTGTACTTTATTTTTGGTTTATTATGTGTTATTCAGGATGATTCTTCTGTTCCTAATGGAAATAAAGATCCTCTTTTATTTGATGGTATGACAGACGTGGAGGTGGAAAGAAGACTTAAGGTACTTAGCTAAATTCAGAAATTTGTCTATTTTTTGTTTTTATGTTAGATTTAGCACGGAAAAGTGAAGACATTTTTTAGAGTCTGAGATATTTGGATATAGGATTTCTTATGGACCATCCACGAACATACTTAGAAGTCCTTGGATGCCACCGGTCACTTATAGATTTATCTTTCTGATGGCAAAATTTCCTTATAATTTTTTTAGCAATTGTACATTCATTTTCGATGAGTGATTTTTTCTTCTTTGCTGTTATTATTGCTATTCTTCTTCTTCCTATTGTCCTCGCAGATAGTGTTATTCTTGGAAAATTTAATAAAAAAAGTCAAAGTGGATTGGATCATGATTTCACCATGAATTAGTCTGAAATTCCTAAAGTCATGACATTTCCATCCGCATTCGCCCCTACTTTATTTGATCAGATAAAATGAATTTCATTTTGATGTAGTTTTAAATATTGTTCTAGATTACCAGATTATTAAATTGTTAGAGAGGATATATTCTAAATAATTTATCTACTTATGCTTATGTATAACTATGAATAAAAAGGTGTATCCTCATTCTCTCAGGATTTCTTTCAGCAATTTTCATTATAATAACTATTATTGTTATCATTAATCTCTTTGAAATTTTTTTCAGGATACACCATTGGTTTCTTCAACAATCAGTTCAGATCAGAGGCTGGGTACTTCTACTCGATTTACAACGGCATCTACTTCTAGCTCAATTTCAACGCAGTCGATATTGACGTCTTTCCAAAATATACAAATCCCACCCACAATTCCACCTATTAAATCAAATAGTCGTGTTACTTCTACAGAACCAAGCTTACAAAGTTCTCCTGGTAGAGAAGAGGGGGAGGTACCGGAATCAGAACTAGATCCTGATACAAGGAGGAGGCTTCTCATACTGCAGCATGGACAAGATACAAGAGAACATGCATCCAACGAACCTGCATTTCCAGTTAGACCTCAGGTAAAAGTTACTGCCCCACGAGCACAAGCACGTGGAAGCTGGTTCCCGGCAGAGGAGGAGATGAGTCCACGGAAACTAGGTCGAAGTGTATCTAAAGAATTTCCTTTAGATTCGGGACCAGTGCATGTTAAGAAACATCGGCCTCTTCATTCTCCTTTCTTTCAGAAGGTTGAAAGTTCTATTCCACCTGACAGAATTTCTCATGAAAATCACAGATTGCCAAAAGAGGTTGGTCGATGTTAGTTTTTACCATTTTCAACTAGCAAAAGATGATGCTTTTGTTTGGATTTTATTTATGAGATTCCTCTAATCCCCCACGTAGAAAAGAAAAAAAAAATTAAAACCATGGGCTGAAGAGGCTGCAAAGTTGAAATTTAAAGTTCTGTGACTCATGACTGATGTGTTATGATATGTTTCTTTAGCAGATGTTTCATAGAGATGAGCGGTTCAGATTAAATTATATGGGATCTAGTTATCATTCTTTTTCAGGTGAGTTATGGCACACAAATGTATATATCTTGATGAATTTATAGTTTGTTAGAGTTCTTTAAGGGTTAGGGTGAACTATATAAACCTTAATCTTTTTTTTAATGAGTAAAAAGTATATTGAAAAATCAAATTACAAAAAAAAAAAAAGAGGATTGAGCTGAAAAAACAGAGCTCAATACCTGAAAAAGCTATAGAACATTAAATCTTTCTCTATGGCTTATCCTGAAATAATATATTGGAGCAATGTGAGATTCGTGCCAAATGGCGTCTCATTGTTTGTTGTCTTGTTTGTGTGAAATATATTTATTTTTTATAAGGATATTTTGACTGTGGATATTCTTGTAAATTATTTCTTCGATAGCTATTTTTTTTTAGGTGCCGGTTAGTGTAAAGAAAGCTGAGGTTTGAGCAGTTTTCCTTGGCTCAATTTCTTTTAATTATTTAAATTAATACAGATTTTTAGAAATTATTTTTGCGGTATGACATCTTTTAATTTGAATTGTGCAAATTGCATTTAGAGATTATTTAATTGTTAATTTTGCTTGTGATATCTGAGTATTTGAACTTATATGATTAGAATTTTCTAAAGGCATAATGATGGGACTAAGACCATCGGTACACTTTTCTAATTTGTTTTATTTCCTGGAAGCTGTAACAGTGTTTGTTTTCGAAATATCATTACGAGGCATTATGCTATTTTAAAAGATTATGCTACTTCATGTTATGTGTCAAAGCCTTTATCTTAATGCTTCTTTTATTGTTTGGTTAAATTTAGTTGCTGGTTTATGTTTCTCTTAGTGAAGAAGAGCCTTTATATTGTTCCTGTTTTCTTTCAAATATTGTTATGTGGTGCACATCTATGGTTTTGTATATTTTGTAGTTTGTCTTTCCATTCCTAATTTATTGGAGTTCATGGTTTTCTTATAGTGGCGATGCTATTTTTGAAGGTGAAGATTCTTTTGGCCGATCATCTTCTAGCAAAAAGGATGATGAGATGGAATTTGGTCGATTTGTTTCCCAGGCAGAATTTCCTGTTGGAGTTTTACAGGACATTGCAATGAAGTGTGGAGCAAAGGTAATTAAAAAGACTTTGTATAATGTTGTAAAAAGTAAACTTTACTTACGAATGCATTTTATCCCCATGGTTTGTGGAGTCACTTTTCTAAGTTATCATGGAATAATTTGCAGGTGGATTTCAGGCCAGCATTGGTCTCCAGCTCAGAACTTCTGTTTTCCATTGAAGTAAGTGACGGTTTGGAAGCTTTTGGCGTTAATGTGTTGTGGGCATAATAACCCATTGATGCATCATGCCTTATTACTTGGTCACATTCTCTGCTGTAGTAATGCTTGTTATCTAATCTATTCATGCTTTGAGGTGGTTCCCCCCTAGCTATAGGTTTGTTAGTGGAAAGAGTGCGTAATCCAATTAGAGACGTTTAATAGGGCATATAACTTTGCAAGGAAGGATTTTAGAATATTTAGTAGTACAAACTTGCCAGACTGCTGTGGTAAGATCCTTTATTCCCCATTTCAAACTATAAACAAAAAATGTCTCTTTCAATGTCAAATACACATATTTATATATGTATATATAAATGTTCGAGTGCAAGGTGCGAACTCCTGATCTATGATAATTAGATGTTATTCTTCTGGCTGCTGTAATTTGCAAAACTGATGCAGTAGCAGAATTAGAAGAAGAAATATAGCTGAAAATGGAGAAGAGACGAAAGGGAAGAATAACTATAGTTGTGAAGAAGAGAAATGGGAGGGGAAGCTCGAGAGAGTAGGGTTGAGAAAATAGCAACACATTGCATTCATTCAATAATCATCACAAACTGTCCAACCAAGTTACAATAATTGCACTTAAATAGGAAAAATCATGGATAACCTTAAAACATGAGAAATAATTCTAAAAGACGAGAAATTAACTTTAACTTAAATAAATAAATAAAACATATAAAAAATATATCTAAAATGTCAAAAATGTTCTCATCAACTCTCTCGGGGTAGAACAGTCAAGTTGATGGAACCACAAAGCAGCAAGCTGATCATTCATCCAACCATAAGCTAAGCGGTTGAGTAATCTTCTTTCGACGTCCATAAACTTGTGCAACCGGAGGCCTGAATCGAAAATCTTTCTGACTGGTATGGAAACTGGCAAAGAAAGATCTTGATGACTCTGAAAGAACTCCAAAAGGTCTAGATCCAAGTGCTGAAGTGTCTCTCTAGAAATCCACGTACAATCAATATTTGGTCAATTCACCCAACGAACCAGGAAGCGCTGAACCTCATATTCATTAGTAAATACAATATGTTCATCTAAAATAACACAATTTTATATTTATGCGTTGTGACACGATATATTGGGAAAACAGAGTTAGCAGGTGTAGGTTCAAAATCAACAGAGGAAGGTGGAAAACGGCCAGCAAACGGAATAACATGGCCTGTTTAAGCAACAAAGTTGTCAACATCAAAAGTATGATGATAATCAACATGAAGTGACAGATCGATGACGTATGCATTTGGGAAAATTCACTTTAAAATTTTAAAAGAACCAACACTACAAGCTTGCAATTTAGAACCAGATCCGGATGAATGCCGCTCAAAGCGAACCCGAACCATAACATAATCTTCAATATTAAATTCAATGTATTATTTGTGTGAATCAGCTCGTAATTTATATGATGCATTATTAGTATCTATTTGTTTATTGATCTAAACATGCAAATCATGAAGATATTGTGCAAAATTTTCGGCTGACATAGAGACACTAGCATGCAGTGACACAGGGACGAGGTCTAAAGGTTTTTTAAGTTTAGAACTATGAATAACTTTAAAAGGACTCATACCTATAGATCGGTTCACGGAGCTATATGTGACTTGGGTGGTGGGGAGACAATTAATAATATTTAATCCTATGTGTTCAACAATTTTTCCCTCTTGAAGAGTCTCCTGTGATTTTGGGTTTGGGGGCAGAGGATTAAGATGGATTTTCTTTCTTTGGAATACGAAAGAACAAGAGTTTGATCGACCTTTGATAGTGACATCCAAATCAAACAACTAAGGACGACCGAGGATGACATGACTGACATCTATAAGAATGATATCGCACTAGAGTTGTTCTTTGTATTCACGGGATTGAATGAGAACCAAACAACGCACTTTCATAGATATGGAGGAAGTGTCAATTCACGAAACATTGTAAGGTTGAGGATGAGGAACTGGTTTCAACCCAACACAGGATACAGTAGTTACAGATACTGCATTAATACAGCTATCACTATTCGCCATGATTTTGCAGCTTTTGTCATTGACTCTGATATATGTTTAAAAAATAGAATGACGACTCCCATCTTCAACGTCATTGGGTTGGGTAAGTGTACATCTCCCAACGCTTAGTCGAGGTGAACTGGAGAGAGATGACAGGGAAATGGATTGGATACAACCTACAAAGTTTTCGTCATCCAAATCTTCAAATTCTTCAAGGGTAGTGTAACGACCCCATATCCCAGCAAGATATTATCTGCTCTGGGGATTGGGCCGTAGCCCAATATCCTCCCCTCACGGCTTTGTTTGGCGAGAACTTCCCAGAAGGTCACCCAACTTGGAATTGCTCTCGCCGAAGCACTTTTAACTTCGGAGTTCTTATGGAATCCGTTGCCAATTGTGCTCCAAAACGCGTCTTACTATGTTGGGAGGGTCTCTTTACATATGTTTCATTTCCACATACTTCCTCAAGCGATGTGGGATTGTGACGATCCCCTTTTTACGATCCGTCACCTTCCAGTTTGCCCGCGCGGACGTATCGCCATCCGGGTTCCGGTTCGTGCAGCCATCGTACCCATACGTGCATATTTGGGTCATCACAATCACCCTCCCTCGGGGGCCCAACGCCCTCGTTGGCAATATTTCCGGTTGGGTACAGGCTCTGATACCATTTGTAACGACCCCATATCCCAGCAAGATATTGTCCGCTCTGGGTATTGGGCCGTAGCCCAATATCCTCCTCTCACGGCTTTGTTTGGTGAGAACTTCCCAGAAGGTCACCCAACCTGGAATTGCTCTCGCCAAAGCACTTTTAACTTCGGAGTTCTTATGGAATCCGTTGTCAATTGTGCTCCAAAACGCGTCTTACTATGTTAGGAGGGTCTCTTTACATATGTTTCATTTCCACATACTTCCCCAAGCGATGTGGGATTGTGACGACCCCCTTTTTACTATCCGTCACCTTCCGGTTTGCCCGCGCGGACGTACCGCCATCCGGGTTCCGGTTCGTGCAGCCATCGTACCCATACGTGCATATTCGGGTTATCACAGGTAGGTTCATACACTTGTTCTTCATTTGTCTCCTCAATTTGATTTTCACTCTTGTAAAACTAGGTTTTGACTAAGCAATTAGAGGAAATGTGACCAAAACCTTTACAATTGAAACATTGTAAATGTGAAGAACTTCGCAAATTTTCTACATTTTTTCCTTTATTTTCTCTCAATAAAGGGGTATTAGACGAAAGAGGTCCTAGGAGAGACATAGGAGTAGACTAAGGGAGGTCTATAGTCACCTTGTTTTCCATGCAATATTTTCGTAATTAGCTCATAGTCTTGAACTAATGAATATGCATGATACACCTCGAAGGATAAGATCACGTTTTAGATCATCTCTTAAACCTTGTCGAAATCTACTTAAAGTCGTGATCTCATCTTCATCAACTTGACTTCTCATTCGAAAATCATTGAATTGGTTAACATATTTAGTGACTAGTCGGTTGTCCTGGATAAAGGCGTTCCATTGGTCCAACAAATTGTCCTGGTAGGATTGAGGTAAATATTCTCTTGGAGTCGTCGTTTCATTTCTTTCCAACTTTCAACAGGAGGCGCAAAATGTCTTTCAAGGAGATTTTCGACACTTTCCCAAAACAGTTGAGTCGTACTAGATAATTTTAAACTGGCAAATTGGACTCGTCGATTTTTTGGCACTCCATACTAAGCAAAAAAACGATCAATATCTTTTACTCACTGAGTAAAGATACGAGGATCTAAATTCTCATCAAAAGTAGGCGCATCTAGTTTGATATTCCCAAAGAGTTGTTCATTATGGCAATTGGGAGAATAAAAATCTGGACGAGGATAATTTTGACCACCCTCTCGACTGTAATCTCTATCTCTACGGTTATGTCCAAAGTGTCATCAATTATATTGTCGATAATGTTGACGCCTATTATGGAGTACTACAGAATTGTCTGTATCCGAGGGATGAGGGATTTGTTCCACGATGTTTACCCTATTTTTTAGGTTTCTATTTGTCTCGCTAGTAATGGTCAATTCAGTTTGGATGATAGCTAATTGTTCTTGAAACTGTTGTTGCAGTTGTGCTAATTGTCAGGAAAGAGTATGAAATTGGGAAGGTTCCTTATCTAAAACACAAGAACTAGATGAGACCTGACGACCATTACGTAACTACATGCAATGTTACTAACGAATGGCAAAACAGTCAAAACCTTTAATGAATGGCAAATTGAGAGATCAATAAACAAACAGTGCTCGTAATTAATAATATCTATTACGACCAAATACCACAAATTAACTTTATTTTATTTTATATTGAGATTTCGTTCATTCTAATAAAACAAGCAAATGAAATTGATATTTTAACATGACAAAGCGAAGGTCAAATACCACATCAGGTAATCACCACAAAATTGATTATCAGAATAAACAACTAATTGGTGATGGTGAAATAATTGATAAATGTTATATTAAGGATCAGTTCAATAGGTGAATATGAAATAATCAACAGAGATTAAATCAAATGGCAGTTTAAATCAGATGTCATAGGGTGGTCAAGTAATCAGATGTAATATGGTTACAGGCCATAAAAGATTAATGTGCGAGTGGGCAGATTGATATGCATATGAACAATAGGTATGGGTAAATCACAACACAAGAACAAAATCAAAGCATACTTTAGAAATAACAATATTGGAAAAACTAATTAAAGATTGGAACAGAAACTCCTTGAATCTGTTGAATTTACTCGAAGATAGCAACTTTACAAATAGAAATCCATTAAGGCCCAAGCAGTAACCCGAAATCCAACGGTGAACCAAATAAATAATCATCTACAGTGCAGTTACTTTATTAGGGACCCAATGGAGGGCAAAAAGTTTCAATTTTTGGAGATGAACAGTGATGAACAAATACAATAGCGCTGATGAACAGTGTTGTGCGATGAATAATAACCGCACGATGATCAGTACGAGGAACAGTAACCAAAATCAGTGACAGAAAATTAGAGAATTAAACCAATATTTTATTGTTTGAGAAAATAATAAAACCTGTTCTGATACCAATTTGATGCAGCATCGGAATTAGAAGAAGAAATATAGCTAAAAATGGAGAAGAAGAGACGAATGGGAAGAAGAACTATACTTGAGAAGAAGAGAAAGGGGAGGAAAGGGGAAGCTAGAGAGAGAAATAGGGTTGGAAAAATAGCAACACATTGCATTCATTCAATAATCATCATAAACTGTCCAATCAAGTTACAATAATAGCACTTAAATAGGAAAAATTAGGGATAACACTAAAACATAAGAAGTAACCCTAAAAGACGAAAATTAACTTTAACTGAAATAAATAAATAAAATATATAAATAATAGAACTAAAATGTCAAAGATGTCCTCGTCAAAAACAAAATTTTGATAAAACTATGGGTTTTCATTTTTCGATTTTCAGATACAACATCTGCTTTTTAGATAACTAATTGATTAAAGCTTTCCGCTTGTTTTCATTCGTAGGCTTGGCTTGCTGGGGAAAAAATTGGTGAAGGAATAGGTAGAACCAGAAGGACAGCACAGCGAGAAGCTGCTGAAGGTTCTATAAAGAATCTGGCCAGTATGATTTCTTTTATTATATAGAACATCTTAGAGAACTATTTTTATCAACTGTATTCTACTCATTGGATATCATGTTTACAGCATTAGGGAAAGGTGTTGGTTTAAATTATAAAGTAGTTATAATTATGGATACTTTGGTAGTTCTTGATGTATATGCAATATTTGAATCTGAAATTGTTGATATTGAGAGGTATTAGAGCAGCAAAATGAGAATTTAAAGAGTGCTTTGTGGTGCCTCATATTACCTTAATAATAGACTAGAGAAGTTTGTCCTGCAAGATGGTCAAATACTTTATATTTTTTTAACGGATTTTCAAGATTAATTGATTATTCTGCATTAAGCAATTGTGCAATATATTATTGAAAAATGGTGTAAGCATCTCAAGCTCCAAATTAGCTGATTTGATAACATACTAGAGGTTTTCTATTTGCTGTAGTTGAGAGGGTTTATGCAAAATTTTCATTTCTACTTCTGCATATTATTGACCAGCTCATGTTGTGGTCTTCATTTTAAGATGGCTGTCTCAGATTCAAAGATATTCTCATGAAATCCTTCAAGATTATTGTTTGTTCGCCGCTCATATATTTATATTTCTGACTGGACTATGCGTATTCAGATATATATGTGTCCCGCAAACTTGATTCTGGGTCAGTACATGATGTGAAAAAGATTCTAGATGTTTATGACACTGGGTCAGACACTTGTGTCAGTAATTCTGGGAATCATTTGTCGAAAAAGGAGGAGGTTGCGTCCACATTAGATTCATCTAGAGTACCTGATCCTAGCTTGGAAGGTTCAAAAAAATCAATCGGTTCCGTCTCTGCACTTAAAGAATTAGTAAACTATGCAGAACTCAAGCATCTTTGCTTTCTTATTTCTTTATGTTGAACTGGTAATGACTTTTCACCTATCTAAGATTTGTCGATGAGTATGAATTTTAATTTTTTCCTCAGTGTATGATGGAGGGACTCGGTGTAGTTTTCCAAACTGACCCATTACCATCGGTTGATGCCATTCAGAAAGATGAAGTACATGCACAGGTTTTATTTGTTTCATATTTTTAATTGAGCTAAAATCTCTTTTCTCAATGAGTAATTTTTGCCATATTAGAGAATTTACTAGACTCGTAATATGTTAAAGATTGTTTTCCATGATGATTCTTACATCTTGGTGGGTCTTATTTGTTTGTGTATTAAGCTTGTCTATGACCTAGAATTTGGTAATGGTCATTTTTTATATGTATTTTTCGTTCATTTAGCTTGATGGCTATTTTGAGAATGACTAAACGTTATTAGACGGTTCCCTTGGATCAGCAAGGAAAGTGGTTAGGAGTTTATGCGAATCAAATCAATACCTTGTGCATGTTCATTGGACTCTTTTTCCTCTTCTAGTTGCAATGAGATTTGTAGTACTCATAGTGCTCATGAATTCTTTTTCTCTCAACTATCAAATGCAATCCATAGGTGTGGAATGACGTCGATCTTCTTGTAATTTAGAAGTCTTCTTGAGTCATTGTTTCTTCTTTTGATAATTTATTTCTCATTTGCTTATATTTACAGGTGGAAATAGATGGACGAGTTTTAGGAAAAGGAACTGGGTTGACATGGGATGAAGCAAAAATCCATGTACGTCTACTCTGTGTCATTATTACTTTTTACGCATACAGTTATGTGCTCTTGTGTACTCTGCTTCCTGTATTTAAGTTATTCTGTCTTTTCTTCTACTTTTTTTTTTCCATACTTGAAACTTGTGGACTATCTGAATGTACTTCTACTTAGGCTGCTGAAAAAGCTCTTGCAAGTCTTAGACAAATGCTTGGTCAAGTAACCCCAAAGCGACAAGGTTCTCCAAGGTATGCTCTTGTTATAAGATCCTGTGTTTAATTGTTTGTCTTGTGAACTTGTGAGAAAGTGTGGAACTTTTGTTAGACTAACTGAATGTTTTGTTGTTTGCAACTAATGATTAAATTCTGAGGATTCTGTCCTTGGTCCTTTTGAAGCTTAAGAAGTTTAATAGTTACTGTAATATTTAAAGAATAATTATTCGTTTATTATCTTATTTTATTCTTTTAAAATATTTGTCGACACGTGAAACAATGATTGATATAATTAATGTGTAATTAATGTAATAAATTATAAATAATTAATTTATTATATTAATTTTATCAATCATTGTTTGATATTTCAGTAAGTATTTTAACATAGTATAATAAAAGAATAAACATAACATTTCAAATGACTGTTTAATCTCTATGTTCTCCTACTAGGTTTCCTTGCATTTGAAATGCGTTTTAGGCCATGATATTGTTGTACTCTGTATTCTTTTCCTTTGGCATTCATTCTCCATGATTTTAGTTTTTTTTTCCCTTGCAAACGAGGGTCTTGCAAGTGATGCCAGGTAAGTGACTAAAGCAAGAGTTCCCGCAAGGAATGGAAGAGTTTTCTCGAGGTTTAGAACGGTTTCCGACGTCCGCCAGACAGCCGAAGAACACTCCTGCAGTACCCTGAAAGATTTTACTATCTATCCAATCCTCTTATGGTATACCACCACCCCAGAACAAAGAAGAAGACAAAGGGCTGTTTGTAAGTTGAAATCAAGGATAGGCCATTGAACCCAAACCCTGCCATAGTTCATTATTCGCGAGCAGCAAGAACCCGACTTTATCAGTGTAAATGCCCTTTGCGCCTGAAGCCAGAGGAGTAAATTGTTGGCACGTAACTGCAGTCTGCATTTGTGTATTTTTCTTCCGGGAAAAGTAGAGAAACGCCTTGGAGGACAAGGAGGAAGCCGAGCTGACTTGATTTCGACTTTGGGAGGGCCTGTCTAGACTGGTGAGAATTTTATTTTTGAGACACTCGGAACTATCTATATCGGAATTTGGCCATAACCATGTCATAGGCTCCAGGAGAGACTTTGTATCCTCTCATGTTATAGAAATAGATAGATTGTGTATTTATTGAATCAATTGCCCGGCAAAAGAGATGTAATTAAATTGAAATTCCAAGTACTATTAAATTAAAATTAAAATTAAAATAAAATTAAAAATTAAAAATTAAAAATTAAAAATTAAAAATTAAAAATTAAAAATTAAAAATTAAAAATTAAAAATTAAAAATTAAAAATTAAAAATTAAAAATTAAAAATTAAAAATTAAAAATTAAAAATTAAAAATTAAAAATTAAAAATTAAAAATTAAAAATTAAAAATTAAAAATTAAAAATTAAAAATTAAAAATTAAAAATTAAAAATTAAAAATTAAAAATTAAAAATTAAAAATTAAAAATTAAAAATTAAAAATTAAAAATTAAAAATTAAAAATTAAAAATTAAAAATTAAAAATTAAAAATTAAAAATTAAAAATTAAAAATTAAAAATTAAAAATTAAAAATTAAAAATTAAAAATTAAAAATTAAAAATTAAAAATTAAAAATTAAAAATTAAAAATTAAAAATTAAAAATTAAAAATTAAAAATTAAAAATTAAAAATTAAAAATTAAAAATTAAAAATTAAAAATTAAAAATTAAAAATTAAAAATTAAAAATTAAAAATTAAAAATTAAAAATTAAAAATTAAAAATTAAAAATTAAAAATTAAAAATTAAAAATTAAAAATTAAAAATTAAAAATTAAAAATTAAAAATTAAAAATTAAAAATTAAAAATTAAAAATTAAAAATTAAAAATTAAAAATTAAAAATTAAAAATTAAAAATTAAAAATTAAAAATTAAAAATTAAAAATTAAAAATTAAAAATTAAAAATTAAAAATTAAAAATTAAAAATTAAAAATTAAAAATTAAAAATTAAAAATTAAAAATTAAAAATTAAAAATTAAAAATTAAAAATTAAAAATTAAAAATTAAAAATTAAAAATTAAAAATTAAAAATTAAAAATTAAAAATTAAAAATTAAAAATTAAAAATTAAAAATTAAAAATTAAAAATTAAAAATTAAAAATTAAAAATTAAAAATTAAAAATTAAAAATTAAAAATTAAAAATTAAAAATTAAAAATTAAAAATTAAAAATTAAAAATTAAATTAAAAATTAAAAATTAATAATTTTAATCTGAAATTAATATTAATTTACTTGGGATTGAGGAGAGTGAAGTTAAGACACCAAACGGTTTCTTCGCTGAAGAGAATCTATTGTTATAAATAAGCAGCGAAGGCTTCCTTCCTCTTTTGATTTGACCCTGAGGAAGACGGGGAGGAGCTTGCGAGAACGGTTCTACAGAGATGTCTTCGTTTGACGCTTTTGCTGTGGACGGGGAGAAGACCTACTTTGGGTGCGAATCCTACTCCAATTTTGCCGGTGGTGATTTTCCCGGTGACCGTCCTACTTACGGTGGCTTTCCTGCGGATGAGGAAGTAGCTGTTGAGCACGCAGCGGCCTCGCCGGACCTCTTCGGATTCAACGATCTAATTCCGAGCTATCCTCAATCGCCGTTCGATACGGTTCGTGTTGAGGATGGAAACGGAAACGGAAACGGGTATGGAATTGGCGAGGATGGAATCGGCGATGGAATTTTCGTGTCGGATGGTTCGATTCTCCCTCCGCCAACCGAGATGGAAGCGGAGGAAGGATTTGCTCTTCGGGAATGGCGTTGGTGAGGTTTCGATACTTGTTCTATGTTTGTTAAGTCTTTCTTGATATTTTAAGCATTTTTTTCCTCTAATTGATGGGAAATTTCGCGGAGTTAGAACAGATTTGTTGGTAACTTTTAGTTATGGTTAGATCTATAGTGACTGAATTTTATTGTACGAGCTTTCCTACTAATGACTAAGTTTGACGATCGAACTCTGCGCCGTTTCCCTTTTCTCGGTCAGTAGACTCTTTACCAGTTCATTACTTTTGGTTTAATGTAATCGTGGAACGTGAAATTTGGAGCTCCAGAGAGATCGACGAACTTAGTTAGATCTGGGAAGCTTTTTATTTGCTTTACTGAGGGGTTTGCTGGAGGCTAGACTAGGGACTGTATCTACTGCCGTTCAAATGCATAGATTCAAACTCCAATTCTCCTACTTCTATGGGTTTATGTCCAGATTTGGAGAATTTCATGTTTGACCACCAATGTTTTAATGGCTATGGCTAGTATATTGGTTCTCATGATGATAGAAGCCACTTGAATTTTAGATGGATTAGTTTTGGTGGTCTTTTTGGGGCTGTCTCAATTATCAAACTCATTTTAATTATAGTCACTTGAATTTTAGATGGATTAGTTTTGGTGGTCTTTTTTGGGCTGTCTCAATGATCAAACTCATCTTAATTATAGATCTTACTGCCATTGTAACGATGAACTGTTTGTGCTGACTTCTGGGAGTTATTTGGATTTCTTTCTACTTTCTAGGTCTTGAACTAACTTACTATTGACAAGCTTGCTTTATTTTGTATGAAATTCATTGGGAGGCTCCTTTTTTCGTAAATGTTAGGGCATGTGATTAGGTAGAATTGTTTTCACTTTAAGTCTAGCATTTAGGAGTTTGATTTGAGGTACTCGGTGATTAGTTGTATCACTATTGTGTTTACATGGTTATTTGCCTCGAAGCTTTGTGGATTATATTTTTGTCCTGTCACTGATATATATCCGACCAAGCATACTACAAATGTAGTTAAACTTCATGACTTTGCAATACCGTTTAACCTAAAAAATCATCGTTTATTCCTTTCATGTGGTATTTTTTTCTTTCTGGCTTTGGAATTTCTTCATTGCTTATTAGCATAATTTTGGTATTGAGTCTTGAATGAACTTGTGTTTTTTTATGTCAGAAAGCATGGATTTTGGTGAGTTAACACGGTGAACTGGATGAAATAATTTTTTTAAATGGGGGAATGCCAACTCTAATTTGTTTGTGGTGATTCAATTTACTATAATGTTGTGCATCAGAATGCTATTCAACTTTAGCAGAAGGAGAAGACGGAGAAAGAAATGAGAATCCGTATCATTGAGGAAGCAGAGGATTATATACGAGCTTTCTATGAGAAGAAAAAGCTAAACCTTGAGACTAACAAGGTAAACACAGAGAAAGGGAGAAGGTAAACACTGCTTTGCATTTACGTAACACTGTCCTATGTTCTCTCTAGCTCAGGTAATTTTAATACTAAAGTACTGTTTTTATCTGGAGCAGTTGTTCGCAGCTAATCAGGAAAAGTTTCACAAAGAAGCTGATAAACAATATTGGAAAGCCATCGCAGAACTTATTCCTAATGAGGTTCCCAATATTGAGAAAAAGAGAAGCAAGAAGGATCAAGATAAGAAGCCAGCAATCACTGTTATCCAGGGTCCAAAACCTGGAAAGCCTACTGATCTTTCAAGGATGAGGCACATTCATTTGAAACTGAATCACACATGATACCTCCACCTCCTCCTGCAAAAGACAGTAAAGACTGAAAGGATGGAAAAGATGCAGCTAAGGCAGCCGAGTCTGCTGGGGGGGTTCCCACTTCCTTGCCCAATAATACTGTTACTGCCAATGGCTCATCACGCCCTCAGGATCAAGCTCCTCCTGCCCAAGACCCGATCGTCGTATAAGCAAAATAATGCACTCCTCCTTGATTCCTCCATCCATCTCTTTCAGTTCGGTTCTGTTTTTTTTTTTTTCCCCTTCTGTAATTGGTTTTGAACCGGTAATAGTTGGTTTTTGCGTGCCCTTTTGATAGAAATTTCATTGTTGCGAATTCATGGTACTGATTCGAAATTTCTGTAGTTAGTAAATATCAATTATGAAATTTAAGTTTTGGGTTGCTGCTTTGCCATGGAAGTGTGGGAAATTTATACGTGACTGGAGAAATTGATTTAAAGCTTTGCTAAATAGTTTCTATTTTTCAGTACTCTAAGGTCAAATTGAAAACCAAAATATCTTAGAAATGTATGTCATGTAAAATCATCCACACTTGCCAGCCATTTGAGAGATTTGACTACGTTAACAACAAGTAAGCTGTCAATTGACGAAATTAAAAATTTAAGACGACAATTGAAAATACGGTCTTGTTTGTTTTAAGTCTATTATGATATTTATCCTAATTTTAATTTATTAATTAAAAAGTGTGTTTACCCAAAGTTGGATATTACATCAAATTTAAATTAAACATCAAATTTTTGATTCCATAAGCATTGAAGTTCTTAAATTTACTCTTTCTAGAGAGAGAGAGTAGTGTAAATAAATTGACATTATAGCAACTCTTTATCTGAGATCCAATGTTCTGAACAAAAGACAATCGCACAACTTCAGACAAAAAAAAAAAAGTATAAACATAGAAAAAGAATCAGATAAGCTAATGAAATCTCTGTCTCTCTCTCTTCACTAAGAAGGTGAAGTGTTAATGATCAAACCTCATCTGGGTGTGACTTGAGTGATTGTAACAGGCACAGAACTCATTTGATAAGAACTAGTACCAGTAGAAGACTTCTTGACTGATGAAGTTGCCACACTCAACCCAAACTCCTTCAAAAATCCCGGGGGAGTGAGCACCTTCTCGTTGATTCGGACGTTTTTTGTAAGCATGTCAACAACTTGGCTCATCGACGGCCTTCGATTTGCAACGCCTTGGGTGCAGAAAAGAGCCACCTTCATGTACCTAATCACTTCATCTTCAGGGAAGTCTCCTAATTTCGGATCCACTAGCTCCAACAGCTTTCCTTCTTCATGAAGTTCCCACACCTATTTTGATAAATCAAAAATGTCAAAAACTGAAAATATAACAGCAAGAACAGTCACAAGAAAGCAGCTAGCTACTGCTGAGGGGGAGAAGAAACAGAAAATAGGGTAAAAAAAAGTTAAAATGATAAGTCAGTCGTCGTACCCACTCGAGAAGGAACTTTTCGGTCGCTCCCCAATTTGATTTTCCACTGCTTCTACCGGAAATTATTTCAAGCACAAGGATTCCAAAGCTGTAGACATCAGCCTTCATGGTCAGCTGACCACCCATGGCGTATTCTGGAGCCAAATAGCCTCTTAAAAAAACAAAGTGAATCCAAATAAGGTCTTTCACAAAACCATTGTTCAATATCATCCCATCACTTCACTCCTACTAACTCTAAAGAAAATATGTCAAAAGAATGAAAATACAAGTGAAGAAGAGAAAGTGACCCGGCTCAACAAAACACAAATACTTAATTTAAAGCAATATCTCTCAAATAAGAGAGAATAAGAAATTAATATTGTTCTAGAGATTGATAATTAACCATTCACCGTCATAGATAATAACAGAATAATAAGTCAACTTCTTGGATTGTAAATTTTTAACTCTCCAAAAATATGATGTTGAGATATGCACGTATTATTAGGAATTCTGTCAATGAGATTATTTGAAATGTTTCAAAGAAACGACACATTTCAAAAGATTTTCCTACAACGCCGAAAGCTTGTTTCATTTGGTTTCAAAATCAGCATATCATATGGATTACGATTACTAAATCCATCTAGTCAACTACTTACATGCAGAAATTACTTAAATTATGCAATCATAAGATTAGAGAATCGGAAACTAAGATAACGTTTGATTCTAATCTGAATTTCAACGAAGTAAAAGAATAAAATACGTGTAAAACATATCAAACGACTAGTTCAAAGTTAACATACGTGGTCCCAGCTATTCTGGTGCTAATGTGAGTAACATTATCGGGGAAGAGTTTAGCCAATCCAAAGTCCCCAATTTTCGGGTTGTAGTCTTTGTCAAGGAGTATATTACTAGATTTGATGTCCCTATGCACAATATGAAGTTCTTCATGGAGGAAACAAAGACCTCTTGCAGTACCAATGCAAATAGCAGATCTTTTCTCCCAGTCCAGTTTGGTGTCTGCATTTCTTCCTATAATTACAAGAAAAAGATTATATTCACAAAAAAGGGTGTTGATGGTACGAATCACATTACTAGACCAACCTCTAGATTTAAGTAACCGAAGAAAAAACCAAAATAATTAGTTAAAATCACTAAGGTTTCGACCATTGATAACATACCTAATAGTGTGTGATCAAGACTGTTATTTTCGACATATTCGTAGACCAAAATCCGGTTAGTTCCTTCAACACAGCATCCGGTCAACTCAACGAGGTTTGGATGCTTGACATTCGAAATAGTTTCAATCTCATTTAAGAATTCGCGCACTCCCTGCTTTGATTCGACGGAAAGTTTCTTAACTGCAATTTTTCTTCCACTTCTCAGTGTACCCTGCTAAATTCCAAAATATACTTTTGTTTAGATTATTTGTGCTGTCAATGGGATAGGGATGAAGAATTAATAACTTAAAATATTTCTCCATCACACACACCAGTCGTTAAAGAACGATTTTGAAAAAGAAAGAACACGGTGTTGAAATTATACGAAAGTACAGAATGAATTTTTAAATAAACTTGTACTTAAGTATTTAGGCAGTTCATTCAAAATGTTTAGGTAGCCAATCAGTTTTTCTTAAATGGTTCCATGTAATTGATGTTGAACGAAAACCTTGATTATTCAAGGATATCATTTTTAGGCTTAGGTTGGTGTCTAACATTAAAGGTCGGACCGAAACAGGTCTTGCCGAGACCAAATTTTGTGGTTCAAGGTCTGGTCCGCTGATCCTTGACCATTGGCAGGGTCGTCAGATTCAGGCCTGGCCCCTTGTTGCCCGGCCTTCGGCTGGCCCAAAGCCAATGGCCATTTGATGACCTGATCTAACATTCAAGTCGATTTCCTCATAATTCATAAACTAATGAAGATATGACTACCCGTTAAGCTATAAATTTAGTACTCTTTGTCAAATGTGGATCGGTTACTAGAAGCAGCGGCGCAAGTATTGCCATTAAAACGAACATGGTCGTGCAGCTTGACTTGAAAAACTTAGATAGTAAATTCAGTATCCTCATTTAAAATTCTTCTTAAAGATGTCATTTTTTTAAACAAGCATCCACAAGTTCTTATTACCTTATAAACAATTCCAAAACCTCCTCGTCCGATCTTATTGCTGGAATGGAAATTCTCAGTTGCAGATATCAATTCATTGTAGGAGAAATGTTTAACACTCCCAAGCAAATCACCTAGGCCAAGAGAAAAGAGGAAACAATATAAAGCTTACAAACAAAATGACATTCAGGCCATAACTTCAAGATCTTACAGTCAACATCGTTATGAGCCGAGCTCCTTTTCCCGAAAGATGATGCACCAAAGCAGCTACAACTCATTATTACCTATGAAATTACACAACCAAAAAATCCCACATTATACCTCATATGGAAAATTATATGCCTTTAATAATGAAATTACTACCTTATAAACTGTTATCTACTGAAAAATTATATCCAGTATTTGAATAACACAGCTAATTCATCATCTTCCTTCATCAAAAGTGCGTAGTAAGCAACATTGACGCAGAATTTTAAAACTATTAGCTCGGTGAGTTCGGCGGAAAATCCATCAGGATTAATAGCCAGAAGAGATTCTTCTTCAGAAAATTTTCTGCTTAGATATCGACTTGAAATCTAGCAGATATGTTACAGCCAAACTCAGACGTCTCAGAAAAGTTTTTATTGACAAAATCAAGACGTACCCTGATTCAGTTTATAAAAACAAACATACCGAGAACAATATATGTAGGTCCAGTTGACTTCTGTGTTCGATCAAACTAACAATTATAAACACAATAATTGACAGATACATGTAAACCAACTTAACACAGAGCAGAGAGAGAGAGAGAGAGAGACAGAGTTACTTCTCCTATGAATCTCCACAGATGTTGGTCGGCAATCAATATAAATAACAATCATAAGAAAATCTAGTCAACCAAACCAAAAATAAACACTTAAATCAGAAGCAAACATCAGAGAGATACAAGAACTAAGCAACCGATATTCAAACAGAAGCAAAAAAGAAACTGGAATATGAAGAGTACCTCCACTCGATATAAAAACTAAATAAAAAAAGAGATCGATTTTCTCTTCACCTTCCAAAATCCATGAATTTGAGCCCTTCCAAGAGAACAGGAAGACCGCTTTGCTATTATTACAGAAATTCGGAAATGAAAAAGAAATACACGACACCAATCGGCCGTGTCAGCTGAGTTTATAGTGCAGCGTAGGTGTTGTTGGAGTTGGCGTTGTCAATACGATGTCGTCCAGCTGTTCCCCTTCACAGCCTCTGTTCAGATCAAAGAAAAAACAAATACCCAGTTCTTTTTATAAAGAAGTTGAAAATTATTGTTAAAATCGCTAATAATTTTCAACTTTACACAGATGGGTTCGTAGATCTTTGGTCAGAAATCAAACCCTGTGAACGGGGAGGATGGTTTTCTTCGAAGTGAGATTCCATCCAACGGTTTCTAAGTCAAACATGAAGGTCTAATCCAACTCCAAACCCGTTTTTCCTCTTGACTTGTTCTACTTGAGAAATGGAACTGGTTTCTACATTGAAAATTTGAGCAATGTTCTTCCTTTTCAGATTTCTACCCAAACCAAGTCAAGAAATGACATCCAACCCAACGAGGCAAAAGAACGGTTTATTGTCGATGTTGTTGTGCTTTTAAAATAACTAACTGTGAAAAAAAAAAAAGTAAATTATGAATCAAGCGGGTGATTTTTCTAATACCAATTGGCAGAAACAGGAATTGTTCTATGTTATAATTATCAACTGTCCGAATCTGAGTTTCAAGTTGGCCTGCAATGGTCTTTCGAAATACATGTGCATAATTTGTAAGTTCAACGTTTCAATAAGAAACTCCATTAAAAGAAGCAACTTTTCCTTACATCAGTCTATTATTTCACCAATTGTTGTTTGACATGTCATCAAGTATATTTAGGTAGTAGAATACGAGCGTAAGCGTAGACGCTAACTTTATATACAAAACACTCCAAACCAAATAAAATTGGGGGAGGAAAAATAAAACAATGAAAGCATAAGAGAAAGCTGAGGGTCAGGCATGGGATCCCCAAACTGCCCAATTGGCTTCACTCCCTACACGTGGCATGGAGGGGATTCTTGATTGGATATCAACCTTAAAGTTGGACCCACCCAGAATGCCCTCGCTGTCAATTCTGGGCATTGGCTTCAGCTGCATCGTTGGATGCTCAAAGCTCCTCAACCCTTGAACACTATGAAACATACACCCTGCAAATTTTCAAATCAGAACTGGTTCAACTTTCAATCCACCCAATTATCAAATCGTTTAAAGTTAGTAGCTTTTGTCTGGGATCACAGAACAATCTACGTTTCTAATGTGTTCAATTTAAGTCTGGTTTAGTTTTGAACTGGAACATGATGTTGCAGACCTGTTGGAAATGGAGCAAACGATTTAGCACAGCCTGCTTTGATGAGTTCCAAGTTATCTGAAATGACTACAGAACCATCTGCTGCGATCCCCCAAAACAGGCTCACTCCTCCATCACCACCCTGCAATGGCACTATGGCAGATCAATAACATTCTCAGCATATTTTTAATTATGTTTTCAGCAAATTTCGTTCAAGAATGAAGACCATTTCTTGCGTTTGTTCATCGAGATTCTAAGATTTTAGGAAATATTTGGGTGCTTAAGAGATGAGTAGAGAAAACTTGCCAGTGCAGCAAAAACAGATCCAGCCCTGTGATCATAGACAACGAATCCAAAACTTCCATCGAGGTCTTTGAGGACCTGATCAGCTGGGTAGGGTCCGCGGTCACGAAGAGTTCGATATGCCTCGATCACAAACATGGCTTCGTTTGTGCCCTTAAAAAGACCGTACTGCTTGATTAGGGCACTCAAGTTGTTCAATGTCCCCAAGAAAATACAGTAAATTTCATCCAAACAACAACACAACCTGAAAATTCCATATATCAAACTTAATAAGCAGAATCACATCACCAAACAATCACCGTAAAACTGCCGCAATCGCAAACAGCCTCAGAGAACGAGAAGTACCTGCGAGGAACAGAATACTGTTTGGTAGTCGGAGAGTAAGCAAACAACGCGGCATTTCCGAACCCAAATGAGAAGGAATCAGAGGAGTTAAACGATTTAAAAAGGCTGAGAATCTCTTGAGGAGGCCTGGGCTTCAATGGCGAACTCAACGAAGCAGCGCTATGCAGCTCCTGAGGAGGCTGCACCAACTCTTTGTTGAAAATGGAAAGCATCTTCAGTCCGAACAATCAAACAGATCAGGAAGCCGACGATGGGGAAGAAGATCGTCGCAGCGGCCATTTATAGAAACGTTCGGCGAACAAAACCTACGTGGCATCGTCATCCAAACCCGACAATCCCGGCCGAACTAATCAGAAAAAATCCTAATAATTTTAAATTAATTAAACTTAATTATTGTATTATTTTTCTAATTAAAAATGGGCGCTTTCTAGATTAAGAGGGAAGAAAGTCTCCATAAAAAGTAATTAAAAAGCTAATTAGGTGCATTTAAATAAAGGGCAAAAATTGGTTTTTAATTCTATGGCTTAGCAGATTCTATACTAAATTATTATGAGTCTTTAATTATATTCTAAAATAGAGTAAATTAAAAAAATTATAATTATAATAATAATAATAATAGATTAGCCTTATCCTATCCAAAATTCCAAATAGAGAAGTACATATTTAGTGATTCACAACACAGTCAGCACAGTAGATGAACGTTGATTATTCTGACTTTGCATCTACGTGGCTTTTTTTTTTTTAAATTCCAATTGATTTTTGTAATATTATTTTGCCTTGAAAATTATTTTTGTTAAATTTATATTGACAAAAATTAATTTTATATAAAAAATATATATTATGAGTAAAACACTAACGGAACCGTAAATTTCTGTTCGGTTTAGGTTTGGTTTCCATAATAAAAATATTGATAAATCGGTTTGGTTCGTTTTTATATGCAGGAAACGTATCCCGAACACCTCTAATTGCTAGCTGCGATGCTCAATATAGAACAATCTACTCAAATATTACGATAGAAATGTCGCATGCAGACATGTTAAGATGGAAAGACAAGAGACGTTTACATAGAATTTCAAATTAATATCATCACGTATGTTGGTCAAAGTTAAGGATTCGCGATGACTAACTTTTAAGTTAAAAATAAAATTACACGAAAAGTAGAAAACGTCAAAAATACATGCATGTTTTATTTTAATTTTTTCGTGCACTATTACTTCCGTCTTTTATGCATATTTTGTAAAAATTATATAAATGTACAATGCACGTGTGTGTCATCGTGCAATATAAGTGTCTGTCGTCATGTAATGATTGACGCGTGGAATTTTTTTTTTTTTTTAAAAACCCTCCTATAAACAATATTGTGTGCAAACATTAACTAAGATGAAAATGTGTGATATCTCAAAAGGAGATTAAAAAAAAAGACATGTTTTAATTAGTTTTAAATTTATTAGGGTGTGAATTAATAAAATTTCTTACAAATTCTTAATAACTTCATAGATGAGAGTGAATTTATGAAGTTTCAGTTTTGATATTGTTAACCCTTTTATTAATGAGTATGAATTAGTAGAGATTACTAATGGGTTTTAAACTCATAATCATTAATTTAATTTACGTGAAGTAATGTTGTTTCCCTCTAAATTGTTCGATTATGTTTGATGAACGGTTACGAATGAATCAAAGAGGATCTGAAGAAAATGAATTTGAGACGTCTGATTGATATATGATGGACGTTTGTAAAAATTCATAACAATTAAACAAATTATTCGAAGAAATTAAAAATTATCAAACATTCTACCTGTAGTTAGAAATAAGTTATAATTAACATTAAAATATTATGATATTAGTATTGGTGTAGGTCGGAAAGAATTTGTTGATTTCAAACCGCGTCTATTGAAGTATGTGTTTCTTTTAATGTATATATTTATGTATCATGGTTTCAAACTCTTCTTTTTTTTTTTTTTGTTATATCACAAAATCTCAACATATCATGGAGTCAGGTGATTTACATGTATATTATGGACAGAGCAGTCGGACCCTTCAGTCGGATGAAAGAAAGGAGAAGAAAGGCGATTAATTTTGTCTTTCCATTCCTTTTCAACCCATTTTTGGTCGTCTGATGATGCATGTACCATTTCCATTTTTTTTGGGTACTGTTGAGTTTACAATTATCTGTAATTTTGTTGAGAGAGAGCAGGGGATTCTGTTGTAGTTTTAGATCCAATAATAGAAAAGACTGTTTATTTATCGCGAAGTGAAAATGAAGAGCAGCGAGCTGTTTGTTCACTGCAAATTATCTAGACAGGGCAGGATCTAATTGAACCAATGCTTAAGCTGTCTGTACAACAATGAGCTGAAACGTGTTTTTAAAGCAGCAAAAGTGGTCGAGTAATTTGAAAGCTGTCAACTTTCAAATTCAATTTGAGCTTCTCGGCGACACTGATCTGAAGCAAAACTTGGAAAGACTGGAAGAGCAAGTATGCTTCAATTCTGTTCAAAACTGGTTCCACAGCCTAATCTGTCACACCAGAACATAGAAAATAGAAACTTTTCTGCATTTAAAAAAAATATTCCGACAGTTTTTTCTACTTACCTACATGGTCTAAATGTTGTTTGTTTGGATGTCCAATGATCTGACCCAGATATCGAGCTTTTTATGTTGATATATTTTGTCCATGATTGTTATTACTTTTACTGTTGGTATCTCATCCAAGTGAGTGAATCTGAATTTTAATAAACTACTACCGATATCTTAATATTTTCATCTACTTGTATAAATCTTTTGACTTTTATTTATATTCAATTCTTCCGTTATGAACTAAACTTTTGGCTGAACTAACGAATTCTCTCTAAGAATCAGGTCATCCAACCGACGTTTTGTTAAGCCCGTTTCCGGGTCGTGACAGTGGAAGGGTATCTCCTTGTGCTGTCTTGGTGGCTCCCATTGTTTGATGAAAACTGTAGGAAACATAGTTTAGCCTATGAAATATCTTGCTAAGGAAACGAATAGATGGTTAATGACTCCAGTTACGTTAGTCTAGTACTATGATTACTCTAGTTCTTAAACTTATCTTGTGCATCAGAATGGCAAGGTTGCTGATACACTGGAGGGGGCAGATCCATCCTGCTTGGCTAATGAAGTTGCTAATGTTGCTGGAGCAGTAAGTCCAGGACAACCCACAGCTCCAGCAAGCCTTGGCATGGCTGTGTGTGTAAAACCCGTCAATTTTAATAGTTGTAAAAATTTGAATAAATTTTTCGCGAGTTTTAAGTGTAAATAATTAGGATCAATTTCGTTAATTTACGGTAGGAATTTAGACCGTGAAACCGAACGTTCAATTAAAAGTAATCAATTGTAAAAATTTAATAAAAAGAATTAACTAAAATTTAAAATCAAAAATTAAATAAAAAGAATTAAATAGATTAAATATAAAATAAAACAATTAATAAAATAAATAAAATAAAATAATTAATAAAATAAAAGAGAAAAGTTAAAAGATAAGGTTTCAAAAGAAACATTATCACTGCTGCCGACAGAACCCAAAAACCAGAAGAGAGAGAGAGAGCCGCGCGAGGGAGAACTGCCGACGACGGAACGACCTCCGTTCGTCGAGATCTTGGTGTCAAAACGTTCGCCTCGAAGCGTAGATCAACGTTTGTGAAGGGCATTTTCGAAGGTAACTCCTATTTCTCTCGATTTTTGCCCGAGAAGTTTCGGGTTTTAGGTTTTTTTGTAGATCTACGATTTAGGGTTGTTTTTTTCGTGTTTTTGGTAGGAAACGATTGGAGAGGAGTCGAGTAACGCGTTGGAAACAATTTTCGGCGAAAAAAGAGGTAAGAATTTGTGATTTTCGCCGCGGGTTGGTCGTCGGTCGGTTGCCGGAGCTTCGTCGGCGTTCGGCGATCGACGGCTGAGTCAACTCGACCATGGGCTAAGTTGGGCCCGACTGGGCTTGGCCCAGCCCGATTCAGATTTGGGCCAGACTGACCCAGGCCCTTTGGCCTTCTGGGTCGGGTTCGACTTGGGTCCATTGGGCCGAGTCTGACCCGACCCATCAGGCTGGGTCTACCCAGCCCATTCGGGTCGAACCCGCCTGGTCCGACCCGATTTGGGTTTGGGCCGGGTCTGGCCCGAGCCCAGTTGGAATGGGTTGGTTCGGGTCAAACCGATCCGACCTAGACCAACCCGAACCAGGCCGACCCGAACCTGGTCCGACCCGACCCAAACCAAACCCAAACCGACCCGAACCAGGCCGACCCGAACCGGTCCGACCCGACCCGGTGCAGTCAAAGTCAACGGTTGACTTTTGACCGTTGACTTTGCCTTTTGACCAAAAGTCAACCCAAGCCATTTTGGCCCGTTTTCGCCCCAGTTCGTAGTTTATATCGTTTCTGGACCGAATTGGACCTCAACGGAGCTCATTCCTTGTGTTGTTTCTCAAATTCTGAGGATTTTGCTGATTTGGAAGCAATTCCTGAGGAGCCACGGTTCACTGAGGATAGGAGGACTCGCCGCCGGGGTATGGGTTATTATACTTACTACGTTATACCTATATGCACATGCACGTATATTATTTTTGGTGGGATACCACTACTATTGAGGTCGGCATTTTTATTGGCATGATCATATTGCATTATTGTGGCATATATATTGATGACTGATCTAACTACCTAGTGAATTTATATGCCATGTTTTACTTACCTTTGCCGACGGGTTGTATTTGAGATTTCCCTGAGATTTATTATCTTTAGCATGCAGATAGCTTCGTACTTGCATTTGATATTGTTCATGCATTGGTTTTCTGCTGTGCCATTTGGAGTTTGATACTGGAGATAACCGTCTGGCACACTTAGCTAGGCCCTTATGCTAGGAGTATCAGGGGGTTTTGCCTAGATATTGTGGTACTCCCCACGCTTGTTTAGATAGGGTACGCCCCCTGAGAATAGGCGGAATGTAGGGTACGCCCCCTTAAAATAGGCGGAATGTAGGGTACGCCCCCTGAGAATAGGCGGAATGGGCTCGGAGTATGCTCGCCCAGTTACCCGACCTGGCCAGTGTCTGTTCGTTGCTACCCCGGTATGTTAAGTCCACCTTGTGGACCCCTTGGGCCCAGGGTTGAGTGGTTCGTCCCTCCTGGTGTGCCCTAGCGCGTGTCCCGGTGGCCCAAGGCTGAGTGGTTCGTCCCTCCTGGTGGTTGACCTTTTCTCTTCTCCCTATGAGGCCCTGCCTGGTGTTATCGCGGCCTTTCTGTGTTGGTGTGGTTCGGAGAATCCGTGAGTGACCTCCCTTTTCACTGTACACCTGGACATATATTTTTATGATAGAATTGTTGATGTGGGCCTATTTTCACTATATATACTTATTTTATCGTTAGCCCCATTAATCGTTTTAAATGGATAATAAGAAGAGAAATGAATAACATTAAAACTGGTTTTGATCTTTAAAACGTGCATTGATTTAATAAGGCATGCATCATTGTGTGGTAGGTATAACATCCCATACTGAGTTTTTCACTCACCCCATCGACTCCCCCTCTACAGGTAAAGGAAGGAAGGCTAGGAAGTGAGGCCTGTCGTGTTTGGATTTTCCCTTGTCTTACCTTTTATTTTCCACAGCTCTGTACTATGTAAGACATTCGAGCTTGTATCTTATTTTGGCATGTAATTATTTTCATTTATCTTGTATTTCTACGTATGTTTGTACTCTCTTTTATTTGTTGCTTCGAGGAGGTCCTGGATTAGTGCTAAACTTCCGCATTTAGCCTTAGGTTAGACGGTGAACCTCTCCGAGGTTGATCGTTTAACCTGGCGTTTCTGTTAGGCCCTCTCTCGGGTTGTGACAGTGTGACCCACTGTGATCGAAACAGTGAAAGCGTTCACAAAAGAAAATGTCTCTCCCTAAGTGGAAACGAACAATATCCCGTTGGATTAAAACGGCAAGTTTGGCAGTTTTGATATTCTCACAGACAACGAGGTTCTTGAAGGATTGAAGAAGTTTTCTAACTGGCCAACATTTCCTCAACTCTATTGTAACGAGAGCTTCTCGGAGGCTGAGGCATAGCAATTGCAACGCATGACAGTGGAGAACTTGAGGAAGTCTTCAGAGATAAAGGGATCGAAACCATGGCTTTTCATGAGTCTAATAAAAACGAGGCTGAAAGTGGAGAGGTCATTATCTCAAGAGTCCACTGGGTTGAGCACAACTTTAATGTTTCGGCCCGAAAGCCTCATAAATTCAAGCCCTGAAATGCTTTTCATGAGAGGAAATACCGACCACCACAAGCCTCATAAATTCAAGCCCTGAAATGTTTTTCATGAGAGGAATCCCGACCAGAAAAGGTAGATTTTAAGAGTTTTGATATTCTCTCCAATGAGGAAGTCCGGCAAGGTCTGAAAGTTACTCAAACTGATTGAGTTATCCTCGGCTGTACATGAGAGGCAATCTCATCGGTGGATCAGACATTGTCTCGAAGATGCAGAGAAGTGGAGAGCTTAAGAAAGTTTTGTCAGCGAAAAGGGTTCTTCAAGACAAGAAGCTGGAAGATCACCTGCGGAAACCGGTTGCTTCTTTGCGGGTCAAGCTTTTCACGAAGAGCTCACCAGATTCTTCAAGATGCTGTTTCAACTCCAAAGTTGTGGGGGTCGATTTGGATCATTCGATATTTTGCCCGATGAAGAGGTAAAGCAATGGCTGAAGGCCTTCTCTCATTGGCCTACTCAGCTGTATTACAAAGGCGGATTGGTGGCTGTTATATCATGATGGAGGTGCAGATAAAATGGAGAGCTTAAATCTGCTTCATCTGAGTAGCATTTAACAATACTCCCCACAAGTTATATGGTTAACCACCAAAAATACTCGAGAAAAATAAATTAACAGATAAAAAAACTCTTTGATTTGGAATTATAAATGGAGCAAATGATCTATCAATCAAACCTGGAAATCATGAACTTCATATTGCCGAAAAATGGGGATAGCATTTCATGCCTTTGCAAGAATGCTCTTCGTTTCTTCATCTTCGTTAATTTCATCTCTTTTCATATCGTCCAAAAGTCTCTTCACTTGTTTGCCACCCCTTATATACGCCTTAATCAGGGCATGATACATCTCTCTATTAACCGGAATGACAGTTTTCAGCAAGCCTACGAAACCTTCTACATCTGCGACACTACCTTCGTTGCCAAGCCAAATCAATATGCTCGAAACCGTACTGAGATTGGGTTTCCATCCTTTTTCCAAAGGCAGAGAAAGGGCTGTCTTCATACACTCTATAGCTCTCTCCATCTTGCCTTCAATAGCGTACCCAGCTGCCAATTTTCCCCAACTCTTCCAGCTGGTCGGTTTTCCTTTCGATTTACAGTGGAGAAGTAAAGATTCGGCCTTCTTGTGCATTGCTTTGTTCAAATACCCAACAATAACTGTATTCGGAACTCGAAAATCATTAGCCGTTGCCAGATGACTCCCACTCATTTAGTACTTTTTCAGCTTCTTCAAACTCATCAAGCGCTACCAAAGATTGCAACACCACGGTAATACAGTCTCTGTTTATGTACCTCTTACAAGCCGTCTTCTCCAAATCCCACAATCTTAGTACTTCCTCTTTATTCCCCAGTCTGGCATATTGTGTGATTAGAAAGGTGTAGCCAATCCCATCTTTTTTATCCAGCCTCTTCTCTAACTTCTTTAGAGCATCTATTGCCTTTTCAGTTTGACCAGCTTGGATGTAAAAATTAGCAGCAGCGGCATAACTGTTCCAATCCATGACAATGTGAGACTGGCATTCCATTTCTTTCAATATTTTCTCCACTGCCTCCAGATCAGATCTTGCGCCATATGAATTGATGCAGATTCTGTAACTGAAATTATCAGGGAGAATTCCATTTTTCTTCATCTCCAATAGTACCTCAGGGACTTTCTCATGCTGGCCAGTGTTTCTGTATAGGCACATAATGTCATTGTACGTAAGGGGGGATGAAGCAAAACCCATTTCCTTCATTTTCTGCAAATGCAAGAGGGATTTGTCGGTTTGGCGCTCCCTGACGTAACAATTAAGGAGAGCTCCATAAGTTTTTTCAGTCTTGTTCTGATCATTCAATTTCTCGAAATAATTTTCAGCCGAAAGAATTCCCTGAACTTTCCCGATTAGATCCAACTGCACAGCATGCTCGCTAGGTGAAAATACGCAGATTTCATTTTCTTTCATCCACTCGGAAACCTGGGCACACAGTCACACACAAACTATGGTCACAAGTTCTTCATGATTAAAGGTCTAAAAAACTATCCTACGAGTAAATGATCATCAGGAAATGATATTATTTAGTTGAAATTCATTAAAAAAATAAGCTACCAGTTCTTTACAATCGCTAAAAGAAGCAAAAAAAAAAGGTATGAAAAGCGTAAAACTGCAGAAGAAAACGCAATTCGAACCTCGAGAGCTTGAGAAAACCGTTTGCGCTTGCGAAGATCGCGAATAATGCGCAGAATCTCAGCGACTTCAACTTTGTTACCCTTCTGGACCCAGTCATCGAGCTCAGGCGCAACACTTAAGCTCGGGTTCCCGAGCGGACTAATAATGGAGTAAAGCGTCGTCTTTTTCAGGCGATTAGTGCAGTAGTATCGTGTATGAATTGCATTTTCCACCAGGATTTTGGAGAGGTGGCGGAACATAGTTGGTAGGGTTCAAAGTTGATCGATTTCTGAAATTAGGGAGGAAGAAGAGCAGAAGAACTGAAGGAAGAGAAGGGTTTAAGTTTTCTTGGAATATTTTACAAATTATATATTAAATTCTAATGGAAATACAAATGCACGAATTTAAGATGAATTGGTGCAATATAGACTAATGTTAAACTAGCTGGTCTAACCAACCTGAGTTTGAAAAAATTTGACTCACTGAGTCTAGGGAGTCTTACGAGCTTGCTTAAAAGAATTTGTAGAGTCGGCTTGAACCGAACCGAGTTTAATGAGTCGAACGTATATAAATAATATTATTTTATATTAATATATTATATATTTTTTGACAATTTAGTTATTAAAATTATAATAAATATTTAGTTTTGTAATGGTAAAATATTATAATCTTCTAAACAATATAACTATTTTATCAATGTAAAAAATGACATATAATTGCAAAAAACATATTTGAGCTGAATCAATAAAAAAATATATCGTTCATTGTCAATGTGACACATCTCTACTAGGTCTGCACTCATCTAATTGTCAATCATTTGCAACATGTCAAAAAAAATACAAGTTAAAAAAAAATACTTCAAAATTCAAATTACTATACATCTAAATTTAAATCAAAGTTTAGATTTTTCCTCTGTCCTTGATTTTTTTCTCATCTAGGGTTTCCACGCAAATTTTGGTGTCCACTGATTCTCGTTTTTCTTTTCCGCTATTCAAGTTTGGTTTTTCAACACTCCCAAAGTGTTTGGAGTACAATATCAAGATTTCTATACGATGTGGAACCAGAATTTGTGGATTCAAAATATTTTTTGTGCTGCCGCAAGAAAGAGGGGTTATATTCACAATCTCCCGATTGCAAACAGATTTTCCCCTCTTCCATTTCCTCCTCACGCCATTCATGAAGCATTTCCTTTAACAAGGAAGTGGTGGCCTTCGTGGGACACAAGAACGCAGTTGAATCGTTGTTGGGAGGGCAAGACTGACTGACAGAATACGGAAAACCCTTGAAGATTATGATGGCGATAGTGAGCCACCTCGAGCCAGATGAAGTAGAAATGCTCTTGGGGTTTCCAAAGAACCACACAAGGGGAGGTGGAATCAGTAGGACTGATAGATACAAGTAGCTCGGGAAATTCGTTTCAGGTACTGTTTTTCCTTTTTAATAAGAGACCATATTCATTAAAAAACATGTACAAAGTGACTGAGAGGAAAAAAATTGCTCCCATACAATGATATCAAAAAATGAGTGGATAGTTATTTCTCTCTTATTAGAGAGAATCCAACTAAAAGGATTTTCATTTATATTTCAGGTAGACACAGTGGCATATCATCTGTCATGGTTGAAAGACATGTTCCCAGGTGGGATCAATCTCCTCTCTCTCTTCTCAGGTATCGGTGGGGCGGAAGTGGCTCTTCAACGGCTCCGAATCCCTCTCAAAAAATGTTGTCTTAGTTGATATTTCAGAAGTGAATAGAAACATTGTTACGAGTTGGTGGGAGCAGACCAACCCGAAAGAAAATTTAATAGACTTTGCCGATGTTCGACAGCTTGATGCCGACCGGTTGGAACAGCTGATGAACTCATTTGGTAGATTTGACCTTGTTGTTGGTGGAAGTCCCTGCAATAATCTTGCAGGCAGTAACAGGGTTAGTCGAGATGGGCTGTGAATTCTAATTTTACATTCTTGGATTCATTTTGTGATATTTTAATTCATTAACTGGTCTAATAAGCATTAAAACAAAGCAATTTTAGCAGTCAACCGTTGACCTCCCCGTAACCATGTGGGAAGGCTAACGAGATTTATCTGGATTGTCACGCTTCTTTGAAAAGGAAGGTTTGTTTTTCTCGACTTTGTCCAGACCGTTCTCTAAAACGAATAAATACCCTTTTTGTTTTTGCATCTTCTTGTTCGTGGGAAGAAAGATAGGTCAGGGAGTCATTGGATGGAGAGGTAAGATTACACCATCCATCCTCATTAATATTTGATCCAACTCGAGTTAGTATGCCCACACATAGACACCCTAAACATATGTTTTTTGTTTGAAGACTGCCCTGTTTTCTGTACGTCAAAGCCACTGACCACGATCCACGAGACGTTGTCATCAACGAAGTTGCCCGACGATAAATAACAATTTCACAAAATACCATAAATATCCACAGAAAAGACAACAATAAAAGTGATAATAAATACATAAATTGTGGTTTATAAGATAGGGATCATTAAAACAACATATCTTCCTATGTAATCATTATGCACTCCCAAAAACATGAACGGTCCATAAATCGATAATTTAAAACTTGTTATAGAGTAATATTTGTTGACGTGTTAAAACAATAACTAATGTAACTAAAATAGTTAATGTAATAAATAAATTATTTATAATTTATTACATTAATTGCACCAAACATTATTTTACATGTCAACAAATATATTTAGATAGTAGAATAAAATAATAAAAATAATATTATTCCTTGTTCTATGTTAAAATATAAATATAAGATTATTTTATTTCAAATTATTGGGCGCCAGAGTAAAGAACTAATGCTACCGCAGATAGTAAAATCACGCTATTTAGGTTTGGGATTAATATTGAATAGTTGGGAAAAACGATGTATAAAATTCGATTGCACTACGGATAAATTCATTGTTCCTCATTTGTATGATTAAAATAAATTATTATACCAATTGATAATACACTACAAAATAAAGCAGAAAATAACATGCACCAAATATAACGCTTTCGGCAATGTGCCTGAAACATACTTGCATACTACAGACATAATATAGTCGTTACTCCTGACCTTCTCCATCCCTAGGGTAGGAGTTTTTTGTCTTCCGAGTAATTTGAACCCTGGCCTCCAAGGCTTATGACCAAGATGCGAAGAGTGATAGTATCTGACTGCGTTGTCAATGCCAAATCTGAGTAATTCACTGACATCTACTGGCTTTATGACAATATCTTTACCGAATAGATACGTCTTATACCACCTCTCCCTCCTTATAGTGATCAAGTTCGCGTAAAATAAGTAAATAATTTTGTCGCAGTTGTTTCCCCACATGTTGTACAACTCATGCAAGGAGATTCTGTCAAACATCTCTTTGATCTCCAAAGACTCTCACCCAGTAAAGTTGACAGTCTTCCTATAAATAATCGAGCAGATTAACGTATCCTGCTCGAACTGTTGTCGACACGATAGGTTTCAAAATTCATTGGACAAATAACCAGCCGGCGGTCACGCCACTTCATCCGGAGCACCTTGTGACGAAGGTGCCCAGTTTGATGGGTCAGCTTGTATCAGGAGGGAGGCCTTTCAAAAATCGGGTTTCAGGATTTTCACAAAAAAGGGATCGGGTTTAGGGATATTTAGCAAAGTGTCCTCGGATTTGAGGATTTTCGGGGATGAGAAGGCTCAGCTTAGGGATTTTTGTGGTCGAGGAGGCTTAGGATTGAGGATTTTCACAAAACTTAATCGGGTTTTGGGATTTTCAGCAAAATGGCCTTGGATTTAAGGATTTTTGGAGATGAGGAGGCTCAGGTTTGAGATTTTCAGGGATGAAGAAGCTAGGGTTTGGGATTTTGGCGATTCAGAGACTCGTTATTTGGATTTTCGTAGTTTTGGAGGCTAGGGTTTCGAATTTTTAATAGTGGATGTCTTGGGTTTGGGTTCTCGATGATGAGGCTTCGAATTTTTGGATTTTCGGCGATGATGGCTGAATTTTGAGAGTTTTCGACGACAAAAATGACGGATTCAGCAATAAAAACAAAGGATTGCTGCGATTTTCTCTCGGTTTCAGGCAAAAGAGGGTGCACTGGGGGCCGAGCTTAATATTACTCACGAGTGCTTGTGACCTGTGTGAGGGCCAAATACCTCCCGTGTCCAGCCTTAGGGCTGAGCACAGGGGACTGTGTTCAAGACAGTTCTTCACACGGTGGGCCGATCTTCTTAGCTCGGCCTCCCGCATCTATTTCAACGTGCAACACACGTTTACAGTAGCGTAGCTCCCCTTGTACAATGCTCAGCCCATCGTGTATAGTAGCTCGACACCCCACGTGATCAGTAAAAATGGGCACGGGGGGCCAAGCGTTTAGATCGGCCCCCCACGTTGTGTAAAATTTGGCGCGGGGGGTTATAGGGAGTCCGTTGAGGTTTAAATTGATAGGTTTTTTTACGGTTCGAAATTTTTTTTGATAGGATTCATACTTTAAGAATTTTTTAAAAAAAAACTCTTACTTTGAGGGGTTTTTTTTTTTTTTTCATTCTACCCTATATTAAATTAACTTATTAAAATATTCTTAGAATTCGATTAGTTTAACGAAGAAAACCTTATAGTTGTTATTAAAGAATAGTAATTAAATAGAACAAATTAAACTTCCACCCAAAGACATTTTTTTATGAGACATCTGAAGTTTTGTACAATGTTTTTCTTGGCACAGAATAAACCCAATTATATCTAAATATTATATAACACTATTATACTGTTCTCATAAGTAACTATTTCCTGTATCGATATACAAAAATTTTTAGCCGACCATAGCCTCTGATATAAAACATAAGATTCAATCCAACAACAAAGAAAAGACTCAAATTCTATCTTTTGCAGAAAACGATATGGCATCAAACTAAGAGTGGAGGGAAAAAACCTCAAATTCTTTTCCGTCGTGATATAGATCACCAAGTGATGTGACCTTTGGCTTTGTCTGATACTTAATAATGCATCGTGCAGAACCTGGAAGGAATAAGTTAGAAAATTTAAGTCATGGTGAACAAGCAAATAACAAATTCATTACACTGATATCAAAAGAAGGAAGAGCAGCAGAAAAACAAAGGACAAATTAAAACACCTGATAGTCAATATCCATCTTTCCCATCTTAGATCCGTTCTTGTTGACTTTGCTTTAATTTCTTACTATCCTCTTTTTCAACTAAGCCTTCAAGGAGAAACATTTATAGCAAATGAAACTGGTCAATAAAGATTTAAGCAAACTAGAGATTCTCGTGAGTTGAAAAGAAAAAAATATTGACGTGACTTTAAATGAAAATTGAGTTTTTTTAGAAAAATACCTTCATCGTTGAGGGACGAGCAAAAACTGAAACTTTGACTCAAGAAACTAACGAAGGCCTACCATTTTTTATGGTTGATTTGCATTTGACAATTTATGGGACGGTTCCTTGCAAATTCCAAGTGTGAACTAACCGGTAGATTTTTTATTTTTTATTATTTTCCTAATATTTTTTTTTTAAATACGCTATTTCTCACGTGGAATGGAATTCATGACATAACGTGGAAAGTAATTTATGAGAAACGCTGGTGGGGTCGTAGTTTAGAAGGTAAGTCATGGAGTGAGATGTACTATGTATATGATATTGCCTTGCAAGTCTATTTGATAGCGACTTCCAACGCCAGCCCCAAACTCGAAGCACCAGAGTCGATCTTCGTCACTTTCTTTTCTCCTTTTTATATCATTATTTGGTCCTTAAATAGGGTTAATATTTCAATCATCTTTTCTCATTAAATGCACTAATTAATAAAGAGATAAATATTGCAATTATTAATAGTTATTGATGTATTTTAGTGCATTGTACACGTACCATGTACATAAAATCATTCTAAACACCAGACATTAAATGAAATTTCTTAAAACAATTCTAAAAACACAATCCATCCTAGTAATTTCAAATTCTTGTCTTTGAGGCTTCAACTAAATGTCTTTTTAGCAAATTTTATCTGATCTCTATTAATAACCATTTCACAAGAAACATCAAATCATACTTGGCAAGTTTGTAAATCATTTCGATAAGTGAGCTTCATATTCAAAGTATATAAAAGACTATATGTTATATGAACTATTTAATTTTATATTTCTAAAGTTTCATTTATTTATCAAATTAGAGATCACAAAGTTTAAGCAAAATATCACTGGTTCTTTTTGTATTTTTTAAATTAACTTCTAAAAAATATCAAAAGATATTAGATTTCATGGAAAGATAATATAAATTTTATAATTTACTAATACTTATATGATTTATTGTCTATTTAGTTATTTATTTTATAAAACAAACATAAAAAAAATTATAATAAATCCAAATGGGTGGTCGTTTTCAGCCCTCGTTTTAGGCTTAAAATTAAACTGGGGGGCGTTTTTTTTATACCAGCCCCACTTTTAGGATTAAAATCAAAACGAGGGATTATCAGGCGACCGGCACTTAGGCCATTCGAAAATTGGCCCAGACCGAAAGACCAGACCAGAACCGACAATTTGATCCTGTTCTAGTCGGACTGTACAAAAAATAAACACTATTCAATTCGAAACCAATATTATTGGTTTGGTCCTCAGTTTTAATGACAAAGTCATTAAAACTGACCCTGACCAATATAATCCTGATAAAATTTCAACTATTTTTGTTTCATTCTCTCTTTTTCTCGCAGCCACCCTCGCCCTCTCGCTGCTCGCCTTCCTAACAGCACTCTCTCGCAGGCGCCATTGAGTCCTCTACAGTCGACAGGCCTCTCGATGAAGATAAGCTCTCTACTCTTTCAGTTTCTGTATTGTTATTAGACCTATGGGTACATCGCTTTCTTTTTGAAGCTTGATTATCACCGACGAGGCGTTCAAGAGAGAACTATTGAGGCTCGAAGCTTTCCACCTCAAGGTGAGATAGTTCTTCAAATCAGAACTGAAGTATCAGCTATTGTCCAAAAGATGGTTTTTTTCAGGTCAGTTCTTTTCATCTGATTCCTTTCTTTTTCAAAACCAGATTGCGTTCAATATTAGTATTGTGATTAAAGTTGAATTTTTATGGATTCTTAGGTGTATGAATACAATGATTCTCTAGCTGTGTGGCCTGCGGGCTTGGCAAAGGGATTTCACCTTTGCTCATAATCCTCGAGTAATAAGTAATATTTTTCATATAATTTTATGTTTTGCCGTTTCTTGAAGCCAATGCATGTTGGGTTTACAAGCGATGACAGAGGAAACACCATAAACTTGAGGTGTTTCACATAAAATTTGCATCATGTAAGCTTTTCCTTTTCATCAAAATAGAAGATGAGTTTCTGAATTTCAAATGAAACAGGCTGTTCAGAAAATCAACGAACTTGGTTGGAGATGTTATTTTTGTTTTCCCAAATATTTATGGATTTAATCTCGAGTAATAATAATAGGTATGGGATAGAGAGATTATTCTCACAGCTTTGGCAGATTACTATGAGAAAGACTTGAATCTCCTTCAACAAGTCGTAGAAGGAAACTTGACTGATGTAAGAAAGTCATCAAGATTTCTCCTTTTTTACAGCCCCACTTTTTCCCTTTTGAAACCACAATTTCCTGACCATATTCTCAAGGTGAAACAGGGTATCTGGACTGATGATGTTGTAACATGGAAACATTATGAAGATATTGCGTCCTGTGTAAACCCCTCACTCTGACTAATGTGCATGTATCGTGAATTATGCATAGGTGGGCGGAAGAAAGTATAAGCCTTGCATGTAAATGGGGTTGGCACTGGTACAACTTTAGCAGGTAAAAGTTGCTTCTTTTTTGTCCCTCTAATTCCCAAATTGAAAGCATGTTGTGTAATTACAGAGGATTACTTCCAATCAAGGAGGCCTATAGTCAAGAAGGATGCACAAATCATGCTGAATTCTGATGTAAAATGATATATGTGAAAGCGAGGACTTTGACTCAATTTTGAAACAAACAGCAGAAGATGCAATGGTATGTAGATCTGCAAGAGGTGGACACCTTTGTTCACATTATGTTTCCTTTGGAGATTAATATCTTTCCGAAAGCCTCCTCTGGACTTTTATAACATCACGAGAGGCCAAAACTGCATTAAAAAGAAAAAGGTCAAATTTTGATAATCAGTTCTCAAGAGTAAAACATATTTTTTTTAAATAATTACTGCAAGTGCCATGGAAGAGTAGAGCTGCGCTGTTTCGGTCCATTGGTGAAACTAAATCGGCCAGAGACACAACTTGTGAGGGATCTCGAAATGTTCTTTCAGTTGACTGTATGAAAATTTCAAATTAGTCAACCGAAAGAGCATTTCGAGACCCAAGGAGCCTCACAGGTCGTGTCTTTGGCCGATTTAGGTTCACGTATGGACTAAAATAGTGCAGCTCTACTCTTCCATGGCATCTGCGGTAATTATTTAAAAAAAAATATGTTTCACCCTGGGGAACCGATTATCAAAATTTGACCTTTTTCTTTTTAACACAATTTTGGCCTCTCGAGATGTTATAAAAGTCCATCAAGAGGAGGCTTTCGGAAAGATATTAATCTCCAAGGGAGACAAAATGTGAACAAAGGTGTCCACCTCTTGCAGTTCTACATACCATTGCATCTTCAGCTGTTTGCTTCCAAGTTGAGTCAAAGTCTTCGCATTCGCACTCACGGGACTTGCTTTTACATATATCGTTTTACATCAAAACTCAGCATGATTTTTTTATTTGTGCATTGTTCTTGACTATAGGCCTCCTTGACGGGAAGTAATTATTAGAGGGACAAAAAAGATGCAATTTTTACGCGCTAAAGTTGTACCAGTGTCAACTCCATTGAAATATGCATAGGTGGGCGGAAGAAAGTATAAGCTTTGAAATATCCAGAGCGGTTCGGGTCTGGTCGGACCGGTTCGGGTCCACTGGCTCGGGTTGGACCGGTACGGGTCGAGTTGAACCCAAATTTGTCGGGTCGGGTCTGGTTCGAATCGGGCCGATTCGGGTCGGACTTAAGCAAACTGGTTCGCATTGGTCCGGGTCGGATCAGTTCGGATCCGGACAAACCCATCCCAGCTGGGTTCGGGTCGGAACAAGACCGAACCCGGATCGGGCTCGGCCTGACCCAACCCAGGCCCAACTCGGTCTTGGGCCTGAGTCAACTCGGCCCAGCGACCGAGTTGACTCAGCCCACAGTCGATTGACTCGACCGTCGACAGCCAAATGCCGGCGACACACCGGCTGCCCACCGGCGACATCACAGTGCGGGAAAACCACGTTTTCTAACCTGTTCATCGCCGAAATTCCTTTCCAACACGTTTCTCGTCTCTTTTCCAGTCGATTCCTACCAAAAACACAAAGAAATCGACCCTAAATCGCAGATCGAAGAAACCCCAAAAACCCGAAACTTTCCGACCAAAAATCGAGAGATAGAGAGCTTACCTTCAAAAACTCTCTTCGCCAACGTTGATCTACTCTTCGAGACGAACGTTTTGACACCAAGATCGCACCGAACGGAGGTGGTTTCCGACGTCGGCGTTTTCTCTCTCCGTCGGCTCTCTCTTCCTTTTCTCTCTCTCTTCTGGTGTTTCTGCAGAAGGACGATAAGGTCTTCCTTTGAAAACCTTATCACAGAAACTTTATTTCCTTCTTTTGTTAGTATTTTATTTATTATTTTATTTTCCATTTATGATTTTTAATTTTAATTCGATTTCAATTATTACCACATAATTTTCTTAAATTTTTAAGAACAGATCACAAGTGACCAGAACTCGTACTATACTACTTTTTGAAAATTAGCAAAGTTGGACTTAAATTTACAATTAAAATATGCGAAAAATTTATTCAAAATTTTCTCTTAATTAAAATTTGGCGGATTTTACGTATATAATTTAAAGTGTTACGAGAAGAAGAGCAAGAAATGAAAGCCGACAAATGCACTGAGACTGAGAAAATGAATCGCGCTTATGTACTCATTAGAATTGATGAGTGCCTCAGCTCCATTGGACTTGAGGGGTTCAAAATTTCTTCGCTGCAAATTGGAAGAGAAACGACGCGAAATCAAGGTAAATCCGTCAAATTCAAGGAGTAGTTAAGTTTTTTGATTCGTACCAAACTTGGATTATGTTGAGTTTGTCGAGTTTCCTTCTATTTAACTTTGAGTGTGTGGCGGCCCCCCACGTGTGTAAAATTTGGCGCGGGGGGTTATAGGGAGTCCGCTGAAGTTTAAATTGATAGGTTTTTTATTGTTGGAATTTTTTTTGTTAAGATTAATACTTTAAAATTTTTTTAAAAAAAACTCTTACTTTGAGGGTTTTTTTTTTTCATTTTACCCTATATTAAATTAACTTATTAAAATATTTTCACGTATAATATTGATGCATGATAAAAGTAACCAAGAGCTTTTCTTAGAATTCGATTAGTTTAACGAAGAAAACCTTATAGTTGTTATTAAAGAATAGTAATTAAATAGAACAAATTAAACTTCCACCCAAAGACATTTTTTTTATGAGACATCTGAAGTTTTGTACAATGTTTTTCTTGGCACAGAATAAACCCGATTATATCTAAATATTATATAACACTATTATACTGTTCTCATAAGTAACTATTTCCTGTATCGATATACAAAAATTTTTAGCCGACCATAGCCTCTGATATAAAACATAAGATTCAATCCAACAACAAAGAAAAGACTCAAATTCTATCTTTTGCAGAAAACGATATGGCATCAAACTAAGAGTGGAGGGAAAAAACCTCAAATTCTTTTCCGTCGTGATATAGATCACCAAGTGATGTGACCTTTGGCTTTGTCTGATACTTAATAATGCATCGTGCAGAACCTGGAAGGAATAAGTTAGAAAATTTAAGTCATGGTGAACAAGCAAATAACAAATTCATTACACTGATATCAAAAGAACGAAGAGCAGCAGAAAAACAAAGGACAAACTAAAACACCTAATAGTCAATATCTATCTTTCCCATCTTAGATCCGTTCTTGTTGACTTTGCTTTAATTTCTTACCATCCTCTTTTTCAATGTAAGCCTTCAAGGAGAAACATTGATAGCAAATGAAACTGGTCAATAAAAATTTACACAAATTATAAAGTGATAGAGATTCACGTGAATTGAAAAGAGAATAAGATTGACTAGGCTTTAAATGAAAATTGAGTTTTTCTAGAAAAATACCGTCATCGTTGGGGGACGAGCAAAAATTGAAACTCTGACTCAAGAAACTAACGAAGACTCATGTAAACAAGCCGAAACGGGTCCAGAGCCAATTGTGTTTCCGATTCTCGTTTTTACCCATTACGATCGCCGCTATTCCAAACACGGATAAATTAAAACCCAGTGCGAAGAAGAGTTCTGAAACCATCAAAGATTACGAGGTCAACAATTTTGACAAGAATATAACAAATAAATGAAAATCAACGACCATATTCGCTTACATTTAAGCTAATTGAAGACAGATGTTTGAACCTTCTCTTTATCTGTGCGTTTGTTTGATTTCGGTTTTTTGATGCGAGAAGGGGAATAGAACAGATAGTGGGGAAAGTTCATGTTTCAACCTGAACCTGAATGGATTGGACAAAAGCTTCCCGCAAACATGTAAAAAAAAGTTTGAAATAATTCCAATATCTTTTGTTGTTTTTTTAAATTAATCTCAGTTTCTTCTTTACTTTATAAATTAATTTTTTTAAAATACCAAACGATATTTGATTTATTTGAAAAAAATTTCACATGTTCAACCTATCATGAGTATATAATAAAAATATTTTTGAGATTTTTTAAAATTTGTATGATTTATTATAATATTTTTATAAAATACTAAAATAAAATTACAATAAATCGTACATGTGTTAAAAAATCACGACAATTTTCAGATTATCTTCTCATTAAGTAGTGAATATGTGGTAAAAATTACAACTGAATTCAATATCGTTTGGTAATTTTTTAAATGAGAGTTTAATGAAACTATGGATAAAATGTCAAAACTGATAACAGAATCAAAGTGTAGAGTACGGTTTTGCAGTTTTTAGTACATGGAGTTAACTGAAATACAGTGCATAGTACAAATTCAAATCGATAATTATTCCTTGAAATATTAATCTTATGTATGAACCAATAATATAAAAACGAGAATAGAAAGTGACTTCGAGGGACTCGGGTGCTTTGAGTTTGGGGTTGGTGTTGGAAGTACTATCAAATACACTTTACAAGGCAAAATCATATCATAGTACATCTCTCTCCATGACTTACCTTCTAAACTACGATCCCACCAGTATTTCTCATAAATTTAGACGTCTTACTTACTGATACAGAGTGTTTAACCTACCAATTAATATTTTTCTCCAACTCTTTTCCCCCGTTTCCAATACTAATTTATTTTTGATATTATTACTTAATACATATATTGTTTTATTTTGGGCCTATTATCCTAGCAAAAGTTAATAAGCTGAGAAGAGGAAACTAATTATTTCCATCATTGTTCCTCAAAATTTATTCCGATCATAGCTTCAATTGATGCCAGTTAATATTAAAATGTTATGTCATGAATTCCATGTGAGAAATAGCATATTTTAAAAATATATATATTAGGAAAATAATAAAAAATCTACCAGTTAGTTCACATCTTGGAAATTGCAAGGAACCGTCCCATAAATTGTCAAATCAACTATAAAATAGGGTAGCGTCCACTATTTTATTTATTCAAAAAATGGCGTCAATGTTAAGATTATCGATGTGGTTTCAAATGAACCTCAAAGATTATCATGCTATCTAACATCTAATTTTTCTTGCAGTAAATGAAATTGGAGACCTACTCATAAAGATCTATGTGCATTCAGATGAACCAAAAGAGCCTATACAGGTAGGATAAATCTCTTCTCATCTACTAAAGAGATAATTGAAGAAAAGGAAATTGGATGACACAATATTAAGCTAATCAACAAACATAATAATGATGCAGGAGTGCCAAGAAGCAAGGGGTAAAAAAAGGACATCTAAAAAAAGCCCCAACCGTAGTTATGGACGATCAACATATCCGGATTCACAATGATATATACAAGTTTTGGCTTGAGAATACCTCATATATTGTGTCTAAAAAAAGAGGGAATAAGAAGGCTATCATGAAGAGGAAGGTTATCCCTAATATTTGACATGCAATTTTATTTTCTTCAAAGTCAGAATTCAATACTTAAATTAAATAAATATTCTCGAGTATTAGAAAGTCATGTATACATTTTAGGGTAAAATCCAATTTACCTTCGGGTAAATTGGATTTTACCCTAAATTTTATGATGAACTGTAGAAAAAACGTCATCTAATCATATAGTTTGATTACTGTTTCAGCACACCAATCTCATGTCTACAGCGAACATAGCTTACCTGATGGATTTACCTTCTATTGTTTTAAGTTGTGGCCTATTAGACATTGTATCTGGAGAAATTCATTATTTGCCCACCCTTGGCATCTATGGCGTAAAAGTAGCCAACCTCCCAATGACTCATCTTCTGGTAAGCATTACTAGGTTATTTTGTATTTTCCATTAGTAATAGAATTTATTTAAACAATGAAAACTTATTAACTGATTTTTAAAATAAAAATAACAGTTCAACCCTTACTTCGAATATAAATTTGCTTGTTGGGCATATTGTAACCAACAACGGTGACATGCTAACTCAAATCCTTGATGAGTAACAACAATATTTTATTTAATTGTATGCTTATTTAAATGTGTAGGAGATGAGTAGGATTCAAGATCTCATAAGACAATGCAAGGTTTGAAGATTTTTTTTTTTTATATCTCATCAATTTGAGAGAGTCGAAACAGCTCAATTTCATGACTTAACAATAAATTTATTAGTGACGATATTCTCCATCTAGACACATTAGTAATGGCCTGGAACCTATTGTGGAAGAGACGTCATGGCCGCATTCTGATGCAAATTGGATTGATGAATACAATGTTTTACCCGACCAAGGTATGGACATCATTTGGGAGCAAACCCCTCCATAAAGTCTTAGTACACTTATTCTTCACTACAAATCTTTCAATATATTAGTTCAGTTAGATATTTCTAACAAATTATTAGTCTTTATTATATTTATTATAATACAGTATTTTTATAGCTCGTAAAAAGCATTGGTCATATAAATTTATGATAGAACTACAATAAATATTGAAAATACAGTATTTAAGAATATAGTGTGCTACTGTGCTTTACTTCTAATAGAGTTTTTAAATAATTTACACATAGAATATTAATATTCATCTCTTGCAGAGATATTGGTGGAAAATGAACCCACACAAATCCAAAAATCAGACAACACTCCTCTATCTGATAAATTCACCGATTACCTTGGGATGTAAAGATTCTCCCTTCGACTCATCCACTATTTTGTTCTTATTTATAAATTTTTGTTCTTATTTATAAAAGTAAATAATTCTTTATATGAAATTTCAATTTGAAATGTCCATACAGTCAACTGAAAGAGCATATTGAGACCCCAAGAGCCTCACAGGTCGTGTCTCTGGCCGATTTAGCTCCACGAATGGATCGAAACAGCGCAGCTCTACTCTTTTATGACACCTTCGGTAATTATTTAAAAAAAAATATGTTTTACCCCTGAGAACCGATTATCAAAATTTGACATTTGTCTTTTTAATACAGTTTTGGTCTCTTGTGATGTTATAAAAGTCCATCAAGAGGAGGCTTTCGGAAAGATATTAATCTCCAAAGGAGACAAAATGTGCACAAAGGTGTCCACCTCTTGCAGTTCTCTACATACCATTGCATCTTCTGTTGTTTGCTTCAAAGTTGAGTCAAAGTCCTCGCACTCACGGGACTCGCTTTCACATATATCGTTTTACATCATAATTCAGCATGATTTGTGCATTCTTCTTGACTATAGGCCTCCTTGACTGGAAGTAATCCTCTGTAATTACACAACAGGCTTTCAATTTGAGAATTAGAGGGACAAAAAAGATGCAATTTTTATCTGCTAAAGTTGTACCAGTGTCAACTCCATTGTAGCCCCATTTACATGCAAAGCTTATACTTTCTTCCGCCGACCTATGCATATTTCAATGGAGTTGACACTGGTACAACTTTAGCAAGTAAAAATTGTATCTTTTTTGTCCCTCTAATTCCCAAATTGAAAGTCTGTTGTGTAATTACAGAGGATTACTTCCATTCAAGGAGGCCTATAGTCAAGAAGAATGCACAAATTAAAAAATCATGCTGAATTCTGATGTAAAACGATATATGTGAAAGCGAGGACTTTCACTCAACTTTGAAGCAAACAACAAAAGACACCTTTGTTCACATTTTGTCTCCTTTGGAGATTAATATTTTTCCGAAAGCCTCCTCTTGATGGACTTTTATAACATCACGAGAGGCCAAAACTGCATTAAAAAGAAAAAGGTCAATTTTGATAAGCTTGACCAATGAGGCATTCAACAGAGAACTATTGAAGTTCAAAGCTTTCCACCTCCTCAAGGTGAGATGGTTCTTCTTCAAATCAGAACTTAGGTATCAACTATGGTCCAAAGGATGGTTTTTTTTCAGGTAAGTTCTTTTTATCTTATTTTTTTCTTTTTGACAAACCAGATTGCGTTCAATATTAGTCTTGTGTTTAAAGTTAAAATTTGATGTTTTATAGATTTTTATGTGTATGAATACGATGATTCTCTAGCTGCCGTGGCCTGCGGGCTTGGTGGAGGTTCTTTAGTGAATGCGGGAGTTATGTTGCCTATCCCTTTGCATGCCAGAAGAAATCCTGTGGCCAAAAAGAATGGAAAAAAATTGGGATACTTGTGAAGCTTCTGCTTCAACTATGCTGAGGGTACGAAGGAGCCAAAATGTGACTACGACACTCTTCATCAGTCACCTTTTCCATAACTTTTGTTGATGGAAACTTGACAGGAACTGTTTGTACCCTCAGCATAGTTGAAGCAGAAGCTTCGCAAGTCTCCCAATCTTTTTCCCATTCTTTTGGCCACTTAGGATTTCTTCTGGCACGCAAAGTGGGATAGGCAACATAACTCCTGCATTCACTCAAGAACCTCCACCAAGCCCGCAGGCCACGACAGCTAGAGAATCATTGTATTCATACACATAAGAATCCATAAAAAATCAAATTTTAACTTTAAACACAAGAATAATATTGAACGCAATCTGGTTTGAAAAAAGAAAAGAATCAGATAAAAAGAACTGGCCTGAAAAAATCATCCTTTTGACCATAGCTGATACCTAAGTTAGTTCTGATTTGAAGAAGAACCATCTCACCTTGAGGAGGTAGAAAGCTTCGAGCTTTAATAGTTCTCTGTTGAACGCCTCGTCGGTGATAATCAAGCTTCAAAGAGAAAGTGATGTAACCCTAGGTCTAATATATATCCAAAGAAGCCAAAATGTGACTACGACAAACGTGAAATCCCTCTGATCTCTTCATCAGTCCCAAAATGTGCTTTCAGTTGATTGTATGGACATTTCAAATTGAAACTTCACATAAATAATTATTTACTAAATAAGAACAAAATAGTGGATGAGTCAGAGGGAGAAGTGTTGTCTGATTTTTGGATTTGTGTGGGTTCATTTTCCACTAATACCTCTGCAAGAAATGAATATTAATATTCTTCGTGTAAATGATCTAAAAACTCCATTCGAAGTAAAACACGATAGCACATTATATTTTTAAATACTATATTTTTAATTTCTATTGTAGTTCTATCATAAATTTATATGAGCACTTTGTATGTGCTATAAAAATATTGCATTACTATAAATATAATAAAGACTAATTATTTGTTAGAAATATCTAGCTGGACTAATATATTGAAAGATTTGTATTGAAGAACAAGTGTACTAAGACTTTATGGAGGGGTTTGCTCCCAAATAATGTCCATACCTTGGTCAGGTAATGCACTGTATTCATCAATCTTTGATAACATACAATTTGCATCAGAATGCGGCCATGACGTCTCTTCTGCAACAGGTTCCAAGCCACTACTAATGTGTCTAGATAGAGAATATTGTCTTTTCTTGTTCGATCTGTAGCTAATAAGTTTTTTGTTAAGTCAATAAATTGAGCTGATTCGACTTTCTCAAATTGATAAGAGATAAAAAATAATAATCTTCAAACCTTGCATTGTTTTCTAAGATCTCGAATCCTACTCTATCTCCTACACATTTAAATAAGCATACAATTGAATAAAATATTATTGTAACTCATCAAGGGTTTGAGTTGGCATGTCACCGCTGTTGGGTATAGTGTGCCCAACAAGCAAATTTATATTTGAAGTAAGAGTTGAACTGTTATTTCTATTTTAATAATTAGTTGATAAGTTTTCTTCGTTTAAAAAAATTCTATTACTAATGGAAAATATAAAATACAAGATAACCTAGTAATGCTTACCAGAAGATGAGTCATTGGGAGGTTGGATACTTTTACGCCATAGATGAAGCAAGGGTGGCGGATAATGAATTTCTCCGAATACAATGTCTAATAGGCCACAACTTAAAACAACAGGAGGTAAATTCATCAGGAAAGCTATCTTCGCGGTAGACATGAGATTAGTGTGCTGAAATAGTAATTAAACTATACGATTAGATGTCGCTTTTTCTACAGTTTATCATAAAATTTAGGGTAAAATCCAATTTATCCGAGGGTAAATTGGATTTTACCTTAAAATTTATACGTGTCTTTCTAATACTTGAGAATATTTATTTAATTTAAGTATTGAATTCTGACTTTGAAGAAAATAAAATAAATAAACAAAAATTGCATGTCAAATATCAGGGATAACCTTCCTCTTCATGATAGCCTTCCTCTTCCCTCTTTTTTTAGACACAATATTGAGGCGTTCTCAAGCCAAAACTTGTATATATTATTGGAAATGAGGACCTGTTGATCCTCCATAACAAAGTTTGGGGCTTTTTTTAGATGTCCTTTTTTCACCCTTACTTCTTGGCATCCTGCATCATTATTATGTTTGTTGATTAGCTTAATACTGTGTCATCCAATCTTATTTTCTTCAATTATCTCTTTAGTAGACGAGAAAGGATCTATACTACCTATTTATACTCTTTTGGTTCATCTGAATGCACATGGATGTTAGATGGCATGACAATCCATGAGGTTCATTTGAAGCCACATCGATAATTTCATCTTAACATTGACGTGATTTATTGAAGAATAATATTATATTATGTTTATGTTTTATTTCTACTTTCTATTATTCATTAATAGCGTGTCAAACATTTATGAGTACAAATCATAACTTACTTTACTTATTTAGAATTTATTAAATTTTTAGTGTTCAAAATATTATAAGCACTAATGCTCACTTGTTGGTAGTCCATCTTGACAAGGTGGCGAAGGTATTGAAGTGGTAGGTAATTGAGAAGGGCCCTCTAAAGTAAAATTTAATTATGTTTCATCGTCTTCTTCAACGTCGTCAAATCTGCCATACAATTAACGACCAACAAATAAAAATTCTATCAAATTACTAGTTTATAACTCGGGAATAAGAATAGTTGCATCACTTAATTTTCACCTACCAACATTATGATATACAATAAAGAAAAGCAAACAAAAAAGTATATTTAATAAAATTAATTAATTACCTTTGGAATCTATTGTAACAATCTCCACTAGCATGATACATATCAAAACTTTCCGACAATGTAATGTTTTCACCATCAACTGTGCAATTGTCATGAAGAGGTAACAATTAACTGATTTTTACTTATCATAAATTAAATATCGTAACAATGAGATCAAAGTGAAAGAAACCTTGGAGTGAAGACGGATCTTCTGGAATTTGATTGTTTATAAAGAGTTCATCTATACTGTCAAGACTCTACAACGAATACCAGAAAAGTTAGACATGAATAGTATACGAGAATATTAAAGATTTGAAATATCTTATTTCTTCTTGTCTGTGATGTAAAAGAAAATGCTATATAATCAAATTCTATACATTAAATTGTAGAAGACAAACCTTTTAAAAATTCATTCAGTTTAAAATAAATGGTCGATGAATCTAAATTGGATCCTAATCAACGCATATAAACCTTTATTGCTTTCTTACAAGAAATATTCGATTATTTTTTATCTAAAAGTTTAGGGAAGAGGACATTTTCTCCGTGAGTGCCAAAAAAAGATGGATTGACTATTTATTAGACATTTCATAATCAAAACTTAAAAATCACCTCGATAACCACGATACTTAATAGGCACAACTACAACAACATTAACATTAATTCGTAAACAACGCGAGGCTAAGAAGTTTACTCAATCGATTTGTCAATACTGACCATAGCAAGATTGACTGTTTGATTGAACTCCATGTCATTAAGAGACTGTTCAAGATCTCTTCTATCTCTCTCTTCGGGCAGAATAACCGCTTCCTTCCTACAAACATGGAAGATTAGCATCTTTGATCTTTAAACCCTTCTTTAGTTCTTTCTGGCGACGGGGAAGCCAAAGAACACGAAGCAAAAGAAGTACTTACATGGCTTGAGATTTTCTCTTCTTCGGAAGAACGATTGGATCTGAAATTGCTTTTACATTCCGAGATTTGTTTATTTCTACCCGAGAACGCTGAACTTAGGAATATATATGAATCAAAACAACTTTAAAAAATTAAGAAGACAAAGTAGTTGAAATTTAGAAGTTCAACCCGTTACCCAAATACGTTTAGCATCATCTGCAGAAAAATTCGAAAGAAATTTGTCAGAAATAGTATTCGTAATATACATTTGTGTTTTCAAATTTAAACAGACCAAGAATGAAAATCTACCATAAACGAGTTTAACTTTCTTCTCATACACGATTACGGTGCCACCTGAAAACACCGTAGAGTATATAATTTAAAATGTTACAAGAAGGAGAGCAAGAAATGAAAGCCGACAAGTGCATTGAGACTGAGAGAATGAATCGCGCTTATGTACTCATTAGAATCGCCGATTCCCTCAGGTCATTGTACTTGCGTGGTTCAAATGAACCACGCAAGTACAATGAACTTGAGGCAATCGGCGATCTGAAAGCAAAAACCGATCTGAAAGCAAAAACCAGCGAGTCGAACATCTGATCTTCGCAGAGAAAACCGATCTGAAAGCAAAAACCAGCGAGTCGAACATCTGATCGTCGCAGAGAAAACCGATCTGAAAGCAAAAACCAGCGAGTCGAACATCTGATCGTCGCAGAGAAAACCGATCTGAAAGCAAAAAACAGAGAGAAAGAGAGAAATAGCAAATCACGAGTGACGGAAGATTTGAGAGGAGAAAAGAAGACAAGAATGAGCTTGAGCGAGTCGAACATCTGATCGTCGCAGAGAAAACCGATCTGAAAGCAAAAACCAGCGGAGAGAAAGAGAGAAATAGCAAATCACGAGTGCCGTTAGAAATTTGAGAGGGGAAAAGAAGACGAAGAACGAAAATGCGGCAGAAACAATGCAAGACGAAATCAGAAGATCAGATGGGAATGTTCGCCAATAACAAAGAAGGATGGTCTGGAGTGCGTGAACAGAACTCCGTTAGGGCTAACAATAGTCCTACGCTTCAGTTAACAAATATTCGGAGCTACTTTGCCTACCGAATGACACGTGTAACCCTAGCTTATGGGTAAAACTAAAATGTGTATGATAACCCAAGCTTTTATAAACGGAGTGTACTTGGATAGGTGTGGACATTTCCTTTTTGATTCTGTATTGGAATGAGTTTTCTTTTATCTGCTTGTTTTTCCATACCTAAAATCTCTGTAACACTCTGTTAGATGTGACGTCGATTTCCAAAACTAATGAAAGCTTCCGTCTTCTTTATAACACCAAAGGTCGGTTCCGTCTCCACTCAAACAGAGACGAGGAGGCGAAGGTCTGCTCCTTGAATTGTTTTGTGTTTTTTTTTTAAATCTCTTGCTCTCTCAAAAATTATTTAACTCTAATTATATGGCTGAATAGTCTCGTTTGTTGTTATGATTCAGTTATCTGCTTTGTTTGGCTATTCAATTCATTTTCGTTGTTGATGATATTATCCATGAACTCATGTCAATTTCAGTCTCAGGGTCAAGATGATCACATTTTGGAGTTTCCGTCCAGTATACTTTTTTTAATTAAATTATTGAAACCAGTTTTCTCTGTGGCTGCTGAAGGAAAAGTACCAAAAATAGGCACTAAGCTTTTAGCAGTTTGTAAGGATGTGGATTTCTTACAAAATACAATAAAAAGAGTAGATTCTAGTTTTCTATATGGTTTAACCTGTGAGGTCCCTTCTTTGTGACGAGGGACCTTCTCATTTAATTTCTCGTTGAAATTAAATGGAGAAGGAGAAGGAGAAGGAGAAGGAGAAGAAGTACTATTGTCTTTCGATGCCTACAAACAGCTCATTTAATGAGATGTTGAAAATGAAAATTACAGCTATTCGGCGTCTTCAATATGTTCACATTCCTTATTTTAAAGAATGTGTCACTCAAAGCTCTCTATAAATAGAGGGTTTTGAGACACATTTCAAGCATCCGAAGCAAGAAGAGAAAGAGAGTGAACGAGAGAAAAGAGTGAAGATTTTTGAAGTAAGAGAAAAGAAAGTTGTGAGAGAAAAATAAGTGTGGTACTTTTGTGCACAGTGAGAATTCTAAGAGTGGTGATTTCTCTTAGTAAATATTTTCTAGAATATTCGATATCTAGAAAAATATTGTAAATCATATTTTTCATAGTGAGATCTTTCTGGATTCAGTCTCCGTGATTTTTTTACCGATTTGGGTTTCCACGTAAAATTTTCAGTGTGCATTTTAGCTCTTGTTTTTCTTACTTCTTGGCCGTTATAATTTTACAGCAGTGGAAAAATATTCTTGGAATTTTTCGGATCGCATCTGCTATCGTTTCTCGTACCGCTTATTTAAGTTGGGTTTCCATCGGTTTTCTTTATTATTTTTCCCAACAAGTGATATCAGAGACTGGGTAATTTATTTAAATATAGTATGCTCGGTGGTTGCGGTTTTTAAACTGATCTTCTACATTAGAAAAATTTTTAGAAGTTATTATGGCCGGAAAGATCGAAATTGAAAAATTCAACGGAAATAATTTTTCTTTGTGGAAATTAAAAATGAAGGCGCTATTGCGGAGAGATGGTTGTGCTATGACCATCGACGACAGACCGACAAACGTTGAAGACGAGAAATGAAACAAAGCTGACGAGGATGCAATGGTCATTTTGCATCTCACTCTAGTTGTAATACCCGGCTTTTCGGGATATTAATATTATAATATACGATGATATTTTTGTAAATATGTCAAATCAAGTCTGTTTTGAAAACGGAAAGCTTTCTTACGATCCTAGCGATTAATGTGAATTTTAAAAAATTTTCGAGAATTTCTGGAATAATAACGCTATATTTCGAGTAATTACGTTTCTCGTAATATAAAGGACGTTTTAGTAAAAATAGTAAACGAGGTTCGATTTGCGAACAGACAGTTTTAATAGAACCCAAATAATAAGTTGGATTTATAGGTGAAATAAGGAGATTTGGTGAAACTGAATAGCTAGTTAATTAACTAAACAAATGACAAAACTAATATAAAAACAATGCAAGGGTAAATTGGTAATTTGCCAAATCTAAATATAAAATAACCTAAACTTCATTTTCTCCTCATTTCTTCTCGGCTGTCTGCGATTCCAGAAAGCATTCTCTGTTTTCCCCGCGGCGATTCAACTTTTCCGACCTTCGTTTTTCCTCCGTTCGTCTTCTGTTCTTCACGTTTTCTCCTCCAATCGACGCTCCAGGTATGAATCTATAATTTTAGAGCGTTAGTTTTTTATTTTTAGAAAGTTATACAGTTAGGTTTTCATTTAGGGTTATCGTAAATATCGAGATTTAGGGTTCGAAATCGATAGGTTTGCCGTAATTAAGGATATAGTGAACGTATTGAACATTATTGGACGAACTTAATTGATTTAGGACGAATGTTAAATTTTGTGAAAATTCGAGATTTAGGAAAAGCTCGTAATTAGGGATTTGAGGTGTCGAGCGTGTAATTGCTCTATGAAATAGCACAATGAATTTGATTAAAACTATAGGAAATTTCTTTAGTTAAAGTTTTGTTAATTTAGACGTTAGTAGCTGAAATTAGTTTTAACGGCGAATATTGTGTTTTGCCTCAGACAAACAACGCTTGTGGACGGAGCTTGAACTGCAACGAACACGAGGTAAGTTCTCGTGACTTACTCTGGCCGATTGGCCTACACCGTACGTCGATGTCATCTCGAGGAACCTTGAGGATTTGTTTGTTTAAATCGTTTTGGTTTAGGTAGCTAGGATTAGTTGTTTTTATATGTTGTTTGTTTATCGTCTTGATGGTACATATGTGTTTGTTTATCGTCTTGATGGTACACATGTGATTGTTTACTTTATGTTATATTGAACTGTTCACGCATCATGGTTTTAAAACGTCATGAAAATGAATTTACGCACGGATTTCATGAAAAAAACATGCATGTAAAGGCAAGTAAAGTATCATAGTAAACAACCATGACATGGGGTTATCGGGGATGAGGTTCAGACCTGGCGTTCCGTGGTGAGCGGGTTTCCCTCCCTTTAGATGGTGTGGGCTATCTAACCGCTGGACGTGCTCTATCTATCCGTCGAGCGTTTCCGATAACCATAGACTGACACGTACTGATATATGAACTGACATTGACTGTTTTCATAGCATTGAGCATACATGATCATGCATAGGCATTTACGTAGAGCTTATTGAGATTTTTATTTCATAGTGTGTCTGTATAGTGTAGGTGACCTCGATATAGGTGAGGACGAGATCCCTCCACCTGAGAAATTATGCAGTTGACGAAGGACGGCTCGCGTGGGTGTGCTGGCGCAGTCGATGCTTAACCGACCCGTGGGGAAGTATGTGCGTATTTTGAGGGTATTAGGTTATTTTGGATAAATTATGTATTGTTAGAACATCGTAGGATGTTTGGATCTGATAATTGATAGGTTTTAAACGTTTTTGGACATCTATTTTATAAACTGTTTTTGTAAAGTTTTCATGGGAATTGCTTGGTAATTTAAAACTGGAGGGAGTGTCGATTTTTAAACGTATCCAAACAGTTCATTTTTACGAAAGTTTAACGTATGTTTAGGCCGTTTAGTTGGGATTGACAAAGTTGGGATTGATAAAGTGTGAAGGGTGTTAAGTTTTATTGAAGTGTTAAAGTGTATGTATAGAAATGGATATGTGCAGGGGATAAGAAATGAAGAAGGAAAGCTCTCTGGAATCGAATTCTAGAGAGCAAACTATGGGATCGCCGCGCTCTGGAGAAAAATCCAGAGCATGCAGCGATCGAACGCTGGCCAGCGATTACTGCCAGCGATGGCTGGAGCAATCGATCTCCTGAATTTGGAGATCGATCGCCCCTTCCCTTTTGTTACGGCTTGACAGTTTTGCCTCCCACTTATTTCAGTTGTCTTTTAATTGTTTTCTTAATTGTTTAAGTTTTAATAAATTGATTTGAGATATGTTTTAAACGATTTTCTAAATGAATTCCGATTCCAATTTAATTTCCGCTTAAGGTTAGGTTTAAAGTTTATAATGATAAGTTTTAAAAAAAAATGAAAAATATGTACGGAAAATTGGGTACAGTATTAGGGTCGCTACACTAGTAGATGAAATTTTGTCAAGTATTTCAGAAATGGTAACGGCAAAACAGATCTGGATACGCTGACAAAATTGTACAAGAAAAAGTCCTGGTATAATAAAATTTTCTTGAAAAGAAAATTATACACCCTTCGGATGTCAGAATCTACAACAGTGACAGACCACGTCAATACTCTTAATACATTATTTTCTCCACTTACAGCAATGAAGCACAAAATCGACGAAAATGAAAGAGCTGAACTTTTACTTCAAAGTTTGCCAGATTCATACGATCACTTCATCGTAAATTTACTTAATGGTAGTACAAAAACTATATTGATGTTCAATGATATTGCAGACACCGTTTTTTACGAAGAAAGTAGGCGGAAAAACAAAGAGCAATCCTCTGTGGAGGCTTTATCAGTAACGAGAGGGAGATCAATGAACGTGGGGCATCTGGAGCCAGCACGTTAGGAATATCTAAATCGAAAAGCAAAAAGGGTGTCAAGTGCTATTATTGTGGCAAGACGGGCCACATGAAAAATGATTGCTGGAAACTGAAGAAAGAACAAGGCACAGAAAGTGCTAAAGAAGAAATGAAGAGTACGACTGGAGTTGTCTCTGAGGGTGAAGATGTGATTGTATGCGAAGATGCTATCAACCTTACGATGAATGAATCATGTTAGGTGTGTGACTCTGGAGTATCTTACCGTGTTACTTCAAAAGTGGAGTATTTTTCATCCTACACCGGCGATGATTTTGGCATTGTCAAAATGAGGAACAGCCACGTTTCCAAAATAATTGAAAAAATGGACATCTGTATCCAGACCAACACATGATGTGAGTTTGTGCTTAAAGATGTCAGACATGTTCCAGATATTAGACTGAATTTAATATCAGTCAGTGCTCTTGATGAGGCTGGTTTCAAGAGCAAATTTGGTGGCGGAAAATGGGAGCTCAGCAAAGGTTCGCTAATCATAGCGAAAGGGATCAAAGAGTCTAGTCTGTATGTGACGCAAGTGACTGTAAAGGAAGCATCAGTAAATGCTGCACAAGATGACTCATCCATTAAGTTATAGCACAAACGGCTTGGTCACATGAGCGAAAAGGAACTTCAATTGCTTGGCAAAAGAGGTTGTTTGTTACATCTCAGAAATGAACCTCTGTCAAATTATGTTCATTGTTTAGCGGGAAAACAACACAGAGTTTCCTTTCAGAATATTCTGCATCAAGAAAACCAGAAGTGTTAGAAGTTGTCTACTCAGATGTCAGCGGTCCTATGTCCACGAAAACGTTAGGCGGTACCCAATATATGGTGACATTCATTGATGATCACTCTAGAAAAGTGTGGGCTTATGCACTCAAATCCAAAGATGAGGTGTTTAACGTTTTCAAACAGTTTCATACCTTCACAGAGCGAGAAACTGAAAAGAAGCTGAAATGCATTCACACTGACAATGGTGCTGAATATATGAGATCATTTGACGATTACTGTAAATTGCACGAGATTAGACACGAAAGATCTGTTCCAAAAACTCCTCAACAAAATGGCGTTGCAGAAAGAATAAACTGAACTATTGTGACAAGATAAGGTGCATGCTATCACATCCAAAGCTTTCTTCATAATCATTCAAATAAATTTGCTCACTCCTAATAATCAAAAAAATATTTTTGATTAGAAATCAGTTTTCCCAAAATTCAAACTGATTATTATTATTTGAATCATAATGTAACACTAGCACAATAATATATAGTCAAATTGCCTAATAACTCAAATTTAAGTTTATTAGAGCACGTGACTCTAAGGTTGATGGTCTACGTAAAATAATTATTTAAAAATTAAGTTTAAAAAAAAAGATAAATAAAATAGTTTTGCTAGTGTTATTTTCTTTATAAAATGAAAACAAGTTCTACAAACTACAACGGGGAAAAGTTACCATATTTATTTTTTTCCTAGTTTCTTATTCCACGTGTAAAATTTAAAGATTATAATTTTATTTTGAGCGATGTTGCGTTTAGCTTCATATTTTACTTTTTTTGTTATCATCTTCTAACATTATATTTTATTAATTAATGATTTATTTTAATTATTATATCAATTAATGAATGTCATGTCAGAATATAAAAATTATGAAGTAAAATTAAAGAATAAACGTAACATTACTATTTTATTTTAGTGGACATGACTCGATTCCTTAACTCTGTGAGCAAGCGTAGTTGTTCGGTACTCAACTAGTTAGTTCTACTCTTTAGTCAAAGTGGATGGATGACAATATTTGGTGGTTCTCTAATTTGACGAATAATACTAGCTGTGAATTTTAATTTTACATTCTTGGATTCATTCTATGATGTTTTAATTCATTAACTGGTCTAATAAGCATTATAAATAACAAAGCAATTTTAGCAATAAACATGTATTTTTGTTTGAAGACCACCCTGTTTTCTGTATGTCAAAGCCATTGACCACGATCCACGAGACGTTGTCATCAACGAAATTGCCCGATGATAAATAACAATTTCACAAAATACCATAAATATCCACAGAAAAGACAACGGTAAAAGTATACATAAATACATAAATTGTGGTTTATAAGATAGAGATCATTGAAACATCATTATCTTCTGATGTAATCATTATGCACTCTCAAAAACATGAACAGTCTATGAATCGATAATTTAAAACTTGTTATAGAGTAAACATACTTGTTGACGTGTTAAAACAATAACTAATGCAACTAAAATAGTTAATGTAATAAATAAATTATTTATAATTTATTACATTAATTGCACCAAATATTATTTTACATGTCAACAAATATGTTTAGAGAGTAGAATAAAATAATAAAAATAATATTATTCCTTGTTCTATGTTAAAATATAAATATAAGATTATTTTATTTCAAATCATCGGGAGCCAGAGTGAAGAACTAATGCTACCGCAGATAGTAAAATCAAACTATTTGGGTTTGGGCCTAATACTGAATAGTTGGGAAAAACGATGTATAAAATTCGATTGCACTACGGATAAATTCATTTTTCCCCATTTGTATGATTAAAATAAATTATTATATCAATTGATAATACACTGCAAAATAAAGTAGAAAATAACATGTACCAAATTTAATGCTTTTCGACAATATGCCTGAAACATACTTGCATACTACAGACATATGTAAGAATTTTGTCTTCTGAAGGGGAGATATTCTGAAACGGAAATTTGTGAAATTTTCCAGACAAACAATGTACACGTCTTCAAATTTGAGCAGGTAAAATTCGGGTCTTCAAATTTGAGTAGGTAAAATTTGGCAAAAATCGTTTCTTGACAAGTGTCAAAAGTCTCTTCTCACTAATGTGACCAAACCTCTTACGTCAAAGCTCAATATTATTTGACTTCTCGGTGACATTTATTTCTTCTTTACACAACTTCATCTATACGCAGTAAAAGTATTTGTCTTTTTTCCTCTTGCTATAACTAGGGAGCCAGGGAGCCATACATGAACTTCCATCTACCACAACCAAAATAGTTAATAAAACACTCATCATCTGCTTACCATCAGTATCAAATTCAGTCGGATATCTCGAACATGTCTAATATCTCTCAATGTCAACTTATTATCAGAATTGATTTCCAAATTAATATCATCAATTTTAACAATTTTTTTACTTGGCCATAATCACCACCAATATAGAATAATAAATGATCACCATGTAACATAGCATGATACGAAGCACTAAAATAAATGATCCAAGTACATGTTTGAAATGTCAAATTCATACATCCTTCATCATAAGCAGTAATCACATCACCATTACATCAGTTGTGGTAGCCCATGTGTCATTGTCCTGACCATTGAATTTCCCTTTGAATTTTTCTTTCTTTCTTACTATGCAATTCCTTTCCTAGGTCCCTACTGTTAGAATTTTGGGACACTTATATATAAATGAATGTATATGGTCATCAATTATATTAAGTCAAATATTATGTGGTCTATTTTGAAATAAGGAATTTGACTTAGGGAATAAATGTCATGAATATTTATTGTGGATACCATATGTGGAATTTCTAATTTGATGAAGGGGCCAAATTAGAAATAGGCAAAAGTTTTATAATTGCTTTAAATAGGCAATTAGGTTATGGTCCCCAAATGTAGAGTGAAAAGGTATCTCTTCGTATCCCCATCAATAGAGAGATTTGGAAACCCTAAGGAAATTCTACATTCTGGAAGATCAAAACCACTAAAAATTCATGGCTAAAGATTCAGGTACGCTTCCGCTTTCCTCTTTATATTTAATCAAGAACAGATCTGTGATTCTCTGGTGTAGTTTTTTTGGGATTAGAAACACAGTAATTCCAGAGATCTAATTTTAACAATTGGTATCAGAGACTTTTATCTTGTTCTTGATGAGGATGATAAATTTTTTTTGGGATGATCTTCGACCAATTTTCTTTATGTAGATTCAGCCCTTTTGTTGTTGATAAAGCAGTTTTAACTTTCTGTTGACGTTTTGATAAAAAAAAAAACGTCGCTCGCTCACTGTTTTTTGGTTAATTGCAAAGCGTCGCTCATTTTTTTTTTGGGGTTAATTGCAAAGCGTCGCTCACTGTTTTTTGGGTTAATTATCTCACTGCTTTCTCTCAAGTTTTTCTCTCTCTCATGTACTCTTCCATGGCGGATGATTTCTGATGAAACAAAAAAAAAAGGGCCACTATTTTGAAATAAAAAAAAAAACAAAAAAAAAAAAAAACAAAACAGTGAACGTTTTCAGTCTAGTCCAAGCCTTCACAGTCTGGTCCAAGCCTTCTTTGATCAAAGAACCCTTTTTTTTATTTTTGTGGAAATTTATTATTCTATTATTAATTTCCAATGCTCCTTTGACCGAGGAATATTTTGATGAAATAAATTTTCCTTTGACCAAGGATTTAGTGCTTGAGATTCAGATTCACTTCTGGGGATTTATTTATTTTATATTATTATTTATTTAATTCAATTGAATTCATTTAATTAATTTAATTGGCATACTATATAATAAAGTAATTATGGTTCATCATTCTGATTGAATAAATTGAAATAAGATGTCGCCAAAGTGACCTCTCTTATGTAGATTGTTCATGACGAATTTTGAATGTTGTAAGTGTGTAAGTTCATGCGATTATTAATCGGCCCAAAGGACGATTCATAGTTGGCCGGACTACATAATTACCTGTGATTGTAAACACGTAACGATTATAAGGATTTTACATGAGAATAATAAATCAATCCAAAGAGGGGTTTGTTATTTGTCATGCATTATTGTTAGTGTTTGATTATTACAACAAGAGTATCACTTGCAGTTAATTTTACTGTCCCAAAGACTTGAAATTAATGGTGCACAAGGTATCTTGAGATGGGATTTGCCAATTAATTTTGAATTTTATTGATAATTATGGTTGTGAGCATGTTATTTATTTATTTTTAATGTTCTTTTTCAGTGAATGTTGCTAATATTTCTGCCAACCTAAGTTCAGTACCGGTCCTTAATGGTACTAACTTTAAAGACTGGAAGGAGAACATTCAGATAGTTCTCGGGTGCATGGACATGGACCTTGCGATTCGGACGGAGAAACCCACTACTCCTACGGTAATTAGCTCCTCTGAAGAGAGAGCTAGATTTGAGAAGTGGGATCGCTCCAACCGCATGAGTCTGATGATCATCAAGCGCGCCATTCCGGAGGTGTTTAGGGGTGCAGTGTCTGAGGACACAACCAATGCCAAGGATTACCTTGCAGAAATCGAGAAGCGCTTTGCCAAAAGCGATAAGGCTGAAACAAGCACTATTTTAAAGAGCTTGATTTCAATGAAGTATAAGGGCAAGGGAAACATAAGGGAGTACATCATGGAGATGTCTAATCTTGCTTCGAAATTGAAGGCACTAAAGCTGGATTTGCACGAGGATTTACTTGTGCATCTCATTCTGATTTCTCTTCCGGTTCAGTTCAACCACTTTAAGGTCAGTTTTAACTGTCAGAAGGAAACGTGGAGTTTGAATGAACTGATTTCTCATTGTGTCCAAGAGGAAGAGAGATTGATGCAAGAGAAGACAGAAAGTGCTCATTTGGCAAGCACCTCTAAGGACAAGGACAAGAAAAGAAAGAATGTGGATGCTGCGGGTCCGAGTGAGAAGAAACAACATAAAGGTGGTGACCTTTGTTTCTTCTGCAATAAACCCAGACACATGAAGAAGGAGTGTGCCAAGTATCGCGTGTGGCGCGAGAAGAAAGGTACATTTCTTAATTTGGTTTGTTCTGAAGTTAATTTAGGTTCAGTACCTAGAAATACTTGGTGGTTAGATTCCGGTGCTACTACTAACATCAGTATTTCAATGCAGGGTTGCCTGAGCTACCGAAAGCCAAGTGATGCTGAAAGAAGTATCTATGTGGGCGATGGAAAGTCGGTAGAAGTGGAAGCAATTGGTCATTTTATATTGTTGCTTAGTACTGGTTTCTATTTGGATTTAATGGATACTTTTATTGTACCGTCGTTTAGACGGAATTTGGTTTCTGTTTGTTATTTGGACAAATTTGGTTACACTTGTTCTTTTGAAAACAATCAGTTTATGTTATCTATTAATTCTAATGTTGTTGGAACTGGTTCACTAATGCAATATGACAATCTCTATTTGCTTGATACAAATGCTTCATATCATGAAATCCTCAATGTTGAATCGAAAGGTACAAAACGAAAGCTAAATAATGATAATTGAGGTGCATTGTGGCATAAGCGCTTAGGTCACATCTCTAGAAATAGAGTTGAACGACTTGTGTCGGATGGAATTCTAAATTCCATTGATTTTACAGACTTTAATGTCTGTATTGAATGCATTAAAGGAAAACAAACCAAAAGCAAGAAATTAGGTGCATATCGGGCTACGAAAGTCTTAGAATTGATACATACGGATGTTTGTGGACCGTTTCCAACACCTTCTTGGAATGGTCAACATTACTTTGTATCATTCATAGACGATTTTTCGAGATATGCATACATATTTCTTATTCATGAAAAGGCTCAAACATTGGACGTGTTCAAGTAATTCAAGGTTGAAGTTGAAAATCAACTCGACAAAAGGATAAAGAAAATAAAGTCCGATCGTGGTGGTGAATACTATGGTCGGTACGATGGTTCGGGTGAACAACGTCCAGAGCCTTTTGCCAAATACCTAGAGGAGTGTGGTATCGTCCCACAATACACCATGCTGGGCTCTCCAAGCATGAATGGTGTAGCAGAAAGACGAAATCGCACGCTACAGGACATGGTAAGGAGTATGGTTAGCCATTCATCCTTGCTGGAATCAATCTGGTGTGAGGCACTAAAGACGGCAGCATACATTCTCAATAGAGTGCCGACAAAAGTAGCTGCTAAAACACCTTTTGAGCTTTGGATAGGGCGAAAGCCTAGTCTGAAGCATTTTCATGTTTGGGGATGTCCAACTGAGGCAAGGCCTTATAGGCCACATGCGAATAAGTTGGATCCCAAGACTGTGAACAGCTACTTTATTGGCTATTCTGAGCGATCCAGGGGCTATAAGTTTTATGATCCCAAATCAAGGTCAATTTTTGAGACGGGTACAGCTATATTCTTTGAGGATATTGAGTTTGGGGGGAAGAATAAAATAAAGGACTTTGTCTTTGAGGAAGAATCAACTTCCACTACGGTTAATGAGGAGTCGATTCCTATTCCGATTGCTTTAGACAATGATCAGGATTCCACTCTGGTCATTAATAATATCGAAATTCCAGAAAATCAAGACATTGTTATTGATCTCCCAGAGGTACAAACTCAACAACCTCTTGAAGAAGTGATTGAGGTTCAAGTGCCATTGCGGCGGTCCACAAGAGAAAGGAGAAGTACTATTTTGGATGACTATGTAGTATTTCTTCAGGAACATGAGGATAATGTTGGCATGATGGTAGATGATCCTATCAACTTTCGTCAAGCCATAGAAAGTTCCAATTCAGTAAAGTGGGTCGAAGCAATGAATGAAGAGTATAAGTCAATGCAAGACAATAAAGTTTGGGAACTTGTCCCATTACCAGAAGGTACAAAACCTGTTGGTTGTAAATGGATTTTTAAGACCAAAAGGGATTCAAAGGGTAATGTGGAGAAGTATAAAGCTCGTCTTGTGGCAAAAGGCTTTACTCAAAAATACGGGGTTGACTATAAAGAGACTTTTTCTCCAGTTTCAACTAAAGACTCTTTTAGGACAATCATGACACTTGTTGCGCATTTCGATATGGAGCTACATCAGATGGATGTAAAGACAACATTTCTCAATGACGACATTGATGAAACGATTTATATGGTGCAACCAGAAAACTTTGTGTCGGGAGACCCAAAGAATATGGTTTGCAAATTAAAGAAATTCATCTATAGGCTTAAGCAAGCGTCTCGTCAGTGGTACCATAAGTTTCACGAAATAATTCTCTCATTTGGTTTTGAAGGGAATTTAATCGATGATTGTGTGTATTACAAGTTCAGTGGGAGTAAGCACATATTTTTGGTTCTATATGTGGACGACATTTTGCTTGCCACAAACGATATAGGCTTATTGCACCAAACCAAGAGTTTTTTGTCAAGAAATTTCGAGATGAAAGATCTTGATGAGGCCTCATTTGTATTAGGAATTCAGATACATCGAGATCGTTCTCGAGGTATTCTTGGATTGTCACAAATGAGCTATATCGATAAAGTACTTAAAAGATTTGGCATGCAAGATTGTAAACCAGGAAACACCCCGGTCACTAAGGGAGATAAGTTTAATCTCAAACAATGCCCTAAGGGAAGTCTTGAAATTCAAGAAATGCAAAAGATTTCCTATGCTTCGGCGATAGGAAGTCTTATGTATGCTCAAGTTTGTACGCGTCCGGATATTGCGTACATAGTTAGTGTGTTGGGCAGATATCTAAGCAACCCAGGTATGGATCACTGGAAAGCAGCCAAAAGGGTTATGAGATACCTGAAAAGAACTAGGAATTACATGCTCACATATAGGAGGTCAGATCATCTTGAGATCATTGGGTATTCTGACTCCGATTTTGCGGGATGCCAAGACAGTATGAGATCCACTTCGGGTTACATTTTTATGTTAGCTGGTGGAGCCATTTCTTGGAGAAGTGCCAAACAGGCACTTACAGCTTCTTCCACTATGGCAGCAGAATTTGTTGCTTGTTACGAGGCATCAAATCATGCGATATGGCTGAAGAACTTTGTCACTGGGCTGCGTATTCTGAAAGGGATTGAAAGACCCCTTGGGTTATTTTGTGACAATAAATCAGCTGTGTTATATTCCAATAACAATAGGAGCTCGACGAAGTCGAAGCATATTGACATCAAGTTCCTTGTTGGGAAAGAAAGGGTACAAAGTGGACAGATTTCTATAGAACACTTAGGTACAAACTCCATAGTAACGGACCCCCTGACAAAGAGTTTGCCGCCTAATGTCTTTCATGAGCATACTGCTCGTATGGGTGTCGTAGAGATGGATGATCTCTAGTTTGATTGGGAGTTTGTAGTTTGGTTATTTTTTCAGTTTGCTTATTTTATAGACAGTTATTTATATATTTTTATTCTAATCAGAAATGAAGTATTATTCAGTTCATTACACTTTGTACAATTATGTTTAAAGTTTGATCTCACTAAAGTTAAGTAGGACCAGTTGAAAATTGACATGAAAAGATCACCTTGCATGTAATTTTCATGCCACTAATTCATGATTGATCTATGTCATTTAGTCATGTTGATGTACGTGACCATTGATGGGTTTAGTTATGATTGATACAACGAAGACCACTTTGATCCTATGTCAATATGATTAATGGACGAGATTGTTTGGAATGTCCTCAGATTTGATGACAATACATGTGCACACTAAGGATATAACATTCATTATATTATATGTGTCCAGTGGGAGATTGTTAGAATTTTGGGACACTTATATATAAATGAATGTATATGGTCATCAATTATATTAAGTCAAATATTATGTGGTCTATTTTGAAATAAGGAATTTGACTTAGGGCATAAATGTCATGAATATTTATTGTGGATACCATATGTGGAATTTCTAATTTGATGAAGGGGCCAAATTAGAAATAGGCAAAAGTTTTATAATTGCTTTAAATAGGCAATTAGGTTATGGTTCCCAAATGTAGAGTGAAAAGGTATCTCTTCGTATCCCCATCAACAGAGAGATTTGGAAACCCTAAGGAAATTCTACATTCTGGAAGATCAAAACCACTAAAAATTCATGGCTAAAGATTCAGGTACGCTTCCGCTTTCCTCTTTATATTTAATCAAGAACAGATCTGTGATTCTCTGGTGTAGTTTCATTTGGGATTAGAAACACAGTAATTCTAGAGATCTAATTTTAACACCTACTTCCCACCATGAAAACATTTCATTGTTTTTCCTTTCAAATTAGATTTTCCTCTGATGAACCACTTTTATGTTAACTTTATTACGACTTCCATCTTATCTTTCTTGTTTCTCACTAAAAACAAGAGTATCTCCACTAGAAGAATGACTCAAATCCTTTTTTCTACTTCTTTGTTGACTAAATGATCTTCAACCATATTTAGAGTTAATTTACCATATGGCAATGAGTTACTAACTATTCCTAACTGTTCTTAACTGTTTGGCGTAAAACTAAGCAAAAGTAAGGCATTTAAATCATCATCTAACGTGATACTTATACCCAGCAGTTGATTTATTGAACCCTGGAACTTGCTATGTGCTCATTGATACTATATTCATCAATGTATTTCAAATTCACAAGTCTTTTAATCATAAGAGCTTCATTTTGACAACTAAGACTTTCAAACAGTGATTCTAATCTTCCACGATTGATCGGCTCTAGTCTTGATAACAATATTGCGAAACACACTTGCATTGACCCCAATGTCTTATATAACGACACATTTTTATGTATCAATTTCCAATCTCTACTTGTCTTGCCTCTTGGTCTTGTTGCACCTCCATAACTGGTTCACGAAGATCTTTATAAAAAAAACATACATTTCATTATAGGTTTCCACATATAATAATTGTAGCACATCAATTTTATCATCGCACTCGAATACTCAACTATTTTAATTCACACAAAAAATCTAAAAAAATATAAAGTCAGACTTTATTGATTGTGGTGAAACCTGACCAAATTTGATTTTCTAGTAATCAGGCTTTGATACAACTTGTTCGGAAAAACAGTCTATAAAATTCAATTACGCAATGAATAAATTCCATTATCCCTCTTTGTATGATTAAAATAAAATTATACCAATTGATAATACGCCACCAACTAAAGCAAAAAATAATGAGACACCGAATTTAACATGGTTTGGCATTGTGCCTATGTCACCGGGACCAAAACTTGATCTGATCTTCCACCATCTAGTAATGGGTACATTATAATCATTTCTAGAATAAAATAGAGAAAAAACGACAAAAATGATTAATTTTGAAAATCAATATTCTCAGCAAATATGAGATTTTAATAGAGTGATCTTACCAACTAACTGTTGACGCAATCTATGTGGCTTTTGCTCTTCAACAATTGGAACCAGTAGAATTGTAGATCTCGTCGATACAAAGAACACTCAGCAATCTTTGCTAAATCGGAGAAGAATTGATCGTTCAATCTTGCACACAAAGATTGGAAAAATATGAAGAAAAAAAAAAACTTTTTTTTTCTTCTATCTCTCCCTGTCTAATTTTTCTCCTTGAAAGGACAAGGTCAGGCGTGCTCGGTCCTGCTAAGAAGGGATTTGACTATCCCTTCAAGGGCACCGTTCTAGAAGGCCCCATTATTTTAGGTGTGAGGGAAAGCAGCTTTTGAGAGGCGATGGTTTAGGGGAAAATACCTACTCGTGTGGATAGTCTAGTACTTGGTTAAAGGTGGAAATTATTTTTTAAGTTTCCCAAATTCATCAACTTAACACTATTTTGAATGGTCCATGAATGGACCACCATGGATGAGTATCCAGATTAACGTACGAATATGACATTCATAAGAATTTTCCCACAATTGGTGATTTTACAGATGTTTTTTCAAACGACCTAACAAAATTATCACTTGCGAGAGATGTGAAATTTAGCATTGATCTGCTACTTGGAACGACACCTAATCTCGGAGGAGCGGTACGAGCCCAACCATAAATAAAAGGGGCTCGGAGAAGAGGAAACTCACACAAGATTTCTCCCTCTTGAGTTCAGCAAAATCTTACCTCAGTTTGCGTAGCTTCCGACCACTGCTCGGATGCTCACACGCAACAAATCAACTAACAGCACAGACGAACTCACGATCATCCACACAACGAAACTTACCATCAATTGAAAAAAAATAGTCGTAGAGTACTTTAAAAATTAGCTAAATTTTACCAATTAGCAAAAAACAAAAATTGACTTACTGGACACGAGAATGGTTACACGTGAAAGCCTTGCTACATTTCATTGAGAAAAGAACTCCATGCATACAAGAAACTCCACAAAATTCCAGTAAGCAAAAAGAAATTTATGGGGCAAGAAAGAGCCCTTTGATGCCATTGATGTACTTGAACACTAGAAGATAAAAATATTTTACAGATCCTAAGTTACACTCTCTTTTCTTTTTTAGGGTTTACAAACTAGTTTTTCGAGAAAATCCAATAAAATATTTATTTAGGATCTGTAAACAAATTGTTCGGAGAATCAATAAAGTATTATTTATTTACGATTTGTTTGGAATTACTTTTTTTTAAAAGCCCACAGAAATATTTTTGGGCTGACCGGCGGGCCTTATATTTATATTTATAATGCTTAAAATTAAGATTATTTTATGTTTACTATTTATTTTTATATGAAGTCACACTCATTAATTGATGATATTAATTACTTATTTTAAATATTTCTAATTTATCTCATTAATTATATCAATTAATTAGTGATAAGTCATAAAATAAAAATTATAAGATAAAAATAAATAGTAAACGTAGTATTACTTGTAAAATTATATTTACGATGTTAAAGGGTAAATGTAGTATTACTCGTCAGCTTATGTGTTGATGCATTATTAGTTCATAAACATGTTAAGTAATTTTTTATGAAAGATTTAGTTAGCTTGAAATATAACATTTGTGGGTACCTTACCTAATTTGTTTAGGAATTGAAGGGTAACATTTCAAAGAAATTAAATATTATGATATTTGTAGAAATTTGCGCAGTTAACGATCGTGATTACCTCGTACTTTCAGAAGACTGCACTGCTGTATTTGGTAAGTTTCTTAAAAGAGCAAATCCTTTAGCAGTGTTTAACCAATCAAATAGAACCCAATGACGTGATAATAAATAAAATATCAAAGTTTGATAACTTTAAACTTTTGAGGCCTCCCGGTGGAATGTTAGCGGGATGTTGGCCGCACGCATTATACAGTCGAGTAGTAGCCGATTTTCTAGTCTAGTGTGGTTGGTTAAGAAAAAAGATGCCAGTTGGCGATTGTGTGGACTAATGAGCAATGATCGAGTTATGATTCCCACCAACAAATTTTCCAATCTAGTCACCAACGAGTTATTGGATAAGTTGTATGATGCTCGTTATTTTTTTCAAGTTTAATTTGAAATCAGAATATCTCTACATTTGAATAAGAGTTGAAGACTTATCCAATTTTTTTTTTTCAGAAGATGCACGAAAAACATTATGAATTTTAGGTAATATCGTTCGGCTTAACCAACTTCTTGTCTACATTTCAAGGGCTTATAAATCAGGTTTTTGCACTTCGTCCTTGTTTTTTTTTATTTTTTACGATATTTTTAATTCATAGCCTGGACGTGGAAGACCATGCTCACAGTTGGAGTTAGTATTTGAGGTGTTGGCCATCCATCAATTGTATCACAACCAATCTAAGAGTTCTTTTGCTCAACCACGACTAGGTATTGGGGGCATATTATTTATACGAGGGGGTTTCTGATGAAGATTGAGTTCATGTTGACAAGGCGAAGGTCTGTAAAATGCAAATACAGTCCTGCAAATATTTCTCTGTAAAAATCCATGCTAACAAGAAAATCATTTGTTTCTCTCAGTAGGCTATATACAGTCCCAGGCGAAGGTCTCCGAGCTGCTTAAAAATGCAAACTACTACATCTCACAGAGAAAAGTACTCCATGCATACAAGAAACTCCACAAAATTCGAGTGAGGAGAAAGAGATTTATGGGGCAAGAAAGAGCCTTTTGATAAGATGATGCCCTTGAACACGATAATAAAAATGCGCTAGGTTACACTCTTTTCTATGTCAATATTTCGTCAAAAAAAATTCAACAAAGTATTGTTTGAGACTTTTTAAGAAAGCCCACCAATAATTATTTAGGTTGTTCTTCAGTTTCTCAAAACAAATGAGCTTTATATCTATATTTAGAATTACGTTACATTTACTTTTTAATCATATTTTCTAATCCTACGCGTTATGGGTGTTCGTGGGGTCGGTTCGGCTTGATTTTGTGATAGAACCGAAACTGGTATTCTTGATGATAGAAACCAAACTTGTATAATAAATTAGAAAAAAAAAAATCCATTGGCCCTCAATTTAACCAAGTAAAGTTGCTGTGTAGTGGTTATCACGTTAGTCTTACACACTGAAGCAACAATCAAATGATTTAATTAAATTTTTCTTCATTTTCTGTTTACAAATTTGCATCGTTCGATATATTCATGAGTGCCCCTGCAAGAACCAGATATATCCACATATAAATGAAGATTATGGTTTGATCTAATCTCATTTTATAGCCTCAATCCCTCGAATGACTATTGACTGTGCCTATCAATCACATAAATATGCATTTATTTAAGGTTCTCGATTGAAATATATTGCTAGCCTGTATTGCGATATGACTTTAGAAACACAAGTAACTTAGGGTCAGCTGAGATTGCATCCCAAATCTGAAAAATATATGAATTTAGACAAGAATGCTAGTTCTGAAGGATCCCAGAAAATTGGAAGATGTAAAAGTGATTTTCAAAATATCATCTAACCCAATAACATCAGATCATGAGCAAATCTGTTTCAGTTCAACAATTTTCATACGCAGTTGAAGCTGTGATGCAATTGAAATTTGTTTTACCCTCAACATGAAAAATTACATGAATGGAAATCATTAAAAGATATCACAAGTCACTCAACCTCGATTCACGTAAAAAACTGAGTATTGCATTGACTTCCAAATAACTAAAACGAAAATTAGAATACAGTTAAAGGATGCAAATAGGCCAATAACCTCTTACCAAACCAAATGGAAAAAATCTATATGGCTATTATCATCAACGATTGAAAATGCAGTTCTTACACCAGAAACACAACACAGCATAAGAGAAAGACTTTATACTCTTGAACTAATTTTCTGGAGAGGAAATCAAGTAGCGTTTCTCAAATTTTATCTCGTCTGATTAGCTCACGGCTTTCCTTTCTTTCCGAATTTACGAAAGCTAGTCTCCTATAAACGTGAAAAACATATCAAATAACCATAATTATCGGTCTTCAAAAAATATAGTACAAATTCCAATTCATTGAGAAAAACTAAGCTCCAAAATCATGCAAGACAATGAAGAAATAGAAAAACATGATCAAGACCACCGTTCTCTCCTCCTTCGCATAATCACCATCAGCGTAGCTATCGTCTCAGTGGCGGTACCTTCCGCCTGAGAAACTGTTACGGTGGAAGGCATCTTGCAGAGAAGGGTAGAATTGGTATTATCCATGTAGGTTAAAAGGAGGGAGAGGAGACCACGGGTGTGGACTGTGTGTCAATTTCTTTCTGATATTTTCTTGTTTTCTGTTGTTTTTACTTCTTCTCTGTAATTTCTTTTCTCCTCTATTCTCTCGATATCAATACGAACTTCATCTTTTCTCTGGAATTCCGGGCCACAACCATAACAGAAACCTTCTGATTCTTGTTCGCTTCCGCCGAATACGACGTCGCTCAACCTCCCGCGACTTCTCTGTTATGGTGAAGGCTCCGGGATATCACCTGATAAAAATCAATACTACAATCCAACAACAGGTCTAACAAGAGAGTAATATGGAGTACATTAGTATAGAATAATATGAATAGCGACAAGGGAAACAGAAGAAACAGACAGAGGAAGAAGACGACGAAATCAGTAGTAGACAGAGGAGAGAGAAGAAAAGAGGAAGAATTCAGACGCAAGTAATTTCACACCTCCCTCCTTTCCTTCCCTGCCTATTCTACCTGCGAACAGACAATCGCCACGTAGGCACAAACTCAACGACAACGTTTTTTATTATAGTGCTAACATAAGTAAAATCACTTAGCTTGCCGGCGACGACTTCGCTGTTGCCTCTTACCCCAGCCCTCTGGAGGCATTCTCGGTGGTGGTTGCTGGTTCTCTTGACATTCTCGACGGCTCCCAATTTCGGGTTAAGGTTCAGGCCAAGATCGACATTAGATAAAACATCTTTCCGATGCAGAAGAATCTCCACAGTCATTTCAGAGTATGAGCCTAAAACAAACCGACTGAACAATCGGAAAAGGATCTGAGAGTCAGTGTAAGAGAGGTCCGGAATTGTAAGCGCCAAGACACCAATTATGGGTGAACGTTGTAAGTACTTTTGCCTAGTCGCGGTTGGTTCGGATTTTGGCCTGAACTAAACCGAACCTTTCGGTTTTTGATTTCAGGTTTGGGACCAAAATCGAACCGACTTCTTGGCCACTCGCCACCGAAGAAGCTGTCTTGATTTTTTATGTCGGTTTGAAGCCGATGATAGAAGGACTCGGTTGCATAATTGGCCGTCGACAATCTTTCAGTTTGGGATTTCAGGCTGTGAATGAATTGTAAATTGCGATTCAATAACTTAGGGATAAGTCGGTCTTCGGTTAAATTGATTTTGCGGGTCGATTTGATTTCGAACTGAACGTGAATCGAAACCGAGAAAAGGACACCCAACCCGATCTGAATGCAAATGTGTTTGCATAAAATCAAACCGAACCGAGAGATCTGAATGCAAATGTGTTTGCTTAAAATCAAACCGAACCGAGAGGCTCGGTTCGCTTCGAAGCCCGCACGTGGTTTTGGTTTGCCCACCCCTAATAAGTAACCAATTTCTGATATTATTTCACGTGTAACAGGATTGCTAATTGACTAATCTTTGTCATTTAACAGTTAATGCTCAATTAGTAATAAACTCTTCTTTTTCGTCAGTCCTTTCTCTCTCTCTCTCTAGCTCTTCCTCACTCCGAGCTTCAATGGATCAAATTTAACACAAGTTTATTGAAGTGCGGGGACTGAAGTTGCACTTAGCTGAGCTTGGCGATAGTTAGCATTTTTGATGGGTACCTTAATGGATTCCTTAATCTTCTCGCTCCTGTCTGAAAAACCTTCTGATGTTAATATTTTTGACTTTCTAACTTTAAGGTCCGAATGTCATAGTTTTCCTTCACGGATTCCCAGAGATATGGTATTCGTGGCGGCACCAGATGATCGCCCTTGCTGGTGCCGGATTCCGATCGATTGCACCCGATTACAGAGGGTATGGACTCTCCGACGCGCCACTGGAACCCAAGAGGGCGTCGTTCGCTGATCTCGTTAGTGACCTACTTGGTATTCTCGATGCTCTCGGTATTGCTAAGTGTCACGGGTCTTACACTAAGGTACTATGTATAACTTGATTTTCTGTCTGAGGTAGCGGAGAAAATACCTAGAACTACAAAAGTATTTTGATTACTTATCATGCTATTGAACACTATTGTTGTTTTTCCCTCCAATCGAAAGTGTAAAATTTTAATATGTGGTTTATGAATTTGTTGCATCGTCTTATTTTTTTCCCAGAAAGTTAAGGATGATCAAGATTGTAAAATCCGCAAAAAAAATTTAATAATGATAAATTTTTGAATAAATTTTTTGTGAATTTTAAGTGTAAATTTGAGTCCGACTGCCTAAATTTTCAGAATACGGTGACGTACAAATTATTGATCATTTATGACCTGTACGGTAAAATTTTAAATAGATGTTCATGTGTTTCAAGTGAATTAAATTCACAAGAGAACAACGTCAGAATCTACCGAAAAAAATTATTTGGTAAAATTTGAAATCGACAAACTGAAACTTATTAAATGGTTTTAATATAATTAAAAAATTAAATTAAATGTTTAAAACAATAAGGTTTTCAAAGAAAACCTTATTGTTTTCGTTTTCTTTCTGCAAAAACACCAGAGAGAGAGAGAGAGAGAGAGGCGAGAGGGAGACCGCCGACGCCGGAATGACCACCGATCGGCTCGATCTTGGTGTCAAACGCTTCGTCTCGACGTGTAGAGCAGCGTTGCTAAACGGCGTTTTCGACGGTAAGCCCTCTATCTCCCGATTTTCTCCCGAGAAGGTTCGGGATTTTTAGGTTTCGTCGATCTGAGATTTAAGGTCGTTTCAGTTGGTGTTTTTGGCAGGAGTCAATCGGAAAGAGGTAAGAAAAGTGTTGGAAACAGATTTTTGGGCGAAAAATGGGTCAGAAAGCGCGTTTTCGCAATCCCGAGAAGCTGCCGGCGCGTCGTCGGCGTTGGCCGTCGACAGCCGAGTACACTCGTGCCCTGGGCCGAGTCTGGGTCGGGTGAGACCCAGCCCTATCCGGGCCGGGTCCGACCTGAGCCCACTGGGTCCGGGCCGAGCGGCCTATTTGGGCCAGGTCCAGACCCGAATACACCGGGCCGGGTCAGTCCAGTCTGATACGGGCCGAACCGGTCCGACCCGATCCAGTTTGGGTCCAACTCGACCCGAACCGGTCCGACAGAACCGGGTCTGACTAGGGGAGGCGTTTTTGTTAGGCCCCCTCCCGAGTCGTGACAAAGATCTTCTTTCATTCAACTAAATAACCTTTTCTAATCAGAAAATAACCAATCTCTCGCATGGAAGTGCAGGTTTTTATCATTGCGAAAGATTTCGGGGCTAGGCCAGCTTACGACTTCGCTCTCGTTCACCCAGATAGAGTTCTTCTCAGTCGCAACATAACAACGTGGGACAACAGCCATGGAGGATTTGAAATATGAGCTCTGAATATTAGATGAAAGTCTGGCGTGGGTACTTCCCTGCATCTGCAGTTTTAAGGTATTTAAGACTTTGGAGAGACTCTTAGAACTGACCTGTCTCCCTTTGGCATTCAAACATAGTTACTAAGAAAATGCTGCTGCTTTTTACGGTGTTGTGAGTGCATTTCAGTCTTTCAAGTAAATGAATTTATAGACGGTGTGAAAAATGGATTAATATGAAATACAATAAAATGTCTCAGATTTTAAATAATAATAATAAAATAAATAAATATATTTAACCATAACGTGGGACAACATAATAATAGATAGTAGAAATAAAACATAAACATAACATAATATTATTCTTCAAGAAATCCGTGTCCAATGTTAAGATGAAATTATTGATGTGGTTTCAAATGAATCTCTGAGGTTGTCGTGCTGTCTAACATCAAATTTTTTTTGCAGTAAATAAAATTGAAGACCTATTCGTAGAGCAAAACATCCATGTGCATTCTGGTGAACGAAAAGAGCTTAACCAAGTGGTATAGATCTTTTCCCGTCTACTAAAGAGATAATTGAAGAAAATGAGATTGCATGACACAATATTAAGCTAATCAACAAACATAATAATATGCAGGATGCCAAGAAGCAAGGGGTAAAAAAAGAACATCGAAAAAAAGCTCCAATCATGATTCCCGGAAGAAGAGGGAAGAGGAAGGTTAGCCCTTATATTTGACCTACAGTTTTATCAATTTCATTTTCTTTAGAGATAGAATTCAATACTTAAGTTTCGGATCTAGAATTTGAAAGGTTTGACTTCTACAATTTAATGTTTAGAATTTTATTGTATAGCATTTTTAACATCGCTGACAAAAAAAATAAGATATTTTAAATTTTTAATGTTCTCATGTACTATTCATGTCGGACTTTTTTGTCATTCGTTGTAGAGTCTCGACAGCGTAGATGAACTCTATATAAACAATCAAATTCCAGAAGATCCGTCTTCACACCAAAGTTTCTTTCACTTTAATCTCCCTTATTAGATATTTAATTTATGATGAATAAAATTCAGTTAATTGTTACCCCTTCATGACAATTGTTCAACCGATGCTGAAAACTTTACATTGCCTGAGCAATTGTCACGAACAGGTAACAATTAACTGATTTTTATTCATCATAAATTAAATATCGTAACAAGGAGATCAAAGTGAAAGAAACCTTGGTGTGAAGACGGATTTTCTAAAATTTGATTTTTTATGAAGAGTTCATCTACATTGTCAAAATTCTACAACGAATGGCAAAAAGTCAGACTATAAAATAGTACATGAGAATATTAAAGATTTGAAATATCTTATTTCATCTAGTCCGTGATGTAAAAGAAAATGCTATATAATTAAATTCTAGACATTAAATTGTAGAAAACAAACCTTTTAAAGATTCATTCAGTTTAAAATAAATGGTCGATGAATCCTAAATTGGATCATGAGTAGCGTAAATGAACCTTTATTGCTTTCTTACAAGAAATATGCGATTGTTTCTTATCTAGAAGTATAGGAAAGAAGACAGTTTCTTCGTGAGTGCCGAAAAAAGATGGATAGACTATTTTAACAAATATTTCATAATCAAAACTTAAAAATCACCCCAATAACCACGATACCTAATACGCACAACTAACATTAACACTAATTCATAAACAAGGCAAGACTAAAAAGTTTACTCAATCGATTTGTTAATACTGACCATAGCAAGATTGGCTTGTTTGATTGAACTCCATGGCAGGGATAATGTAATTAAGAGTTATTACCCCCAACTTTCCTGACAGAGCCAGCTGTTTCGAAATGACTTGTAAATGCTCACTAATCAACGGCATACATAATAGAATAAATAAAATCAACTATAAACATGAAGTATCAAGACCTAGTAAAGCATCTTTAGTAATTCTCAAGTGGGAAAATGTAAACTAGCAAGCCGAAATGAGTTGATGGTGTTTGATTTCATTCTTATAGTTGGTCATGAACATAAACTTCGATTTACAATAATTAAATTTTTTTCCAATATAAACATACTATCACATAAATTATAAAAGGAACACCAGGTAAATTGCACCATCTAATGGATATGTGCAACTCAAGAAAAAGGAAAATACCGGATACAAATTTGTGCTACCTTCTATAGAAATAGTAGACAAGCAAGCTTTCTCCATTGTCAGCAAAGAGATCCATTTCGGGCACAATTCTGGTCTATCAATTCCACTAGTCCCCCCATTGCTTTGTTTCATTTCCTTACAACTTACAAGTATGTCTTGGACTTTGGAAATTATAGCAGCAGAACTGGAATCTACTCTTTTTATTGCATTTTGTAAGAAGTCCGCATCCTTACAAACTGCTAAAAGCTTAGTGCCTATTTTCGGCGAAGAAATTATGAACCACGCAAGTCTCTTAATGACATGGCCTTCAATCAAACAACCAATTTTCAAAGGACAGTCTCTTAATGACATGGAGTTCAATCAAACAACCAATCTTGCTATGGTCAGTATTAGCGAATCGATTGAGTAAACTTTTTAGTCTTGCCTTGTTTATGAATTAGTGTTAATGTTGTTGTAGTTGTGCCTATTAAGTATCCTGGTTATCGAGGTGATTTTTAAGTTTTGATTATGAAATGTTTGATAAAATAGTCAATCCATCTTTTTTCGGCACTCACGAAGAAACTATCCTCTTCTCTAAACTTTTAGATAAGAAACAATTAAATATTTCTTGTAAGAAAGCAATAAGGTTCATTTGCGCTGCACATGATCCAATTTGGGTTCATCGATCATTTATTTTAAACTGAATGAATCTTTAAAAGGTTTCCCTTCTAGAATTTAATGTCTAGAATTTGATTACATAGCATTTTGTTTTACATCGCGGACAAGAAGAAATAAGATATTTCAAATCTTTAATATTTTCTTAAATTATTCACGGCTGATTTTTCTGCCATTCGTTGTAGAGAAAACATTACATTGTATGAGCAATTGTCACGAAGAGTTAACTAATTTTTATTCATCATAAATTAAATATCGTAACAAAGAAATCAAAGTGAAAGAAACCTTGGTGTAAAGACGGATCTTCTGGAATGTGATTGTTTATACAGAGTTCATCTACGCTTTCAAGACTCTACAACGAATGGCGGAAAAGTTAGACATGAATAATACATGAGAATATTAAAGATTTTAAATATCTTATTTTTTCTTGTCCGCGATGTAAAAAAAATAATGCTATATAATCAAATTCTAGACATTAAATTGTAGAAGGCAAACCTTTCAAATTCTAGATCTCTCAAGAAAATGAAATTGACCAACAAAAATTGCAGGTCAAATATAAGGGATAACCTTCCCTCTTCTTTCGGAAATCATGGTTGGGGCTTTTTTTCGATGTCCTTTTTTTACCCCTTGCTTCTTGGCATCCTGCATTATTATGTTTGTTGAGGACCAGATGCGAACATTCAAGAATTGGAACATCATTAAGGCATTGCTTTTATGAAATCATAGGTTGACCTTTTCTTATAATCTGTTCATTTAGAGGTCTAACATTTCTTATATATATTGGTTCATTTTGTTTACAAATTCTCTCTATTCTTTGCACGTTTTTTTATTTCATTGTTGAGATATAACTTTATGGATATATATCTAGTAATAGAGGGTAGTTGTCTTTAAAAGAGCATGAGTATTTGCAGTCATTTCGTCTATATCATTCCAACCCCTTTGAGTTAACTCTTGATTTTTGGAGGTTAGTTTCCGATTCTCTAATCATAATTTAAGTAATTTCTGCTTGTAAATGGTTTACTAGTTGGATTTAGTAATCGCAATCCATGATATGTTGATTTTCAAAACCAAATGAAACAAGCTTTCGGCGTTGTAAGAAAATCTTTTGAAAGGTATTGTTTCTTTGAAACATTTCAAATTATCTCACTGACAGAATTCCCAATAATGCGTGCATATCTCAACGTCATACTTCCGGGGAGTTAGAAATTTACAATTCAAGGAGTTGACTTATTATTCTGTTATTATCTATGACAATGAATAATCAATTATCAATCTCTAAGACAATATTAATTTCTTATTCTCTCTAATTTGAGAGATATTGCTTTAAATTAAGTATTTGTTTTTTTTAGATGGGTCACTTTCTCTTCTTTTGTATTTTCATTCTTTTGACATATTTCCTTTATAGTTTGTAGGAGTGAAGTGATAGGATGATATTGAACAATGTTTTGTGAAAGACATCTGCTTATTGGCTTCACTTTGTTTTTTTAAGAGGCTATTTGGCTCCAGAATACGCCATGGGTTGTCAGCTGACCATGAAGGCTGATGTCTACAGCTTTGGAGTCCTTGTGCTCGAAATAATTTCCGGTAGAAGCAGTGGAAAATCAAAATTGGAGAGCGACCGACAAGTTCCCTCTCGAGGGGGTGCGACGACTGACTTATCATTTTAACTTTTTTTACCCTATTTTCTGTTCTTCTCCTCGGCAGTAGCTAGCTGCTTTCTTGTGACTGTTCTTGCTGTTATATTTTCAGATTTTGACATTTTTGATTTATCAAAATTGGCATGGGAACTTCATGAAGAAGGAAAGCTGTTGGAGCTAGTGGATCCGAAATTAGGAGACCTCCCTGAAGATGAAGTGATTAGGTACATGAAGGTGGCTCTATTCTGCACCCAAGGGCGTTGCGAATCGAAGGCCGCTGATGAGCCAAGTTATCGACATGCTAACAAAAAACGTCCGAATTAACGAGAAGGTGCTCACTCCCCCGGGATTTTTGAAGGAGTCTGGGTTGAGTGTGGCAACTTCATCAGGCAAGAAGTCTTCTACCGGTACTAGTTCTTATCAAATGAGTTCTGTGCCTGTTACAATCACTCAAGTCACACCCAGATGAGGTTTGATCATTAACACTTCATCTTCTTAGTGAAAAGAGAGAGAGAGATTTCATCAGCTTATCTGATTCTTTTTCTATGTTTTTACTTTTTATTTTCGTCTGAAGTTGTGCGATTGTCTTTTGTCCAGAACATTGGATCTCAGATTAAGAGTTGCTATAATGTCAATTTATTTACACTACTCTCTCTCTAGAAAGAGTAAATTTAAGAACTTCAATGCTTATGGAATAAAAAATGTGATGTTTAATTTAAATTGGATGTAATATCCAACTTTGGGTAAACACACTTTTTAATTAGTAAATTAAAATTAAGATAATTATCAAAATAGACTTAAAATAAACAAAACAGCATTTTCAATTGTTGTTTTAAACTTTTAATTTCGTCAATGTCAACATTTTACAATTAGAAGTATTAATAATAGACATTTTGCTGTTAACGTAGTCAAATCTCTCAAATGACTGGCTAGTGTGGATGATTTTACATCACATACATTTCCAAGATGTTTTGTTTTCAATTTGGCCTTTAGAGTACTGAAAAATAGAAACTATTTAGCAAAGCTTTAATTCAATTTCTCCAGTCACGTATAAATTTCCCATACTTTAAAGGAAAAGCAGCAACCCAAAACTTAAATTTCATAATTGATATTTACTAACTACAGAAATTTCGAATCAATACCATGAAATTCGCAGCAATGAAATTTCTATCAAAAGGGCATGCAAAAACCTACTATTACCGGTTCAAAACAAATTACAGAATCGAAGCTGAAAGAGATGGATGGAGGAATCAAGGAGTGCATATATTCTGCTTACACGACGATCGGGTCTTGAGCAGGAGGAGCTTGATCCTGAGGGCGTGATGAGCCATTGGCAGTACCAGTATTATTGGGCAAGGAAGTGGGAACCCCTCCAGCAGACTCGGCTGCCTTAGCTGCATCTTTTCCATCCTTTCCGTCTTTACTGTCTTTTGCAGGAGGAGGTGGAGGTATCATGTGGGGTGGAGGTGTGTGCTTCAGTTTCAAAAGAATGTGCCTCATCCTTGAAAGATCAGTAGGCTTTCCAGGTTTTGGACCCTGGATAACAGTGATTGATGGCTTCTTATCTTGATCCTTCTTGCTTCTCTTTTTCTCAATATTGGGAACCTCATTAGGAATAAGTTCTGCGATGGCTTTCCAATATTGTTTATCAGCTTCTTTGTGAAACTTTTCTTGATTAGCTGCGAACAACTGCTCCAGATAAAAACAGTACTTTAGTATTAAAATTACCTGAGCTAGAGAGAACACAGGAGAGTGTTACGTAAATGCAAAGCAGAGTTTACCTTCTCCCTTTCTCTGTTGTTGACCTTGTTAGTCTCAACGTTTAGCTTTTTCTTCTCATAGAAAGCTCGTATATAATCCTCTGCTTCCTCAATGATACGGATTCTCACTTCTTTCTCCATCTTCTCCTTCTGCTCAAGTTGAATAGCATTCTGACTGCACAACATTATAGTAAATTTAATCACCACAAACAAATTAGAGTTGGCATTCCCCCATTTAAAAAAATTATTTCATCCAGTTCACCGTGTTAACTCTTGCCAAAATCCATGCTTTCTGATATAAAAAAACAGACGTTCATGCAAGACTAAATACCAAAGTTATGCTAATAAGCAATGCAGAAATTCCAAAGCCAGAAAGAAAAAAATATCACATGAAAGGAATGAACGATGAATTTTTTAGGTTAAACGGTATTGCAAAGTCATGAAGTTTAACTACATCTATAGCATGCTTGGTCGGATATATATCAGTGGCCAGGACAAAAATATATAATCCACAAAGCTTTGAGGCAAATAACCATGTAAATACAATAGTGATACAACTAATCATCGAGTACCTCAAATCAAACTCCTAAATGCTAGACTTAAAGTGAAAACCATTCTACCTAATCACATGCACTGACATTCACGAAAAAAGGAGCCTCCCAATGAATGTCATGCATAATTAAGCAAGCTTGTCAATAGTAAGTTAGTTCAAGAACTAGAAAGTAGAAAGAAATCCAAATAACACCCAGAAGTCAGCACGTAACAGTTCATCGTTACAATGGCAGTAAGATCTATAATTAAGATGAGTTTGATCATTGAGACAGCCCAAAAAAGACCACCAAAACTAATCCATCTAAAATTCAAGTGACTATAATTAAGATGAGTTTGATAATTGAGACAGCCCAAAAAAGACCACAAAAACTAATCCATCTAAAATTCAAGTGACATCTATCATCATGAGAACCAATATAGCCATAGCCATTAAAACATCGGTGGTCAAACATGAAACCCCTCAGCTGGACATAAACGCATAGAAGTAGGAGACTTGGAGTTTGAATCTATGCATTTGAACGGCAGTAGATATCAGTCCCTAGTCTAGCCTCCAGCAAACCCCTCACTAAAGCAAATAAAAAGCTTCCCAGATCTAACTAAGTTCGTCTATCTCTCTGGAACTCCAAATTTCACGTTCCACGATTACATTAAACCAAAAGTAATGAACTGGTAAAGAGTCTACTGACCGAGAAAAGGGAAACGGCGAAGAGTTCGATCGTCAAACTTAGTCATTAGTAGGAAGCTCGTACAATAAAATTCAGTCACTATAGATCTAACCATAACTAAAAGTTACCAACAAATCTGTTCTAACTCCCGCGAAATTTCCCATCAATTAGAGGAAAAAAATGCCTAAAAAATCAAGAAAGACTTAACAAACATAGAACAAGTATCGAAACCTCACCGACGCCATTCCCGAAGAGCAAATCCTTCCTCCGCCTCCATCTCGGTTGGCGGAGGGAGAATCGAACCATCCGACACGAAAATTCCATCGCCGATTCCATCCTCGCCAATTCCATACCCGTTTCCGTCTCCGTTTCCATTCTCAACACGAACCGTATCGAACGGCGATTGAGGATAGCTAGGAATCGGATCGTTGAATCCGAAGAGGTCCGGCGAGGCCGCTGCGTGCTCAACAGCCACTTCCTCATCAGCAGGAAAGCCACCGTAAGTAGGACGGTCACCGGGAAAGTCACCACCGGCAAAATTGGAGTAGGATCCGTACCCGGAGTAGGTCTCCTCCCCGTCCACAGCAAAAGCGTCAAACGAAGACATCTCTGTAGAACCGTTCTCGCAAGCTCCTCCCCGTCTTCCTCAGGGTCAAAGCAACAGGGTAAGGAAGTCTTCACTGCGTATTTATAAAAATAGATTCTCTTCGGCGAAGAAACCGTTTGGTGTCTTAATTTTCACTCTCCTCAATCGCAAGTAAATTAATATTATTTCATATTAAATTATTAAATGACAATTTTTAATTATTACTTGGAATTTCCTTTTAATTAATATAATTTTAAAATTATTATATAAATTAATAAGTGATGCGTAAAATGATAAGATTATAAGAACGTAACCATACGTTAACTTAAATTTAAATAAAATGGCAACAAACAATAAATCAGACTTATTCGGTCGAGCAATCGTTTAAATAAATACGTAAATCTATCTATTTCTATAACATGAGAAAAAAAAAAAGAAACTATAGTATACAAAGTCTCTCCTAAAGCCTATGACATGATTATGGCGAAATTCCGAAATGGATAGTTCTGAGTGTCTCAAAAATAAAATTCTCACCAGTCTAGATAGGCTCTCCCGAAAATCGATATCAAGCTCGCTCCTTGTCCTCCCGGGTTTGCTCTCAGGTTCCTCTGCTTTTCCCGGAAGAAAAATACACAAATGCGGACTGCAGTTACATGCCAACAATTTACTACTCTCACTTTAGGCGCAAAGGGCATTGACACTGATAAAGTCGGGTTCTTGCTGCTCGGTCTCCGATTAATGAACTATGGCATGGTTTGGGTTCAATGGCCTATCCTTGATTTCAACTTTCAAACAGCCCTTTGTCTTCTTTGTTCTGGGGTGGTGGGTATACCATAAGAGGATTGGATAGATAGTAAATATCTTTCAGGGTATTGCAGTAACTATTAAACTTCAACAAGAATATTAAGCTTCAAAATGACAGTTGAAGGTGGTCGAGAAGCATCATAGAATTTAATCATTAGTTGCAAACAACAAAACATTCAGTTGGTCTTACAAATGCTCCACATTTTCTCACAAGTTCATAAGACAAAAACAATTAAACACAGGATCTTACAACAACAGCATACCTTGGAGAACCTTGTCGCTTTGGGGTTACTTGACCAAGCATTTGTCTAAGACTTGCAAAGAGCTTTTTCAGCAGCATAAGTTCAGTCCACAAGTTTCAAATATGGAAAAAAAAAGTAGAAGAAAAGACAGAAAAACTTAAATACAAGAAGCAGAATACACAAGAAGATCTTTGCTTCATCCCACGTCAACCCAGTTCCTTTTCCTAAAACTCGTCCATCCATTTCCACCTGTAAATATAATCAAATAAGAAATAAATTATCAAAAGGAGAGACAATGACTCGAGAAGACTTAATTACAAGAAGATCAACGTCATTCTACACCGATGGATTGCATTTGATAATGAGAGAAAAAGAATTCATGAGAACTATGAGTACTACAAATCTCATTGCACAAGGAATTGATTTGATCCGCTTCAACTCCAAACCTCTTTCCTTGCTGATCAAAGGGAACCGTCTAATAGCGTCTAGTCATTCTCAAAATAGCCACCAAGCTAAATGAACGAAAAATACACATAAAAAATGACCATTACTAAATTCTAGGTCATAGACAAGCTTAATACACAAACAAATAAGACCCACCCAAGATGTAAGAATCATCATGGAAAACAATCTTTAACATATTACGAGTCTAGTAAATTCTCTAATATGACAAAAGTTACCCATTGAGAAAAGAGATTTTAGCAATTAAATAATCATATGCTAATTCTCTAAGATGTTCTATATAATAAAAGACATCATGCTGGCCAGATTCTTCATAAAACTCTCAGCAGCTTCTCGGTGTGCTGTCCTTCTAGTTCTACCTATTCCTTCACCAATTTTGTCGTAGTTTTATCTGAAAATTGAAAAATGAAAAACTACAGTTTTATCAAAAACTTGCTTTGCAAATTACAGCAGCCAGAAGAATTACAGCTAGAAACCAATACTTCCCTAACCTAGATCAGGAGTCTGCACCCTGCACTCAAACATTTATATATACATATATAAAGATGTGTATTTGGCATTGAAAGAGACATTTTTTGTTTATAGTTTTGAATGAGGAATAAAGGATCTCACCACAACAATCTGGTAAGTTTGTACTACAAAATATTCAAAAATTCTTCCTTGCAAAGTTATATGCCTATTAAACCTCTCTCGTTGGATTACACACTCTCTTTCCACTAACAATCCTATAGCTAGGGGGGGAACCACCTCAAAGCATGTATAGATAGATAACAAGCATTGCTACAGCAGAGAATGTGGAACACGGACAAAAGAACATAACAGAAATTAAACCAAGTAATAAGGCATGATGCATCAATGGGTTATTATGCCCACAAGACATTAAGTAACGCCAAAAGCTTCCAGCCATCATTTACTTCAATGGAAAACAGAAGTTCTGAGCTAGAGACCAATGCTGGCCTGAAATCCACATGCAAATTATTTCATGATAACTTAGGAAAGTGACTCCACAAACCATGGGGATAAAATGCATTCGTAAGTAAAGTTTACTTTTTACAACATACAGTCTTTTTAATTACCTTTGCTCCACGCTTCATTGCAATGTCCAGTAAAACTCCAACAGGAGTTTCTGCCTGGGAAACAAATCAACCAAATTCCATCTCATCATCCTTTTTGTTAGAAGATGATCGACCAAAAGAATCTTCACCTTCAAAAATAGCATCGCCACTATAAGAAAACCATGAACTCCAGTAAATTAGGAATGGAAAGACACACTGCAAAATATACAAAACCATAGATGTACCGACATAACAATATTTGAAAGAAAATAGGAACAATATAAAGGCTTTTCTTCACTAAGAGAAACATGAACAGCAACTAAATTTAACCAAACAATAAAAGAAGCATCAAGATAGAGGCTGTGACACCTAACATGAAATAACATAATCTTTAAAAAAGCATAATGCCTCATAATGATATTTTGAAAACAAACACTGTTACAGTTTCCAAGAAATGAAACAAATTAGAAAAGTGAAGAGATTGTCTTAGTCCCATCATTATGCCTTTAGAAAATTCTAATCATATAAGTTCAAATACCCAAATATCACAAGCCAAATTAGCAATTAAATAATCTCTAAATACAATTTGCACAATTCAAATTAAAAGATGTCATACCACACAAATAATTTCTAAAAATCTGTATTCATTTAAATAATTAAAATAAACTGAGCCAAGGAAAGCTGCTCAAACCTCAGCTTGCTTTGCACTAACCGACACCGGAAAAAAAAAAAAAAAAGAAGAAAAAAGCTATCGAAGAAATAATTTACAAGAATATCCCCAGCTAAAATATTCTTGTAAAAAATAAATATACTTTTTATTGTTCCAACCACACAAACAAGCAACAAACAATGAGACGCCATGTGGCACGAATCTCGTCTTGCTCCAATATATTATTTCAACATAAGCCATAGAGAAAGATTTAATGTTCTATAGCTTTTACAGGTATTGAGCTCTGTTTTTTCCGCCCAATCCTCCTCCTCTTTTTTTTTTTTTTTTTAATTTGATTCTTCAATATACTTTTTACTGACTAAAAAAAAGATTAAAGGTTTATATAGTTCTCCCTAACCCTTAAAGAACTCTAACAAACTATAAATTCATCAAGATATATACATTGTATGCCATAACTCACCTGAAAAAGAATGATAACTAGATCCCATATGATTTAATCTGAACTGCTCATCTCTATGAAACATCTGTTAAAGAAACACATCATAACACATCAGTCATGAGTCACAAAGGACTTTTAAGTTTCAATTTTGCAGCCGCTTCAGTCCATGGTGTTAATTTTTTTTTCTTTTCTGTGTGTAGGATTAGAGGTATGTCATAAATAAAATCCAAAACAAAGGCATCATCTTTTGCTAGTTGAAAACGGTAAAACTAACATCAACCAACCTCTTTTGGCAATCTGTGTTTTCATGAGAAATTCTATCAGGTGGAATAGAACTTTCAACCTTCTGAAAGAAAGGAGAATGAAGAGGCCGATGTTTTCTTAACATGCAATGGTCCCGAATCTAAAGGAAATTCTTTATATACACTTCGACCTAGTTTCCGTGGACTCATCTCCTCCTCTGCCGGGAACCAGCTTCCACATGCTTGTCCTCGTGGGGCAGAAACTTTTAGCTGAGGTCTAACTGGAAATGTGGGTTCGCTGGATGCATGTTCTCTCGTATCTTGCCAATGCTGCAGTATGAGAAGCCTCCTCCTCGTATCAGGATCTAGTTCTGATTCCGGTACCTCCCCCTCTTCTCTACCTGGAGAACTTTGTAAGCTTGGTTCTGTAGAAGTAACACGACTAATTGATTTAATAGGTGGAATTGTGGGTGGGATTTGTATATTTTGGAAAGGCATCAATATCGGCTGCGTTGGAATTGAGCTAGAAGTAGAAGCCGTTGTAAATGGCGTAGAAGTAGCCAGCCTCTGATCTGAACTGATTGTTGAAGAAACCAATGGAATGGAGTATCTTGAAAAAAATTTCAAAGAGATAACGTAATGATAACAATAATAGTTATTATAATGAAAATAACTGAAAAAAATCTTGAGAGAATGAGGATACACCTTTTTATTCACAGCTATACATAAGCATTTGTAGATGAATTATTTAGAACTACATCAAAATGAAATTCATCTTATTTGATCAAATAAAGTAGGCGAAGGCCGATGGAAATGTCATGACTTTAGGAATTTCGGACTCATTCGCGGTGAAATCATGATCCAATCCACTTTGACTTTTTTTTTTTATTAAATTTTCCAAGAATAACACTAGCGGCGAGGACAATAAGAAAGAGGAAGAAGAATAGCAATAATAACAACAAAGTAGAAAAAAAACACTCATCGAAAATGAATGTGCAATTCTAAAAAAATTATAAGGAAATTTTGCTATCAGAAAGATAAATCTATAAGTGACCGGTGGCGTCCAAGGACTTCTAAGTATGTTCGTGGATGCTCCATAAGAAATCCTATGTCCAAATAACTCGGACTTTCAGAAATATCTATCCTTTATCGTGTTAAATTTAACATAAAAACAAAAAATAGACAAATTTCTGAATTTAGCTAAGTATCTTAACTGTTCTTTCAACCTCCACGTCTGACATGCCATCAAATAAAACTTATTTTCAGTAGGAACTGAAGAATCATCCTGAATAACACATAATAAACCAAAAATAAAGTATACGTTAGAAAAACTTCAAATATAAATTGCAGGATAAGTTCTTTTAGCCAGGATTACAAGGATATATCATAAAACTATATAAAGTAAAAAACAAATATGAACAACACATTGCTTAACCTCTGAAACTAGCTAGTGGCTAACCTCAGGAGGAGAAGGAATATCTTTGACATCGTCCTCGTTTGAAACTTCAGAACTTTTCTGTAGGAGTCCTTCATCAAATTCTATGTTATCCGATAGCAAAAATTTACTACATAATGATGTGACTGTTTTACTAAGTATATTTCTTTTCTTACTTGAAAAATCCACCACTAACATTGCAGACAACATTTCTAGCAACACATAAAACACGGACAACATAATTCGCCTATGGAATAAAAAAATCATGAGAACCTTTGAAACACCGTTCTCATCTAAAAGCTATTCAACTGCCCATTTCCAAATACTGCAATTTTAAATAAAAGTCAAAAATCAAAAAATAACAATTAACAATAATAATAATATTTACTTCTGCGTGAGGAGCATAATATGGAGCAAATGCAGGGACAAGTGTACTCAAGGTTGATCTGTCTCATCCCACACTTTCAAGCGGTCATCAATCACCAATGCCATTTTGGGGTGACAAAATCTATTTTGAAAAACATTGAACAATGACTTCCTAGAACCTACACACGTGTTCACAAAAGGGGTATTTTTGGCACCAAGAAAAATTAATAATGACGGTTCATGCAATCATGATGATCACAATTAATTGAAGTCATTTTGAAAGAGTATAAAATAACTTACCAGACTTTAACGCACACGATGCGGTCCAACAATTCTTTTGAATTTATCAAATTTAAATCTGGATTAAGAAGTCTCCACATCTCTAAAGCACGATCTCTTTCAACCATAGTACAAACATAAACCTCAAAACATTTGCAGTCTCTAGTAGTCAAATAGCTCCAAAAATCTTCTCATGCGGGCCTCATTCTCACAAGGACACTGGTATCACGTATTTAAGGAATGACAAAATTTATGGATTATTCCTAGATTGACCACATATACTTAACGCAATTATAAATAAACAAAAACTTGCATGCAAAGGAAATCAGACTTGGTCACGTCTTCCAATCAAGTGAGAGGTGTCTACCTCTTGCAGTTCTACATACCATTGCATCTTTTGCTGTTTGCTTCAAAGTTGAGTCAAAGTCCTCGCACTCACCGGACTCGCTTTCACATATATCGTTTTACATCGGAATTCAGCATGATTTTTTGATTTGTGCATTCTTCTTGACTATAGGCCTCCTTGACTGGAAGTAATCCTCTGTAATTACATAACAGTCTTTCAATTTGGGAATTAGAGGGACAAAAAATATGCAATTTTTACCTGCTAAAATTGTACCAGTGTCAACTCCATTGTAGCCCCATTTACATGCAAGGCTTATACTGTTTTCCGCCCACCTATGCATATTTCAGGATACATGCAAATATTACATCCTTGCACATGCACATTAGTCAGAGAGAGAGAGACAGACTGAGAGGGGGGTTTACTTGTTTACACAGGACACAATATCTTCACAATGTTTCCATGTTACAACATCATCAGTTCAGATACCCTATTTCACCTTGAGAATATGGTCAGGAAATTGTGGTTTCAAAAGGGAAAAATGGGGCTGTAAAAAAGGAGAAATCTTGATGACTTTCTTTTTATATAAACTTCGTAACATGATTTTATTTTCTCAGCCTCCAATTCCATAATTTTTTATTTTTTCACGAACAGAACATAAATAAATGATAAAGTAAATTTAAAAATGAACTTAACTGCCGCATTCTGAGAATATTTTAGAGTCAATAGCAAATGTCACCTTATATAAAGGATGAAATAGAGGGGAAAAAGTCAGAACAAAGACAAACTGTATGATTACTTGCATAATTTTTTCAAAATAAAATATTATTGGACTATCTGTCCAACCAAAACACAATAAGAAAAGAGACTATAAGTATCATGCCTCAGTTGAGCCATTGCTTAGAAATTTACTTGAAAAGTAAAATATAAACTGAAACAGATTTCAATAACAAGCCCCAAAAAATGATGCATGGTTTATCGAATTTGTTAATATCCCCATTTATTGTTGCATTCCTTTTATAATCAATTATACAAGAAGAGCTCACTTGAGGGTGAATGAATTCTTGAATTGAGAGAAGGATTATAAAAGTCAATAGGTGCGATGAAACAAAAGGCGCAATCAGTTGAAATCATAAGAATTGTAGACGGAGGTCATTGTACAAAATTTTAAGGGTTTTTTTTTAAAAAAACCTTAAAGTTAAGGTTTTTTTTAAAAAAAAAACCTTAAAAATTATTGTTTAACGAAAAAAACCTCAAAGTTTCGGAAATAGACATTTTTAACCTTTTAGTCTGGACTGGGTACTGGCCTGCACAGAGAGGCCGGCCTGTCCAATGACAAATTGATTTTAAAAAAATATCAAACGATATTCAATTTACTTAAAAGTTTTACCACATGTTCATCATATTGTGGGAAGATAGTGTGAAAATTTTCGTGATTTTATAACAATTGTACGATTTATTATAATTTTAGTTAATTATTTTATACAAAAACTATAATAAATCGTATAAATGTTAGACAATCACGAAAATTCACATATTATCTTCCCATGATGTGGTGAATATGTGCTAAAAATTTTAAGCAAATTGAATAACGTTTGGTATTTTTTTAAAATTAATTTAAGTAAATTGAATATCTTTTGATATTTTTTTAAAATTAAAAAAAAACTCAGTTTATACCTTATTATCAAGAGCTGATAAGGTATATACTGAGTTTTTTACTTAATTTTTTTTTAATTTTTTATGGTAGTTTAATTTTTTAAGGATAAACAACTTATTAATGAATTAATAATATCACCGGAGTAGAAAATATTCGAGGGGTAGAAAAATATTTTAGAGATGTTTGAAGGTGGGAATTTGATGAATGGGGGAGAGCGATTTTTATAGGGGTGGAGAGGCCGGCTGGTACGATAATTTTTTAATAAAAAAAATTAATTTTTTTAATAAAAAACTATTTTTTTAAATTAAAAAATGGGTGAGGCCGGCTGGTCCAGATGGACCAGCCGGCCTCTATTTAATTTTTAATAAAAAAATTAATTTTTTAATAAAAAAACTAATTGTTTAATAAAAATTAATTTTTTTTAATAAAAAAATAGTAAAGGCCGGCTGGTCCATCAGACCAGCCGGCCTCTCCTTTATTTTTTAATAAAAAAAATAGAGGTCGGCTGATCGATCGGACCAGCCGGCCTCTCGCCGTGACTAAAACAAAAAACCGCCAGATTTTTCTTTTTTTGTCTATTTCTCAAACACCTTTTCCTTTTTTGCCTAAAACAAAACATTTGTCTCTTTTTTTTTTCCTATTTCCTAAACCTCTTTCTCTTTTTTGCATTTTTTCCTAAAAAAAACCCAAGTTTTAATTGTCTATAAAACTATCACGTCAGCAAATGTCCAGATCTAGAGGCAAGGTCTTTCATGCACTTAAATGGTGGAAATTACTCTTCATACGGTACAAAGTACTGTAATTGTGTTCGATCCGTTGTCTCCAGTAAAACCAGCATGCAGGGCTTTGAAAATGGGGTGAAACGACCAGAAAATACAGACGTCCACCATTCTTTCTCTCACTGATTACTGCAGAACCATTTAAAAATAAAATATAAATTATGAACACTTTATTGAAATAAATAACACTATGAGAACTAAATTGAAAAAAGTTATTACACACATTTTAGTTTTACCCAAAATTTAGGGCACACGTGTCATTCGGTAGGCAAAGTAGCTCCAAATATGAGGCGCAGGACCATTTTTAGCACTAACGGAGTTCTGTTCACGCACTCCAGACATCCTCATCTGATCTTCTGATTTCGTACCTGCCGCGTTTTCGTTCTTCGTCTTCTATTCTGCTCTCAAATCTTTAATCGTCACTCGTGATTTGCTAGTTCTCTCTTTCTCTCTGTTTTTTGCTTTCAGATCGGTTTTCTCTGCGACGATCAGATGTTCGACTCGCTCAAGCTCATTCTTCGTCTTCTTTTCTCCTCTCAAATCTGAAATTTGCTATTTCTCTCTTACTCTCTGCTTTTAGCTTTCAGATCGGTTTTCTCTGCGACGATCAGATGCTCTCCTCGCGCAAGCTTGTTAATCCGAAGGCTCTGCTTGGTTAAATATGGTCGCTACTTTTTCCATTGTTTTCTGCTTCACTGTCTCTCGGTCCAACTAAATGTTACTATCTATATTTGCAATTTGCATTCTTTCTGCTCATTCATGAATGATGCAAAATATGAATCATTGTGAAAAACGAATACGTGATTTCTGAGCTTTTTGACCGGAGATTTTTTTTACTATTCTTATGCCTTTTCCGATGATGAAGGAGGGTTGCTACCACGCACTCAAAGTTAAGTAGAAGGAAACTCGACAGACTCAACATAATCCAAGTTTGGTACGAATCAAAAACTTAACTACTCCTTTGAATTTGACGGATTTACCTTGATTTCCCGTCATTTCTCTTCGAATTTCCAGCGAAGAAATTTTGAACCCCGCAGTCCAATGCAGCTAAGGCACTCAGCGATTCTAATGAGTACATAAGCGCGATTCATTCTCTCAGTCTCAGTGCATTTGTCGGCTTTCATTTCTTGCTCTCCTTCTCGTAACACTTTAAATTATATACTCTTACGGTGTTTTCAGGTGGCACCGTAATCGTGTATGAGAAGAAGGTTAAACTCGTTTATGGTAGATTTTCATTCTTGGTCTGTTTAAATTTGAAAACACAAATGTATATTACGAATACTATTTCTGACAAATTTCTTTCGAATTTTTTCGCAGATGATGCTAAACATCTTTTGGTAATAGTTTGAACTTCTAAATTTTAACTACTTTGTCTTGTTAATTTCTTTAAGCTGTTTTGATTCATATATATTCCTAAGCTCAATGTTCTCATGATTAAATGAACAAAGCTAAGAAGGCAAAAGAAATTTCAGATCCAACCCTTCTCTCGAAGGGAAAGGGAAAATGTCAGGCCAGGTAAGTACTTTTTTTAGCTTCGTGTTCTTTGGCTTCCCTATCGCTAGAAAGAACTAAGGAAGGGTTTAAAGACCAAAAATGCTAATCTTCCATGTTTGTAGAGAGGAAGCGGTTACTCTTGACCAGTCTCTTAATTACACTATCTGTGCCATGTAGTTCAATCAAACAGCCAATCTTGCTATGGTCGGTATTAGCGAATCGATTGAGTAAACTTCTTAGTCTTGCCTTGTTTATGAATTAGTGTAAATGTTGTTGTAGTTGTGCTAATTAGGTATCCTGGTTATTGGGGTGATTTTTAAGTTTTGATTTTGAAATGTTTGATAAAATAGTCAATCCATCTTTTTTCGACACTCACGAAGAAACTGCCGTCTTCCCTATACTTTTAGATAAGAAACAATCAAATATTTCTTATAAAAAAGCAATAAAGGTTCATTTACGCTGCTCATGATCTAATTTGGGTTCATCGACCATTTATTTTAAACTGAATGAATTTTTAAAAGGTTTGTCTTTTACAATTTAATGTCTAGAATTTGATCATATAGCATTTTGTTTTACATCGTAGACAAAAAGAAATAAGATATTTCAAATCTTTAATATTCTTATGTACTATTCATATTTGACTTTTCTGGCATTCGTCGTAGAGTCTTGAAAGTGTAGATGAACTCTTCTTTCTAAACAATCAAATTCCAGAAGATTACATTGTCTGAAAGTTTTGATATGTATCAAGCTAGTCGAGATTGTTACAATAGATTCCAAAGGTAATTAATTAATCATATTAAATATACCTTTTCGTTTGCTTTTCTTTATTGTATATCGTAATGTTGGTGGGTGAAAATTAAGTGTATGCGACTATTCTTATTCCCGAGTTATAAACTAGTAATTTTACTGAATTTTTACTTGTTGGTCATTAATTGTATGGCAGATTTGACGACGTTGAGGAAGACGATGAAACACAATTAAATTTTACTTTAGGGGCCCATCTCAAATACCTACCATTTCAATGCCTTCGCCACCTCGTCAAGATGGAGTAGGCCATTCTCAAATACCTACCACTTCAATACCTTCACCTCCTCGTCAAGATGGACCACCAACAAGTGAGCATTAGTGCTTATAATATTTTGAACCCTACAAATTTAATAAATTATAAATAATTAAAGTAAGTTATGATTTGTACTAATAAATGTTTGACACGCTATTAATGAATAATAGAAAGTAGAAATAAAACGTAAACATAACATAATATTATTATTCAAGAAATCGCGTCAATGTTAAGATGAAATTATCGATGTGGTTTCAAATGAACCTCAGAGATTGTCATGCTATCTAACATCTAATTTTTCTTGCAGTAAATGAAATTGAAGACCTACTCGCAGAGCAAAACATCCATGTGCATTCAGATGAACCAAAAGAACCTAAACAGGTAGTATAGATCTTTTTTCGTCTACTAAAGAGAAAATTGAAGAAAATGAGATTGGATGACACAATATTAAACTAATCAACAAACATAATAATGATGCAGGATGCCAAGAAGCAATGGATGAAAAAAGGACATCTAAAAAAGCCCCAACCTTTGTTGTGGAGGATCAACAGATTGTCATTTCCAATAATATATACAAGTTTTGGCTTGAGAATACCTCATATATTGTGTCTACAAAAAGAGAGAAGAGGAAGGTTATCCCTGATATTTGACATGCAATTTTTGTTTATCATTTTTATTTTCATCAAAGACAGAATTCAACACCTAAGTTAAATAAATATTCTCGAGTATTAGAAAGTCATGTATACATTTTTAGGGCAAAATCCAATTTACCCTCATGCAAATTGGATTTTACCTTAAATTTTATGATGAACGGTAGAAAAAGCGATATCTAATCGTATAGTTTGATTACTGTTTCAGCACACCAATCTCATGTCTACCGCGAACATAGCTTCCCTGATGGATTTACCTTCTGTTATTTTAAGTTGTGGCCTATTAGACATTGTATCTGGAGAAATTCATAATCTGCCATAGATGAAGCAAGGGTGACAGATATTGAATTTCTCCGGATACAATGTCTAATAGGCCACAACTTAAAACAACAAGACGTAAATCAATCAGGGAAGCTATATTCGCAGTAGACATGAGATTGGTGTGCTGAAACAGTAATCAAACTATACGATTAGATGTCGCTTTTTTTTACCGTTCATTATAAAATTTCGGGTACAATCCAATTTACTCAAAGGTAAATTGGATTTTACCCTAAAATGTATACATGCATTCTAATACTCGAGAATATTTATTTAACTTTGGTATTGAATTCTGTCTTTGAAGAAAATAAAATTGATGAACAAAAATTGCATGTCAAATATCAAGGATAACCTTCCTCTTTTCTCTTTTTTTAGACACAATACCTGAGGTATTCTCAAGCCAAAACTTGTGGATTACCTTCCTCTTCCCTACTTTACTAACCCTAATAAAATTCAGCTATTTTTGTTTCAATCTCTCTCGTAGTCGCCCTCGCCGCTCACTTTCGTAGCAGCTCTCTCTCGCAGTCGCTGTTGAGTCCTCGACAGTTGACAGACGCCTCTCGACAAAGGTAAGCTCTCTGTTTTTTGCCTCTTTCAGTTTTTGTATTGTTATTAGACCTAGGGTTACATCGCTTTCTCTTTGAAGCTTGATTATCACCGACGAGGCATTTAACAGAGAACTATTGAAGCTCAAAGCTTTCCATCTCCTCAAGGTGAGATAGTTATTCTTCAAATCAGAACTTAGCTATCAGCTATTGTCCAAAGGATGGTTTTTTTCAGGTCAGTTCTTTTTATCTTATTCTTTTCTTTTTTCAAACCAGATTGCGTTCAATATTAATCTTGTGTTTAAAGTTAAAATTTGATGTTTTATGGACTCTTAGGTATATGAATACAATGATTCTCTAGCTGTCGTGGCCGGCGGGCTTGGTGCAGGTTCTTTAGTGAATGCAGGAGTTATGTTGCCTACCCCTTTGCCAGAAGAAATCTTAAGTGGCAAAAAGAATGGGAAAAGGATTGGGATACTAGTGAAGCTTCTGCTTCAACTACGCAGAGGGTACAAATAACTAAAGAAAAGTAATGAATTTGTTATGGAGTTGAGCTCCTCACATCGATGGTCGGAAGTTCCCTCTCGATAATGGGTGAGCTGAGAAGCGAAGTTTCTAATGGCACCAGCAACACGCATGTCCTCCAAACCATTTGGATCATGACAATCTCCTGTATTGTAAATTAAATTAATTTCATAACCTTTTGTAAATCATACAAGCTTTGTAGCTGGAGAAGAAGGACTTAATCTAAATTGTTTAAAATAGGTAGAATTCTTTTGGGTCGATGAAGATGAACATCCAAGTATAGTCTTCTCGACCTATATCATAATCAAAGAATTAAAAATGAGCTTACTACTGTACTGAAAAGAGGACTTATCATCGGGCGTGTCAGTGAAGTGGAGTGAGCTTGTCCAGCAATATTTGTTCCAATGTCGAACTTGGTCAGGCCACACGCAAAGAGCTGACGAGTCCCCGTTAATATCATGGGGTAGCAAGTTTTTTACAGCTTCGGCTGCTTCAGCTTGAAGAAGGCCCTGTCAAGAAGCAATGGAGAACTTGAGTATAAACACAGCAAAATGGTTCTTCTTCACAAGGAGGAAAAGAGTTTCATTTAGTAACAAAACCATTTCTGCCAAAGATTAAAGAAAAATTACCTTAGCAATTCGACAAGTCAAAGTATGGCCTTCTTTGCTTGCTTGAGACACCAAATTCAAACCAAAAGTCACCAACACAGAAAGGCTGAAGAGGGCCATTCTTCCTGTCTCCATTAAAGCTTTTCATCCTCTACAGTTGTTCTCTCCGCTGGTTTTCGAACAAATTTGATCATAAAGTAAAGCACAACTGAAAAATACTTCAAATACCACAATATGTAGAAGAGGTAGTCGTTGAGTGCAAATTTTGTTTTCCACAATTAAAAAGACTCACAGACGTTGACTTTTGATCAAAAAGAAGCAAGCTGAAGTATATTCTGGTATAGATAGCGCATCAGCAACTCGAAACGGATGAATTTGAAGTAAAGAGAAAAGCATTATACTATTCCCTCAGCTAGCTTGCCCTAAAAGAGATCACTTCCATTGAAATGATTATTAATTCGATTATTGAGTTTATCCAAACAAGGGGCAAAAAGTCATATTGTCATTTCACCTATATCGTTGAGCAATATTTGATTTAGAAGCAAAGCGGCGGTAAAGGAAGCAGCCAATCTAATACCAACTTGAGCTGACCTCTTCTCCCCTATCAGCGGACGAGAAAGAAAGTAATCATCTGCGCCAATAAACATAAAAAAATGTTAAAATTCGGCATAATTAACTCAACCAATGAACATAAAAAAATGAACAAAAGAAGACCAAATTTGCTAAAAATTCATCCTGGAAAAAGAAAGCACCTCCCAAGTTGCTTTCTCTTTATAAGTTTCATAACAGGATTTTATTTTCTCAGTCTCCAATTTCATATTTTTTATTTTTTCAGGAACAAACAGAAATAAAGACGAAGTAAATTTAAAAATAACTTAACTGTCGCATTCTGAGCAAATTCTAGATCAATAGAGGGAAAAAAGTCAGGATAAAGACAAACTGTGTGATTACTTACACAATTTTTTCAAAATAAAATATTATCGGACTATCTGTCCAACCAAAACACAAAAAAAAATAGGCTATAAGTATCATGCCTCAGCTGAGCCCTTAGAAATTTACTTGAAAAATAAAATATAAACTGAAACGGATTTCAATAACAAGTCCTAGAAAATGAGGCATGGTTTATCGAACTTGTTAATATCCCCATTCATTGTTGCCTTCCTTTTATAATCAATCATACAAAGAAGAGCCCACTTGAGGGTGAACTAATTCTTGCATTGAGAGAAGGATTATAAAAACCAATAGGTGCGATGAAACAAAAGGCGCAATCAGTTGAAATAACTCAACAGAAATCACACAAGAATTGTGGACGGAGGTCATTGTACAAATTTTTAATTGTCTATAAAAACTATCATGTCAGCAAATGTCCAGATCTACAGGCGAGGTTTTTCATGCACTTAAATGCTGGAAATTACTCTTCATAGTAAAACCAGCATGCAGGGCTGTGAAAATGGGGTGAAACGACCAGAAAATACAGACGTCCACCATTCTCTCTCTCACTGATTACTGCAGAACCATTTAAAAATAAAATATAAATTATGAACACTTAATTGAAATAAGTTATCATGCACATTTTGGTTTTACCCAAAAGCTAGGGTTACACGTGTCATTCGGTAGTCAAAGTAGCTCCAAATATTTGTTAACTGACGCGTAGGACTATTGTTAGCCCTAACGGAGTTGTGTTCACGCACTCCAGACCATCCTCATCTGATTTTCTGATTTCGTTTTGCATTGTAGCTGCGGCGTTTTCGTTCTTCGTCTTCTTTTCTCCTCTCAAATCTTTAACCGTCACTCGTGATTTGCTATTTCTCTCTTTCTCTCTGTTTTTTGCTTTCAGATCGGTTTTCTCTGCGGCGATCAGATGTTCGACTCGCTGGTTTTTGCCTTCAGATCTGTTTTCTCTGTGACGATCAGATGTTCGTCTCGCTCAAGCTCATTCTTCGTCTTCTTTTCTCCTCTCAAATTTTTAATCGTCACTCGTGATCTGCTATTTCTCTCTTTCTCTCTGTTTTATGCTTTCAGATCGGTTTTCTCTGCGACGATCAGATGTTCGACTCGCTGGTTTTTGCTTTCAGATCGGTTTTCTCTGCGAAGATCAGATGTTCGACTCGCTGGTTTTTGCTTTCAGATCGGTTTTTGCTTTCAGATCGCCGATTCCCTCAGGTTCATTGTACTTGCGTGGTTCATTTGAACCACGCAAGTAAAATGACCTGAGGGAATCGGCGATTCTAATGAGTACATAAGCGCGATTCATTCTCTCAGTCTTAGTGCATTTGTCGGCTTTCATTTCTTGCTCTCCTTCTCGTAACACTTTAAATTATATACTCTACGGTGTTTTCAGGTGGCACCGTAATCGTGTATGAGAAGAAGGTTAAACTCGTATATGGTAGATTTTCATTCTTGGCCTGTTTAAATTTGAAAACACAAATGTATATTACGAATACTATTTCTGACAAATTTCTTTTGAATTTTTCCGCAGATGATGCTAAACATCTTTTGGTATTGGTTTGAACTTCTAAATTTTAACTACTTTGTCTCGTTAATTTTTTTAAATTGTTTTGATTCATATATATTCCTAAGGTCAGTATTCTCAGGATGAAATGAACAAAGCTAAGAAGGCAAAAGAAATTTCAGATCCAACCATTCTCTCGAAGGGAAAGGGAAAATCTCAGGCCAGGTTAAGTACTTCCTTCGCTTCGTGTTCTTTGGCTTTCCTATCAGGCCAGGTAAATACTGACCATAGCATGATTGGCCGTTTGATTGAACTTCATGGCAGGGATAGTGAAATTAAGAGGCTGGTCAAGAGTAACCGCTTCCTCTCTACAAACATTAGGAAGGAAGCGATTACTTTTGACCAGTCTCTTAGTCACACTATCCCTTCCATGGAGTTCAATCAAACAACCAATCTTGCTATGGTCAGTAGCGAATCGATTGAGTAAACTTTTTAGTCTTACCTTGTTTATGAATTAGTGTTAATGTTGTTGTAGTTGTGCGTATTAAGTATTGTGGTTATTGGGGTGATTTTTAAATTTTGATAATGAAATGTTTGATAAAATAGTCGATCTGTCTTTTTTCGGCACTCACGAATAAACTGTCGTCTTCCCTATACTTTTAGATAAGAAACAATCGAATATTTCTTGTAAGAAAGCAATAAAGGTTCATTTACGCCACTCATGATCCAATTTGGGTTCATCGACCATTTATTTTAAACGGAATGAATTTTTAAAAGGTTCGTCTTCTACAATTTAATGTCTAGAATTTGATCATATAGCATTTTGTTTTACATCGTAAACAATAAGAAATAAGATATTTCAAATCTTTAATATTCTCATGCATTCATTGTAGAGTTTTGAACGTGTAGATGAACTCTTTATAAACAATCAAATTCTAGAAGATCAGTCTTCACACCAAAGTTTCTTTTACTTTGTTCTCCTTATTACTATATTTAATTTATAATGAGTAAAAATCAGTTAATTGTTATCTATTCGTAACAATTGTTCAGCCGATGCTGAAAACATTACATTGTTTGAAAGTTTTAATAGTTTTGATATGTATCAAGTTAGTGGAGATTGTTACAATAGATTACAAAGGTAATTAATTAATTATATTAAATATATAGTTTCGTTTGCTTTTCTTTATTGTATATCGAAATGTTGGTGGGTGAAAATTAAGTGTATGCGACTATTCTTATTCCCGAGTTATAAACTAGTAATTTTACAGAATTTTTACTTGTTGGTCGTTAATTGTATGGCAGATTTGACGACGTTGAAGAAGATAATGAAACACAATTAAATTTTACTTTAGGGAGCCCTTCTCAAATACCTACCATTTCAATACATTCGCCACCTGGTCAAGATGGACTAGGCCATTCTCAAAACCTACCACTTTAATTCCTTCACCAGTTCGTCAAGATGGACTACCAACAAGTGAGCATTAGTGCTTATAATATTTTGAACACTACAAATTTAATAAATTATAAATAATTAAAGTAAGTTATGATTTGTACTAATAAATGTTTGATACGCTATTAATGGATAATAAAATATAGAAATAAAACGTAAACAACATAATATTATTATTCAAGAAATCACGTCAATGTTAAGATGAAATTATCGATGTGGTTTTATAAATTAATTTTAACAAATATCAAATGATGTTGGATTTACTTTAAAATTTTATCACATATTTACCACATTATAGGAAAATAATCTGAAATATTTAGTGATTTCATAACACTTGTATGATTTATTGTAATTTTAGTTGTTTATTTTATAAAACAGACGTAAATAAATTATAATAAATCGTGCAAGTGTTAGAAAATTACGAAAATATTCAAATTATTTTTCTATGGTACGAGGAACATGTGGTAATATTTGAAAGTAAATCCAATATCATTTACTATTGTTTCCAAATATCTCTCTTTCCTTCTTTATTTTATAAATTAATTTAAGAAAATAACAAACGAAATTGGATTTACTTGAAACTTTTACCACATGTTCATCACATCATGGGAAGATAATCTAGAAATCTTCGTGATTTTATAACACTAGTATGATTTATTGTAATTTTAGTTATTTATTTTATAAAATAAACATAAAAAATTATAATAAATCAAAAAGGGTAGCCTTTTTTTTATACTGGCCCCGTCTTAGGCTTAAAATCAAAACGGGGAGTCATTGGGGGGCTGATATGGTTTGATTTGTTAGATTTTAGATAGTTTAATGTTTGATTGGTTAGAGTTATTAGTTTAAGAAATTTAAAAAAAAAAAAAAAACTCATAGGTTAGTGCTTAAATTCGTTTTAACCTTTTTTTATTTGGTGAACTTGTAACTGAATATAGCAAAAAAAAAGCCGTGGGAAAGAATATTTAGTAGTAATATTTAGTCTTCCATCTTTATTTTCTCACGAGAGGAGAAAGTGACTAAGAGCGACTCTGGTGCTTTGAGTTTGGGGTTGGTGTTGGAAGTTCACTATCAAATAAATTCCATCTTTTATTTATTAATTCTTGATTTCATAGTGTTTTATTGCACAGTTATATAGTCCTTTTTTTACTCTGGTCAACCTCTTAGCTCTTCAATGGAGGCCAGGTGCTATTGCAAAGTCAATCTCCGGCCATATATCCAAGAAAGGTCGTGTTTGTTTTTCAGCTAATCTGATAAGATTTGTGGGCACCTGATAAGCTCCAGACTTGGGAAACGGGATAACGTCCAAACACAACTTATCGCCACGATCGTAAGCTCGAGAGCTTTGTGGGAAGCTTTTGTCCACTCTATTTCAGTTCAGTTGAAACATGAACTTTCCCCAACAACTGTTCTACTCCCCTTCTGGCATCAAGAAATTGAAATCAAACAAACGCACAGATGAGGAGAATGTTCAAACATCTGTCTTCAATTAGCTTGAATGTACGCGAATATGGTCGTTGATTTTCAAAGCTCATCTTTCAAATCTTCCATGGCTGTTGTCCCACTTTGTTATGTTGTGACTGAGAAGAACTTCAAAGGAATTCATCGGAGTCAAATATGCTTCTTAAGAAAGTTGAGTATGAGCTGATTTACTTCTCCAGGCGATTGCTCTCGCACAAAATGAGTTCTTTCTAGTAAAAATATGATCTCTAAATTTGGTACAAATATTTTCACCGTTTCACTTCTTGTGTAATCTTCCATTACTTGACGACACAGCCACCAAATGAATCTCCTTCTTTCCCTGTAGCATAGCTGCAGTCTGTAGATAGACAGTAGTAACTTCATTGGTTTTTTGAAGAACTAAACAAATCCACAAAGAAAATAAGGCGAAGGGGAAGTAAGGAAAATCTACATGTAGCGTCAACAAAAATCTATATCTGATATTAGGGCATACCAAATGAATGAACAAACTATTATGATCATAAATACCAAGATAGCATCCAATAACAATTGATCAAGAAACAAGGCAACAAATAATTTTTCGAGCTCCATAGTTTGTATTCTAATTCGTAATTCCTCAAGATATCTTTGTGCTGCATTCACATAAACAAGAGTTAATAAAAAATTATGGGATCTTGTTTTGTCATTTTATTAGATAACAAACAACTATAGATTGACAATTTTTATATAGTAATTCATGCAATCTCCAGAAAACACCAGCATTTAATTATACGACGTTAATCCTTTAATTTCACACTGTAACGTGACGATTGAATGTCCATCACCCATTATTTAGTAAACGTATAAGAGTTTATGTTTTTAGCTCAAGAGCAGATGATCAAATATACGCAAGTAAATGATAGAATGTCTGAGGATGTGGTTCGGTTATTTGTGAGCGAAGTGTGTTAATTTATATTAAAAATCCAATTTCACTTTACCATTCACCTGACATGCAAGAATATTTCGGTAAAAGATATCAAAGAGACCATGAGCTTCCACATTTACTTTTACTAGACTTTTACTTTAGATAAACGTGTGAATCTTCAATTTGAATTTTTATTTTTTTACTTGACTTCTACGGGCTATTCAGTGTTCGGACTTGTCTTCAACTTCTGTAAATTTAGTTTTGAAAAAGAGTTCCTCAGAATTGTGCTTCTTTAAGTTCCTCTGGACATCAGTCAAGGGTGTCGACTATTCCAATTCGAGTATGAGTTGTGTCCAGCGAGCTAGACTACCTCTGCTATGCTAGATTTGGTACTTGTGGTTGGGTTGGTCCGAATAGGGTGGTTCAGAATTGAGTTGTATTGAACTCGAGAGACCTGGATGGGCTGGTACGTACTAGGGTGGGCTAGACTTGCCTGGGCGGAGTGGGCTGTTCTGGGTAGAAATGGAGGAAAGCCCAAGATCCAGACAGAAATTGTCACAGACGGACCTCCATCCAAATCCAAAATCAAGAAACTCACCAGAAAACTTCAGAGTTCAGACTCGCCCCATTGATGTGTGGGAGCAGACTTTCGACGATCTCTCTGAATTCTCTCCGCCTCGCTCGCCGTCTCCTCTTCCCCTATCTTGCCCCTTTTGTTATTCGGTTTGGAGGGTTTACGTTTCGCTTGGTTTTCCTTCAAAAGTGCTAATTTTGGGGCCAGAAGACGGAATGGACGAGTTCAGTTCTTCGAAGTCATCGTCTATTGTCTCCAGGGTGGGCTCAACCATGATTGTCAGAACGTACGGCCGTCGAAACCGTCGCAGTCCGAGACCTTTCTCGGACTCCTTATACGACTCCGTTCATGACCCATGTTCCGAATCTCTGTCTCAAGAAAGCCCTCGCGACGTTCCCTACAGCATCGCCTTGTCGTCTCAAGATTCGTCTTCTCATTGGTCCACTTTCAATTCCGAACCAAATACCCGAAATTCGTCTCTGAGTCCGTCTTCGAACCAGTCGGCGAGGCGTTCGTTTAACGATTCGAGAAACGGAGTTGTTAGAAAGACTAAGAAAGCTAGAGTTTGGAAGAGAAAGGTAGAGCTTCCAACTAGTCACAGGCCGTCGTTTCTGGCAACGTCCACGTTGATGGAGGCGCAGGAGTTCGGGGAAATGATGGAGCATGTGAACAAGGTGAATTTTGCTCTGGATGGTCTCAGAAAGGCTCAGCCAGCAAGGATCATCAGGGCGAGCCTGTTGTCCCTGTTATCTATCTGTGAAACGGGGCAGCAGAGGCGACTTTTACGTACTCAGGGGTTAGTGAAATATAATGGCTTCGTTGTGGGTAAAATCGCATTGAAGGTTTTGTCAAAGTTCAAATTTGGGTTTTTGGAATTGGAAGTTATAATCGATTCGTGGATACATAATGAATTCATTTTCAATGATGTGATACATTTGATATCTTTTGTGTCCTTTCGAATGAAACTCGAAGATCTGATGGCTATATGTGGGCTTTTCACACACTGAGAAATTCTCAGACATAATGCATTGGACATTCCTGTCAAATGATGTTATTTATAAGTTGGAGACCTTGATCCCTCCTAGTTGCGTCTTTAGCTTCAAAGATTTTTCTTAGATCATTCTGTACAAGATGATTGAAACTCATTAATCTTACTCTCAGTTCTTTCTTTTTACGTACTCAGGGGTTAGTGAAATATAATGGCTTCGTTGTGGGTAAATCGCATTGAAGGTTTTGTCAAGTTCAATTTGGGTTTTTAGAATTGGAAGTTATAATCGATTCGTGGATACATAATGAATTCATTTTCAATGATGTGATACATTTGATATCTTTTGTGTCCTTTCGAATGAAACTCGAAGATCTGATGGCTATATGTGGGCTTTTCACACACTGAGAAACTTCTCAGACATAATGCATTGGACATTCCTGTCAAATGATGTTATTATAAGTTGGAGACCTTGATCCCTCCTAGTTGCGTCTTTAGCTTCAAAGATTTTTCTTAGATCATTCTGTACAAGATGATTGAAACTCATTAATCTTACTCTCAGTTTTTTTTTGGCTTTCGACCGAGCTTTGGGATTGTATTATAGAAAGGATTTATCGATATAATTTTGTTAGTTAAGATATAAATGGAGACCAAGCTATATTTAACTACCATTTTTCTGATTGTTTGGGAATGAAAACAGTAGTCAGTAAGTGTTGCTCTTATTTTTCTTTATCAACTGACTTATATATTAGTGGAGGAGTTTTCGATGGTGATTTAAAATGAAAGTATGTGTTTTTCCTCATTCAGGATGGCAAAGACAATTATCAATTCCATTTTGAGTCTCAATTTTGATGATTCCTCCAGCAATCTGGCGGCTGCAACTCTCTTTTTTGTTTTGACTAGTGATGTAAGTCTCGTTTGTTGTTATGATACAGTTATCTACTTTGTTTGGCGTTTCAATTCATTTTCGTTGTTGATGATATTATCCATGAACTCAGGGTCAAGATAATCACATTTTGGAGTCACCGTCCAGTATATGTTTTTTAATCAAATTATTGAAACCAATTTTCTCTGTGGCTGCTGAAGGAAAAGCACCAAAAATAGGCACTAAGCTTTTGGCAGTTTGTAAGGATGCGGACTTCTTACAAAATTCAATGAAAAGAGTAGATTCCAGTTCTGCTGCTATTATTTCTAAAGTCCAAGACATACTTGTAAGTTGCAAGGAAATGAAACAAAGCAATGGGGGGACTAGTGGAATTGATAGACCAGAATTGTGCCCAAAATGGATCTCTTTGCTGACAATGGAGAAAGCTTGCTTGTCTACTATTTCTGTAGAAGGTAGCACAAATTTGTATCCGATAGTTTTCTTTTTCTTGAGTTGGGCATGTCCATTGGATGATGCATTTTAGCTGGTGTTCCTTTTTATAATTTATGTGATAGTATGTCTATACTTGAAAAAAATTAATTATTGTAAATCGTTTCTTATGTTCATGGCCAACTAAAGAATGAAATCAAATACCATCAACTCATTCTGGCTTGCTGGTTTACATTTTCCCACTTGAGAATTATTAAAGGTGCTTTATTAGGTCTTGATCCTTCATGTTTATAGTTGATTTTATTAATTCTATTATGTATGATGTTGATTCATGATTAGTGAGCATTTACAGGCTATTTCGAAACAACTGGCTCTGTCAGGAAAACTGGGGGTAACTTTAAGGAGAAACTGCGAGAACTTGGTGGACTTGACGCTATCTTTGAAGTGGCAAAGAATTGTTACTCTGATTTGGAGGTATGAGCCTGTATGTTTGTTTGATCTCATCTGCTTTATCATGGAAAAATTAGACGGTTAGTTGGTTGAAGAAAATGAGTTAATAGGAGATTTTTTTTGTAATTTATTTTCTCTTGTGATCGCAAACCCGTCTTGTCATTAATGCGTAAATTGAGAAAAAAATAATTTTCCATTATTTTATTTAATTTCTTTTTTAAATTTGATTTCCCTGTACAATTGGGAATGCAATGGTTTAACCGTGGATGATCGATTATGAGTCCATTGCCAAATTTTCTTCTACTGTTAAATATTATGTTAGTATATGTGTGTTCTTGAAATACCATTCAGCTTGTGTCAATATTCTAGTCATCAGCCTCCCTTGAGGATATCTTTATGGTCTGATTTATTTTTGTTACGAAGTTCTTTTGAGAACCAGATGCGAACATTCAAGAATTGGAACATCATCAAGGCATTGCTTTTATGAAATCATAAGTTGACCTTTTCTTATAATCTGTTCATTTGGAGGTCTGACATTATATATATATTGGTCCATTTTGTTTACAAATTTTCTCCATTCGTTGCATGTTTTTTTTTATTTCATTGTTGAGATATCACTCTATGGATATATATCTAGAAATATAGGGTAGTTGTCTTTAAAAGAGCATAAATATTTGCAGGGTTGGATGAAACACAGTTCTATTTCTACCCTTGATGAAAGATATGAAAGAGGCATGCAGATCCTAGTGTTGCTTTTGAAATGCTTAGAGATCATGAAAAATGCAGCAGATCTTAGTAAAGACAACCAAGTAATGGAGATTGCGAATCCATTTTCTTGTCTTTTGTTTGTTATTCTTTTTTTTAAATCTGTAATTCTTGATTCTTTCTTTGTCTTTGTCCCTTTTGCTTCATATCAGAGTCATTTACTTGGAATGAAAGGAAGCTTAGATCCTCGGGGAATTCCTCAATCATTGCCTGAACTCATTATTTGTATTATCAAAATTCTATCGGGTAATTATTCATGTCTCAGACTTTTTTTTATATAAATTATCAGTTTTGCTTACATTTATTCTGTTGTGATTATGAGTCATTTTTCTTTCAGAGCTTCATCTACTTAAAAGCTTTCCTAATGATGGAAAGTATGTTCATCTTTCTGATGCAACTAGTAATACTTCTGAACTAAATCAAATTCAAGATTCCCAAGGTAATAGTTTCTTCTTGTTGTTAATCTATATTCCCCTTTCTCTATTCCTCCCAAATGTACACTTATCAGATTTCTCATTGAAAATTATACTTTTGGAATACTTCAACTGGTTATTGTTATAAAGCTATTGGGTACGTATAACACTATTCTTTTGATGAAAACACCTATAACTGATTATTCATAGCATTTTTGGATTTGTGACTGAAATATGACGAGAGGAAGTTTTTACTATTATTATGAAAATATGCAATAGATTACAATGCTTTACCTAGTAAAAATTCTTCAGAACATCGGTACTCTGTGGAGAAGTTCTCAAAAAGCTCCATAAAACATCAAAAGAGGCAGTTTTCAGCTGCATGTCTGGAAAATTCTACATCTACAAGCTCATATATGGATGATGGTAGTTCATTAAAGATGAGACTCAACTCTTTCACATCGAGCTCATCCAGTGATGCCTCAAGCAGATCAAATGGGGGAGCATCTAAGACCCATTGCTGGAACAACTTTGGTCAGAGAAAGAGTCCCATTATTGACCACGTCAAGGTTGATCATTTAATGGACAGCCAAGATCCTTTTGCATTTGACGATGATGATATTCCCTCTAAGTGGGATGTGCTATCTTGTAAATCGAAAGTTATTCAACCTCGGAAAACTTCTGTGAAGTTTAGAGAGATTGAGAATGGATGTCAATCTCAATTGATTACGATTCAAGAAGATTCAGTTAATGGGGATTCCAATCATTGCCGACAAACTCCAAGTTCAGATGGTTCTTATAATGAATATCATAATCTTTTATGTGACTGTCTTATTAGTGCTGTCGAGGTAATCTTAAGTATTTAAATTTTTCAATTACCATTGTTATCTGTTGTCTAGTTTTTCTCCTCAACTTTGAGGTGATATTTAGTAGATGGTATTGTTCTGTTAAGAGTTATTTGGTCTTTACTCTTCGGGTATGCTGCCACCAGTTAATTATTATGGTTCAGACATTTGTTGCTTGTAGTTTTTCTTTTTATCTGTTTCTTGAATTTCTCAATTCAGAATATACCCAGCTGACACATTTATTCTTATTATTTTTTGTCATTAGTCATATCTTTTACTTATATTTCTTATTGTTTTAAAGGTTCATGTTTATTTATAAGAGTTGACTAAGTTAAGTACTATTTGTATGCACAGGTTTTATTACCTAGAAAATGGAGATTTGGCGTAATTATATAATTTATGAAGATGTTTCCTCATTGCAGGTTCTGATGGGCTTGACATATGATAATCTTGTTGGTTGTCGACAAATTGGTTCTTGTGGAGGATTGGAGACAATGTGTTTATTGATAGCTACCCACTTTCCTTCATATAGCATGACTTCATCAACCTTGAGGAATTTGAACGAGAATGGATCAAACATTAAATTGGATCATCATGATGATAGGCATCTCATAGATCAAGATCCCAATTTTCTTGTTGCCATTCTTGGCCTACTTATAAACTTGGTGGAGAAAGATGACCAAAACAGGTTAATTTTAGTCGATATTATTCATTTTTTTGTTCATTTTATGCTTATTGAAATGTAAATTAATGTTCTTCCTTGAGCAATTTTGTTCCATCTCACTCATTTCTCACTTTTTATCTCGCACTTAGACCTAAGTTCTATTTTCAATCACATAGATGTACTTTCTACATAGATCTGCAGTTCGATGCTAAATCACCAAACTCATACTTGGTTGCTGGATGCAATTGTTAGTATTTCCTTCATCTATTTTCCGATGTCTTCCCTTTCCATCTCTATGGAATATTCCAGTCCTTCTGCCTGAACTTCCCAATGGGCTCATAGACCTTGGAGACATGGCCTATTACAATGAAGAAACACACAATTTTACTGGGATCTGGTTTTGTATATGAGAACTAATAACTACAACAAATCCTACTCTGAGATTTCAGGATTTGGAGAAAATATTACAACTGTGTGGTGTATTGCAGATTAAGGCTTGCAGCAACCTGCGTTCCATTGCCTTGCGAACTAGGGGTAGAAGAGAGTCATAGAGACGTAATTCCGCTTATATGTTCCATATTTCTGGCCAACCGAGGATCTGGAGAGGGAGTCGAAGAAGGAAAGGCTTTGACTTGGGAGAGTACTGTCGTATTATTAAAGATGTTGGCCAACCAAGGATCTGGGGAGGGAGTCGAAGAAGGAAAAGCTTTGACTTGGGTGAGTACTGCCGTATTATTAAAGATGTGGCTGAATCTACATGATGTTTACCTTTTGATATCAATAATCTGGTTGATTACCTATTGAGTTGCAGAAAATGGACTTGGAATAGTTAATATTGTAAGTCGTTGCCATTGGTGATAGCTGATCTAGAAATGGGTCGACTTGAGCCTGGATTTAATTTGTACAGTTTGACATTTTTAAAGAAAGCCAAGTATAGTTAATATTTTCATCTTATCAATCTCCATTGGCTGCATTGAGCAGAATGATGAGGCTGCAGTGCTACAAGAAGAGAAAGAAGGAGAGAAAAAGATATTCGAGGGCTTTGCTGCCTTGCTTTTAGCCCTCCTATCAACTGCAAGGTAAGTGTCTTTTTTGCCAAAATCACATGGCATTTCATTCTCTTATATTGGCATTTCATTCTCTTATATTTTCCAACTCTGTGCAGCAAAAGTATTCGTTATGCGATCGCGAAGCATCTTCCAGAGCAAAATCTGACTTCCCTTGTACCGGTATTGGATCGGTTTGTGGTACGAATTTATTTTTTGATTCACAAATCAAGTTGGATCATACTGAAGAATGGTCATTTATCGTCGATTTTCATATTTTCCCCGCTTCTCCGATTTTTTGAGAACATTATACCTTTGTTACGTTGTGGCGATTTCTCAGAAATGTGTCTTATCCGCGTGGTGCCGGAGCATAACTAGTTCTTTATTTGTTTGATGCTTCAGGCATTTCTTTTGTTGTTAAACATGATTTCACCGGAGACTCATAAAGCCCTGGGAGAAGTAATTGAATCGTGCAGGATCCTGTGAAAGCACACCGGAGTGTTGGCAATAGACGTAATTGAACATGTACAGCCTCGAGTTCGCCAATTGTAACCCCGATGGCGAAAGAAGTGCATACGCCCTACCTCGGCACTAGCTTCCTATCATAGTAGATATTCTTTTGTAGCTGCTTTTAGAGCATCACAATGCTTCTATACAAAAATTTTAGTGGAATGAATGTTGTTTTTCTTGACAAACTCGGCCTTGTTAAATACACTCACAATGCTTTATTGTATTTCAAATTAATCCATTTCTCACGCTGTCTCAAATATTATATCTATAAATTCATCTACTTGAAAGAGTGAAATGCACTCACAACACCATAAAAAGCAGCAGCATTTTATTAGTAATTATCTTTGAATGCCATAGGAAGATAGGTCAGTTCTATCTGTCTCTCCAAAGTCTTACGTACCTTAAAATCTTAAAAATGCAGATGCAGAGCAGTACCCACGCCAGACTCTCATCTAAAATATTCAAAGCTCATATTTCAAATCATCCATGGCTGTTGTCCCACGTTGTTATGTTGTGACTGAGAAGAACTTTGAAGGAATTCATCGGAGTCAAGTATGCTTTTTGAGAAAGTTGAGTATGAGCTGATTTACTTCTCCAGGCGATTGCTCTTGCACAAAATGAGTTCCTTCTGGTAAAAATATGATCTCTAAATCTGGGACAAACATTTTCACCGTTTCACTTCTTATGTAATCTTCCATTCCAGGAAAGTTAAGGACATAATCCTTTTCACCCATTATAAAAAGTGCTGGGACTGTAACTTTTGGATTTGTTATGCCTAAGTCTTCAGTAAATGACCTATGAGGCATAAAGATAAGTAAAAAACAGAGCATATATATACCTTGGCCAACTAATCCTTGGTTAAAAGGACTCCATGACTCGAAGAAAGCACTAGCACGCAGAAGATTTGCTGGATATACTACATTACCTGTATGGAACTTGCAACGCAGTTTGGAACCCAGATTTCTCGTATAGAGCTCCATAAGTTGCGAGATCTTCTTCGGTGAACCACACAGGAAGAGGCATTAATGAGTCTGCTAAATCCATTATCTCCTGATTTTCTGCAGCTACTGGAACTTCACTTTTGGAGAAGAGGATATAAACATTTCTAACTACAGTTTTGGCATCAAAGCGCCCAAAATCAGCTTCAGCCCGGCCAGGTACCTGAAATGGAGCGCACTGGCATAAACTTTGAAACCATTGAGAGAACAAATCTTGATATGGAAACATAATATAAAATAAGCAAACCATCCATCTATTAATGTAAAAGCCTTCAGGCAGCTGGTGCTTTTGTCTAGGAGAAGGATCAGGGGGAAGGAATGGCACCCCCAATGTAAGAACTCCCAAAACTCTATCTGGGTGTACGAGAGCGAAGTCGTAAGCTGGCCTAGCCCCAAAATCTTTCGCAACGATAAAAACCTGCACTTCCATGCGAGAGATTGGTTATTTTCTGCTTAGAAAAGGTTATTTAGCTGAATGAAAGAAGATCTTGATCATCCTTAACTTTCTGGGGAAAAAATGAGACGATGCAACAAATTCATAAACCACATATTAAAATTTTACACTTTCGATTGGAGGGAAAAACAACAATAGTGTTCGATAGCATGATAAGTAATCAAAATACTTTTGTAGTTCTAGGTATTTTCTCCGCTACCTCAGACAGAAAAATCAAGTTATACATAGTACCTTAGCAATACCGAGAGCATCGAGAATACCAAGTAGGTCACTAACGAGATCAGCGAACGATGCCCTCTTGGGTTCCGGTGGCGCGTCGGAGAGTCCATACCCTCTGTAATCGGGTGCAATCGCTCGGAATCCGGCACCGGCGAGGGCGATCATCTGGTGCCGCCACGAATACCATATCTCTGGGAATCCGTGAAGGAAAACGATGACATTCGGACCTGAAAGTTAGAAAGTCAAAAATATTAACATCAGAAGGTTTTTCAGACAGGAGCGAGAAGATTAAGGAATCCATTAAGGTCCCCATCGAAATGCTAACCATCGCCAAGCTCAGCTAAGTGCAACTTCAGTCCCCGCACTTCAATGAACTTGTGCTGGATTTGATCCATTGAAGCTTGGAGTGAGGAAGAGCTAGAGAGAGAGAGAGAGAGAGGCCGATGAAAAAGAAGAGTTTATTACTAATTGAGCATTAACTGTTAAATGATAAAGATTAGTCAATTAGCAATCCTGTTACACGTGAAATAATATCATACGCGCGCAATTGGTTACTTATTAGGGGTGGGCAAACCAAAACCACGTGTTGGCTTCGAAGCGAACCGAGACTCTCGGTTCGGTTCGGTTTTACGCAAACACATTTGCATTCCGATCGGGTTGGGTGTCCTTTTCTCGGTTTCGATTCACGTTCAGTTCGAAATCAAATCGACTCGCAAAATCGATTTAACCTAAGACCGACTTATCCCTAAGTTATTGAATCGCAATTTGCAATTCATTCACAGCCTGAAATTCCAAACTGAAAGATTGTTGACGGACCAATTATGCAACCGAGTACTTCTATCATCGGCTTCAAGCCGACATAAAAAATCATGACAGCTTCCTCGGTGGCGAGTGGCCAAGAAGTCGGTTCGATTTTGGTCCCAAACCTTAAATCAAAAACCGAAAGGTTCGGTTTAGTTCAGGCCAAAATCCGAACCCAACCGTGACTAGGCAAGAGTACTTATAACGTTCATCCATACTTGGTGTCTTGGCGCTTACAATTCCGGACCTCTCTTCCACTGACTCTCAGATCTCCGATTGTTCAGTCGATTTGTTTTAAGCTCATACTCTGAAATGACTGTGGAGATTCTTCTGCATCGGAAAGATGTTTTATCTAATGTCGATCTTGGCCTGAACCTTAACCCGAATTTGGGAGCCGTCGAGAATGTCAAGAGAACCAGCAACCACCACCGAGAATGCCTCCAGAGAGCTGGGGTAAGAGGCAACTACTGATTTGGTCGTCTTCTTCCTCTGTCTGTCTGTTTCTTCTGTTTCCCTTGTCGCTATTCATATTATTCTATACTAATGTACTCCATATTACTCTCTTGTTAGACCTGTTGTTGGATTGTAGTATTGATTCTTATCAGATGATATCCCGGAGCCTTCACCATAACAGAGAAGTCGCGGGAGGTTGAGCGACGTCGTATTCAGCGGAAACGAACAAGAATCAGAAGGTTTCTGTTATGGTTGTGGGCCGGAATTCCAGAGAAAAGATGAAGTTCGTATTGATATCGAGAGAATAGAGGAGAAAAGAAATTACAGAGAAGAAGTAAAAACAACAGAAATCAAGAAAATAACAGAAAGAAATCTTATGCTGTGTTGTGTTTCTGGTGTAAGAACTGCATTTTCAATCGTTTATGATTATAGCCATATAGATTTTTTCCATTTAGTTTGGTAAGAGGTTATTGGCCTATTTGCATCCTTTAATGTATTCTAATTTTCGTTTTAGTTATTTGGAAGTCAATGCAATACTCAGTTTTTCATGTGAATCTGACAAATATTTGTTTGTAGATCGTTGAGAATGTAGAAGTGAATTATGCTTCGGACAAGCCTGTATTAGATTATAGACTGGATAATGATTTCAGAATTTTATTTGAGAAATTTAGTTTCCTTGAATCGTTTGGTGTCAACGTAACTAGATATGATTATTTCAATCGTTTGATGTGTCAAGTTGTCTTTTTATGTGCAAAATGCTTGCTCAATTCTTACTTTATTATGTTCGTATAGAAGGATGATAATAAAGATGATCCTACCCAAAAAAGCTGCTGCGACTAAGAGAGACAACTCAGATTCAGAAGATGATGATCAAGTCGATAAGAGAATGGCATATGTAATAAGAAGAAAAAGGTTGAGTGACTTGTGATATCTTTTAATGATTTCCATTCATGTAATTTTCCATGTTGAGGGTAAAACAAATTTAAATTGCATCACAGCTTCAACTGCGGATGAAAATTGCTGCACTGAAACAAATTTGCTCATGATCTGATGTTGTTGAGGTAGATGATATTTTGAAAATCACTTTTACATCTTCCAATTTTCTGGGCTCCTTCAAAACCAGCATTCTTGTCTAAATTCATATATTTTCAAATTTAGGATGCAATTTCAGCTGACCCTAAGTTACTTGTATTTCTAAAGTCATGTCATAATATTGTACCTGTGCCAAGGCATTAAAAAGGAAACTTTTACAGGCTAGCAATATATTTCTGAAATTGAGAAGACGAGACAGGTAATTTTGATGACATTGATTTTTTTGGTTCATTGTTAACACATACTTATATCTCGTGAATCTCCATTGTTTAAATAGAGTTTCATGTATCTTAATCGATCTATTCATTCCCAGTCCCCCAACCCTACATCTTTCGCCTTTGCATTTTACCCTCTTATCTGAAGAGAGATGATAGTTTGTATAGTGCAAAAATTCACTCTAGAATGAAATTCTTTATGTTCATTTCGTTGTCCATCCCATGTTGGAATTAACAAGAATCAGAAGGTTTCTGTTATGGTTGTGGGCCGGAATTCCAGAGAAAAGATGAAGTTCGTATTGATATCGAGAGAATAGAGGAGAAAATAAATTACAGAGAAGAATTAAAAACAACAGAAAACAAGAAAATAACAGAAAGAAAGTGACACACCAGTTCCCCACCCATCGTACCCTCTCCATCCTTTTCACATACATGGATCATACCAATTATACCCTTCATTTCTGCAGTGCATTCACCGTAACAGTTTCTCAGGCGAAGGTGACCGCCACTGAGGACGGATAGCTCCGCTGATGGGCTTATGCGAAGGCGAGAACGGTGTGTGGTCGTTCTTGGTGAAGAACTGCATTTTTTCAATCGTTGCTGTAATAGCCATATAGATTTTTTCCATTTAGTTTGGTAAGAGGTTATTGGCCTATTTGCATCCTTTAATGTATTCTAATTTTGTTGTTTTTTTTTTTTTTTTTTTTTTTTTTTTTTTTTTTTTTTTTTTTTTTTTTTTTTTTTTTTTTTTTTTTTTTTTTTTTTTTTTTTTTTTTTTTTTTTTTTTTTTTTTTTTTTTTTTTTTTTTTTTTTTTTTTTTTTTTTTTTTTTTTTTTTTTTTTTTTTTTTTTTTTTTTTTTTTTTTTTTTTTTTTTTTTTTTTTTTTTTTTTTTTTTTTTTTTTTTTTTTTTTTTTTTTTTTTTTTTTTTTTTTTTTTTTTTTTTTTTTTTTTTTTTTTTTTTTTTTTTTTTTTTTTTTTTTTTTTTTTTTTTTTTTTTTTTTTTTTTTTTTTTTTTTTTTTTTTTTTTTTTTTTTTTTTTTTTTTTTTTTTTTTTTTTTTTTTTTTTTTTTTTTTTTTTTTTTTTTTTTTTTTTTTTTTTTTTTTTTTTTTTTTTTTTTTTTTTTTTTTTTTTTTTTTTTTTTTTTTTTTTTTTTTTTTTTTTTTTTTTTTTTTTTTTTTTTTTTTTTTTTTTTTTTTTTTTTTTTTTTTTTTTTTTTTTTTTTTTTTTTTTTTTTTTTTTTTTTTTTTTTTTTTTTTTTTTTTTTTTTTTTTTTTTTTTTTTTTTTTTTTTTTTTTTTTTTTTTTTTTTTTTTTTTTTTTTTTTTTTTTTTTTTTTTTTTTTTTTTTTTTTTTTTTTTTTTTTTTTTTTTTTTTTTTTTTTTTTTTTTTTTTTTTTTTTTTTTTTTTTTTTTTTTTTTTTTTTTTTTTTTTTTTTTTTTTTTTTTTTTTTTTTTTTTTTTTTTTTTTTTTTTTTTTTTTTTTTTTTTTTTTTTTTTTTTTTTTTTTTTTTTTTTTTTTTTTTTTTTTTTTTTTTTTTTTTTTTTTTTTTTTTTTTTTTTTTTTTTTTTTTTTTTTTTTTTTTTTTTTTTTTTTTTTTTTTTTTTTTTTTTTTTTTTTTTTTTTTTTTTTTTTTTTTTTTTTTTTTTTTTTTTTTTTTTTTTTTTTTTTTTTTTTTTTTTTTTTTTTTTTTTTTTTTTTTTTTTTTTTTTTTTTTTTTTTTTTTTTTTTTTTTTTTTTTTTTTTTTTTTTTTTTTTTTTTTTTTTTTTTTTTTTTTTTTTTTTTTTTTTTTTTTTTTTTTTTTTTTTTTTTTTTTAGTAGTTTCTGTTAAAATATGATATTTCAAACGTTTGATGTGTCAAGTTGTCTTTTTATGTGCAAAATGCTTGCTCAATTCTTACTTATTTGTTCGTATAGAAGGATGATAATAAAGATGATCCTACCCAAAAAGCTGCTGCGACTAAGAAGTAACTCATAGTCAGAGATGACGATCAGGTCGATAAAGATACGAGAAGGACACATGTAATAAGAAGAAAAGGTGAGTGACTTGTGATATCTTTTAATGATTTCCATTCATGTAATTTCCATGTGAGGGTAAAACAAATTTAAATTGCATCACAGCTTTAACTGCAGATGAAAATTGCTGAACTGAAACAGATTTGCTCATGATCTAATGTTGTTGAGGTAGATGATATTTTGAAAATCACTTTTACATCTTCCAATTTTCTGGGCTCCTTCAAAACCAGCATTCTTGTCTAAATTCATATATTTTCAATTTAGGATGCAATTTCAGCTGACCCTAAGTTACTTGTATTCTAAAAGTCATGTCATAATATTGTACTGTGCAAGGCATTAAAAAGGGAACCTTTACAGGCTAGCAATTATTTCAATCGGAACCGTAAATAATGCCTATTGTGTGATGATAGGCATAGTCATTGAGGGATTGAGGCTATAAAATGAGATTAATCAAACCTAAGCTTCATTTATATTGTTGATATCTGGTCTTTTGTGTTTTCTTGCAGGGGCAATCATGATTTATATATATTTGATTGCATGAGACGAGATGGGATATCATATGAACTATGCTATTATTGGAGAGTTTATATCATAAAAGGTCAACTGAACTAGTGTCGAGTATATGCTTGAATTCTTAGATGTCATCTTTTTATGTAACACGATCAGACTGTTTTTTTAAATCAAGGGACTTCCATTTTGTTGAATAATTATTTTCCTAAACCGCATACAAAATGTATCAATCACACTTTTACTTTTGCAGGGAAAACATGGGATCGAAAACAACTGTGTTCAGCTCCTGATTTAGGTGTTCGAACTGAAATTGAGAAGGCCAGAAGGGAATTTTGGATGTACTCTGGGATTTTTTTTGGTGATTATTTTGGACCTGTGTCTTCCCTTTTACCCTTCTCTAACTATGACTTGATAGATGCACCAGTGGCCTTTTTTTTTTTTTTAGTAATTAACAATTTTTTTTTTTTTTTTAGTAATTAACAATTTTTTTTTTTTTAGTAATTAACAATTTTTTTTTTTTTTTTAGTAATTAACAATTTTTTTTTTTTTAGTAATTAACAATTTTTTTTTTTTTTTTTTTTTTTTTTTTTTTTTTTATTAATTATTTTTTTAAAAGACATAGGATATTGGAAATTATCAACTGATGTGAAAGGACCAAAGATGTAAGCAATTTTCACATTTCAAATAGTTCATGCAAGCTTAGAAATGGAAACAAGTGGGGAATGACTTAGCTACCAACAGGAGCAGACACGGGCGAGGTGGGAATTTGAGTCATAAAGTGACAGGAGTTCTTTTTAACTTTTAGAGTTGTTCAGAAGATAGAGGGTATTTATTTTCATATCCTACCATATCAAATTAATGTTTATTATAAGGGTATCATATTCTGACTAGATATTAGACAAGAGAGAAAGTGTCACGTCCGTGGAAGGGGTGGGGGACAAAATAAAGTTGTCCAAAAAAGAGTAAGGATGACTGTTTCAAGCTTGCAGAAGATAGTAAGAGAAGCAATGAGAAAGAATGGTGATAAGACGTATGGAGAAAGAATGATTTTTGAATGCCTCTACGCACTCCCAAACATTGTTTGAGGTCTAAAAGTGAAATTGCAAATTCTATCTAACTAACATCAGATTAAGCTACGATCTGGGATCAGTCGCAATGAGTAGGATTTCATCTTAATGTTGGAGTTCCTGGTGACCGGAATTCCTTATGGGCCTGGCTACAAAAGTTTTGCGTTGTGTAACAAAAAATTGATTTTTTTTCGGGGTTGTCCACATCCAGTTGGAATTAATTGAATTGATGATTCACGAAGTTGAAAATGTGATCACTGACTCAACTTTTAAATCTTCTTCTGAACTGGGTATCTTTTGCTAGTCCTTTGGTAATTTTGATAAATTTTTCTATGTTATTGTCATGGTTATCACCAGAACTAAACCAGAATTGGATGTATCAAATTTAAGTTTGGATCTTTCTTTGTTATAATTCTTTTTCATATCCATTAAATTTATAAGTCAATTTGTTTTTGGCTTTTCTCCCTGTGTCAACTCTAATTTTTTACCAAACTGTTTTGAAATTTATTGACCAGTTTCATTTGCTATGATGTTTCTTCTTGAAGGCTTACATTGAAAAAGAGGATAGTAAGAAATTAAAGCGACGTCAACAAGAACGGATGCAGCCAAAGATGTGAAAGATGGATATTGACTATTAGGTGTTTTAATTTCCCCTTGGTTTTTCTGATGCTCTTCGTTCTTTTGATATGAGTGTAATATGCAGGTTAATCAAAATCCCAGTACCTGATTTGGATGCTACGTTCTTTTGCAAACTGATCATATTCTATATCTCCTGCAGAGGTATGGTCCTCCACCATCATACCCGCACTTGAAAATTCTTGGGCTAAATGCACCTATCTCCCCTTGAGATAACTTTGGTTTCCATCCTGGTGGCCTGGGAAAGCATCCCGTTGATGAAGTAAGGCCAATGTGTAGCATTTCATTTTTTTTTTTTAGTATTTTCTGTTAAAATTTGTGATTGATGCCATGTTTGTTGAGCACATGTAACTTGCCTCATTTTTTCTCTCATAGTATGGTGATTATTTTGGACCTGTGTCTTCCCTTCTCTAACTATGACTCGTATAGACACACAGTGACCATTTTTTTTTTTTTTTTTTTTTTTTTTTTTTTTTTTTTTTTTTTTTTTTTTTTTTTTTTTTTTTTTTTTTTTTTTTTTTTTTTTTTTTTTTTTTTTTTTTTTTTTTTTTTTTTTTTTTTTTTTTTTTTTTTTTTTTTTTTTTTTTTTTTTTTTTTTTTTTTTTTTTTTTTTTTTTTTTTTTTTTTTTTTTTTTTTTTTTTTTTTTTTTTTTTTTTTTTTTTTTTTTTTTTTTTTTTTTTTTTTTTTTTTTTTTTTTTTTTTTTTTTTTTTTTTTTTTTTTTTTTTTTTTTTTTTTTTTTTTTTTTTTTTTTTTTTTTTTTTTTTTTTTTTTTTTTTTTTTTTTTTTTTTTTTTTTTTTTTTTTTTTTTTTTTTTTTTTTTTTTTTTTTTTTTTTTTTTTTTTTTTTTTTTTTTTTTTTTTTTTTTTTTTTTTTTTTTTTTTTTTTTTTTTTTTTTTTTTTTTTTTTTTAATGAACAATTTTTTTTTTTTTTTTTTTTAGTATTTTCTGTTAAAATTTGTGATTGATGCCATGTTTGTTGAGCACATGTAACTTGTCCATTTTGTCTCTCATAGTTCGGAAGATCAGTATGGGTGGATGCTTGGGACATGTGTCTTCCCTTTAGTTACCGTCTCTAACTATGACTCGATAGATACACACAGTGACCATTTTTTTTTTTTTTTTTTTTTTTTTTTTTTTTTTTTTTTTTTTTTTTTTTTTTTTTTTTTTTTTTTTTTTTTTTTAATGAACAATTTTTTTTTTTTTTTTTTTTTTTTTTTTTTTTTTTTTTTTTTTTTTTTTTTTTTTTTTTTTTTTTTTTTTTTTTTTTTATAATTATTTTTTTAAAAGATCATAGGATATTGGAAATTATCAACTGATGTGAAAGGACCAAAGATGTAAGCAATTTTTCACATTTCAAATAGTTCATGCAAGCTTAGAAATGGAAACAAGTGGGGAATGACTTAGCTACCAACAGGAGCAGACACGGGCGAGGTGGGAATTTGAGTCATAAAATTGACAGGTTCTTTTTACTTTTTTTAGAGTTTGTTAGAGAGAGAGGGTATTTATTTTCATATCCTACCCATTATCAAATTTAATTGTTTAATTATAGGTATCAATATTCTGACTAGATATTAGACAATGAGAGGAAGGTGTCACGTCCGTGGAAGGGGTGGGGGACAAAATAAAGTTGTCCAAAAAAGAGTGAAGGATGAATGTTTCAAGCTTGAGAAGATAGTGTAAGAGAAGCAATGAGAAGAATGGTGATAAGACGTAGGAGAAAGACTGATTTTTGAATGCCTCTACTCACTCCCAACATTGTTTGACGTCTAAACGTGAAATTGCAAACTTTTATCTTAAACTAAAAATCAGATTAAGCTACGATTGGATCAGATCGCCATGAGTAGGATTTCATCCTTAATGTTAGAGTTTGGTGACCCGAATTCCTCTTGGCCGGGCGCACCAAAAAGTTGCGGTGTGTATGACAAAAATGATTTTTTCGGGACAAATGTTGTGGGTTGAGAGATTAGGTCGATAGGTCCGATCCAGATACCCACAACTTTGTCCTTTCTTGTTTTGGGGGTGCGGGGATGGAGCCCTCGCGGTATGGATTTTTCGACCCGACTCGCGACTCGTTTTGCTGACCCATTTCATTACCTATATACTTTTATTTTTAGGGTTTTTTCCTAAGAAGATTGTTAGCCGAAATTCCCAAATGCTTTTGCACCAATTTCGATCATAGTGATTTCTTCTCTCCTCTCGTGGTTTTTTTCCGTAAAGAGTTTTCCACGTAAAATCTGTGTGTGATTTATTTTTGAGTTTTTATTACTTGTCGCTTATTTTCATTACACTTAACATAGTTGGCAAACAATTTTTTTTTTTTTTTTTTTTTTTTTTTTTTTTTTTTTTTTTTTTTTTTTTTTTTTTTTTTTTTTTTTTTTTTTTTTTTTTTTTTTTTTTTTTTTTTTTTTTTTTTTTTTTTTTTTTTTTTTTTTTTTTTTTTTTTTTTTTTTTTTTTTTTTTTTTTTTTTTTTTTTTTTTTTTTTTTTTTTTTTTTTTTTTTTTTTTTTTTTTTTTTTTTTTTTTTTTTTTTTTTTTTTTTTTTTTTTTTTTTTTTTTTTTTTTTTTTTTTTTTTTTTTTTTTTTTTTTTTTTTTTTTTTTTTTTTTTTTTTTTTTTTTTTTTTTTTTTTTTTTTTTTTTTTTTTTTTTTTTTTTTTTTTTTTTTTTTTTTTTTTTTTTTTTTTTTTTTTTTTTTTTTTTTTTTTTTTTTTTTTTTTTTTTTTTTTTTTTTTTTTTTTTTTTTTTTTTTTTTTTTTTTTTTTTTTTTTTTTTTTTTTTTTTTTTTTTTTTTTTTTTTTTTTTTTTTTTTTTTTTTTTTTTTTTTTTTTTTTTTTTTTTTTTTTTTTTTTTTTTTTTTTTTTTTTTTTTTTTTTTTTTTTTTTTTTTTTTTTTTTTTTTTTTTTTTTTTTTTTTTTTTTTTTTTTTTTTTTTTTTTTTTTTTTTTTTTTTTTTTTTTTTTTTTTTTTTTTTTTTTTTTTTTTTTTTTTTTTTTTTTTTTTTTTTTTTTTTTTTTTTTTTTTTTTTTTTTTTTTTTTTTTTTTTTTTTTTTTTTTTTTTTTTTTTTTTTTTTTTTTTTTTTTTTTTTTTTTTTTTTTTTTTTTTTTTTTTTTTTTTTTTTTTTTTTTTTTTTTTTTTTTTTTTTTTTTTTTTTTTTTTTTTTTTTTTTTTTTTTTTTTTTTTTTTTTTTTTTTTTTTTTTTTTTTTTTTTTTTTTTTTTTTTTTTTTTTTTTTTTTTTTTTTTTTTTTTTTTTTTTTTTTTTTTTTTTTTTTTTTTTTTTTTTTTTTTTTTTTTTTTCTTCAATATCAAAATTCTAACTACAACTATCTCACAAATAATTAAATCCTAAATCTAATAGTCATTCATTATGGAAAAAATGTAAATAATCAAAGTCACAATTTAAACATAATAAATTATTCAAAAAAAAAAAAAAAAAAAAAAAAAAAAAAAAAAAAAAAAAAAAAAAAAAAAAAAAAAAAAAAAAAAAAAAAAAAAAAAAAAAAAAAAAAAAAAAAAAAAAAAAAAAAAAAAAAAAAAAAAAAAAAAAAACTAGAACTTAAAAAGGGCGACAGAAACGTGGGTCATGACAGTTACTATGTATCTTCCTACTCAGTCAATTAGTGAAGTTTCGACAACCAAAGTCAAGAACTTATCTTAGTTTTCTCAAAATTGAGTAAATTTCAACCTTAGCACAGTTGAGCAAATCGTTATTTCTCGTGTGTCACATTTAGAGAAATAGTAGTACCTTATGAGGGCACTCAGATAATGAGCCGGTCATCTTAGACTCAACAACTTTGTTTGTTTACGTTGAATTAAGGTTAGATTTTCTTCGTTGTATAATTAAAAAGTGTCGTCCCCGACAGACATTCTGGTCTGTCGTCTTAAAACGACCAGAAAATGGAAGAAATCTCCACCAACCCAGCCGTAGTATTTGTCTAATCATAATTAATTGCCTTTAATCATTCTCGTTAATCACGTGGCACGTGGCTGTTTTTGGTTTCGTTCGATTCGTGTAGCGCCCACCTCCCTCGTTTAATACGACTTTGATTGACTAATCTTCATTAATAGTTTTTTAAATGTAAATTGCATTTTAGTCCTTAGGTTTGAGCATCCTTTAAACAAATAAGTCCCTGAACTCAACAACATTAACAAGTAAGTCCAAAGAATATTTGATTATTGTTATGCACTTGACAGCTCCTAGAGAGAGAGAGAGAGAGAGAGAGAGAGAGAGAGAGAGAGAGAGAGAGAGAGAGAGAGAGAGAGAGAGAGAGAGAGAGAGAGAGAGAGAGAGAGAGAGAGAGAGAGAGAGAGAGAGAGAGAGAGAGAGAGAGAGAGAGAGAGAGAGAGAGAGAGAGAGAGAGAGAGAGAGAGAGAGAGAGAGAGAGAGAGAGAGAGAGAGAGAGAGAGAGAGAGAGAGAGAGAGAGAGAGAGAGAGAGAGAGAGAGAGAGAGAGAGAGAGAGAGAGAGAGAGAGAGAGAGAGAGAGAGAGAGAGAGAGAGAGAGAGAGAGAGAGAGAGAGAGAGAGAGAGAGAGAGAGAGAGAGAGAGAGAGAGAGAGAGAGAGAGAGAGAGAGAGAGAGAGAGAGAGAGAGAGAGAGAGAGAGAGAGAGAGAGAGAGAGAGAGAGAGAGAGAGAGAGAGAGAGAGAGAGAGAGAGAGAGAGAGAGAGAGAGAGAGAGAGAGAGAGAGAGAGAGAGAGAGAGAGAGAGAGAGAGAGAGAGAGAGAGAGAGAGAGAGAGAGAGAGAGAGAGAGAGAGAGAGAGAGAGAGAGAGAGAGAGAGAGAGAGAGAGAGAGAGAGAGAGAGAGAGAGAGAGAGAGAGAGAGAGAGAGAGAGAGAGAGAGAGAGAGAGAGAGAGAGAGAGAGAGAGAGAGAGAGAGAGAGAGAGAGAGAGAGAGAGAGAGAGAGAGAGAGAGAGAGAGAGAGAGAGAGAGAGAGAGAGAGAGAGAGAGAGAGAGAGAGAGAGAGAGAGAGAGAGAGAGAGAGAGAGAGAGAGAGAGAGAGAGAGAGAGAGAGAGAGAGAGAGAGAGAGAGAGAGAGAGAGAGAGAGAGAGAGAGAGAGAGAGAGAGAGAGAGAGAGAGAGAGAGAGAGAGAGAGAGAGAGAGAGAGAGAGAGAGAGAGAGAGAGAGAGAGAGAGAGAGAGAGAGAGAGAGAGAGAGAGAGAGAGAGAGAGAGAGAGAGAGAGAGAGAGAGAGAGAGAGAGAGAGAGAGAGAGAGAGAGAGAGAGAGAGAGAGAGAGAGAGAGAGAGAGAGAGAGAGAGAGAGAGAGAGAGAGAGAGAGAGAGAGAGAGAGAGAGAGAGAGAGAGAGAGAGAGAGAGAGAGAGAGAGAGAGAGAGAGAGAGAGAGAGAGAGAGAGAGAGAGAGAGAGAGAGAGAGAGAGAGAGAGAGAGAGAGAGAGAGAGAGAGAGAGAGAGAGAGAGAGAGAGAGAGAGAGAGAGAGAGAGAGAGAGAGAGAGAGAGAGAGAGAGAGAGAGAGAGAGAGAGAGAGAGAGAGAGAGAGAGAGAGAGAGAGAGAGAGAGAGAGAGAGAGAGAGAGAGAGAGAGAGAGAGAGAGAGAGAGAGAGAGAGAGAGAGAGAGAGAGAGAGAGAGAGAGAGAGAGAGAGAGAGAGAGAGAGAGAGAGAGAGAGAGAGAGAGAGAGAGAGAGAGAGAGAGAGAGAGAGAGAGAGAGAGAGAGAGAGAGAGAGAGAGAGAGAGAGAGAGAGAGAGAGAGAGAGAGAGAGAGAGAGAGAGAGAGAGAGAGAGAGAGAGAGAGAGAGAGAGAGAGAGAGAGAGAGAGAGAGAGAGAGAGAGAGAGAGAGAGAGAGAGAGAGAGAGAGAGAGAGAGAGAGAGAGAGAGAGAGAGAGAGAGAGAGAGAGAGAGAGAGAGAGAGAGAGAGAGAGAGAGAGAGAGAGAGAGAGAGAGAGAGAGAGAGAGAGAGAGAGAGAGAGAGAGAGAGAGAGAGAGAGAGAGAGAGAGAGAGAGAGAGAGAGAGAGAGAGAGAGAGAGAGAGAGAGAGAGAGAGAGAGAGAGAGAGAGAGAGAGAGAGAGAGAGAGAGAGAGAGAGAGAGAGAGAGAGAGAGAGAGAGAGAGAGAGAGAGAGAGAGAGAGAGAGAGAGAGAGAGAGAGAGAGAGAGAGAGAGAGAGAGAGAGAGAGAGAGAGAGAGAGAGAGAGATGACTGCTTCAAATGATGAGTTTCCAAGTGGTTTCATGTCACCATTTATCTCCTTCAATACATAAATTTCCAGGCATCTTCTTTCTTTTATATATTGTCTTCCCTTCTGGATCCTCCCAAATCAAGCATATTAACGACAAAAGCTTCAATTCTGAAGCTGTTTTCGGAGATGGGTTTGAGTTCTAAACAGGTTTCCAGTGACGGATTTGACTGGAGCAAGACGCTGCAAATTCCAAGCTCTCCTCCGATGATGGTCATCGGACGGCCACAGAACAAATCTGAACCCGTGAAATGCCCGCGCTGTGATTCTGCTAACACAAAGTTCTGTTACTACAATAACTACAACAAGTCCCAGCCTCGCCATTTTTGCAGAGCTTGTAAAAGACACTGGACGAAAGGCGGAACTCTCCGGAACGTACCCGTTGGTGGCGGCCGGAAAAAAAAGCACCTCAAAAAGTCCTCCTCCTCCACGGGTAGGAGGATGATCACCGATCAGATTACAGTTCAAATTCACAATCAGAGACAAAATTTTCCTCCTCTTTCGCGCAGTGATGGGAAAAACTCATCGGAGCTACCCCATCAAGGTATGCTTCATCCACCAGGTTCTCCACTGGTTCATAATTCGTTCGACTCCGGCAACTTGGACGGAGTAAATTACGAAATCGATCAGCATGGCTTATTTCTGTGTTCAGATTCTCTTCCTTCCTGTAGTTTCTCGAGCTCAAGCTCTTTATATCAGTCATCTGGTATATACAATTACTCGCAAGATCAGGTAAAGACGATTGATCGAAAGCCAACCATTTCTGTCACTCATCCGACGCACTTATCCTCCAACACAAGCTCGGTTATGGAAGACATGACGAACTACTGGAACTGGGAAGATATGAACACTTTAGTCGCTACTGATCTTAATCTACGTTGGGATGATTCTGATTTATAAAACCCTCAAAAGCTTTAACCTTTTCTTCTTATATAAACTGCGTGTGAAGTTTGACATAGTTAGTTTCTTGTAAGTTTTGATGAACGGAGAGTTTCCAAAATCTCCATTGTCATCTCCTTCAACCTCTGATTGGATACCTGAAAGAAAAACAAAGGTCTGAAGCTGTCATTTTTTAGTTTCAGCTGTAAAACCCATCTCTCCCTTGCTAATTCTCCATTTGTGGAGGAATTTGAAGGTCTTGTTTGAAGAAATGAATCAAATTATGGGGATGATGGTTTGAGGAAGAAGACGAAAGCCATTGAAATGGGGTAATTCTCCAGCGGGGATGAACAGACAGACTGTGATGGGAAGATCCTTAGCTGATATATATTCATATATATTTTTGTGTATTTATTCTAATCACAACAATTGGATCCTTGTACCTCTTTCATCCTGTCACGGGTTTGTATATTTTCCCTTCGAAAACTTACACATTTGGCTCTAGCGTAGTACTCATGTATCCATTTATAGCTGTAAAACCCATCTCTCCCTTGCTAATTCTCCATTGTGGAGGAATTTGAAGGTCTTGTTTGAAGAAATGAATCAAATTATGGGGATGATGGTTTAGGGAAGAAGACGAAAGCCATTGAATGGGGTAATTCTCCAGCGGGGATGAACAGACAGACTGTGCTGGGAAGATCCTTAGCTGCTATATATTCATATATTTTTGTGTATTTATTCTAATCACAACAATTGGATCCTTGTACCTCTTTCATCCCTGTCACGGGTTTGTATATTTTCCCTTCGAAAACTTACACATTTGGCTCTAGCGTAGTACTCATGCTATCCATTTTTTTAGATTTTAGTACTACTTGAAATCTAGTTGGGTCGGGTTTGGTCTATATTCAATATTAGGGTATTTTTTCTTAACTCTGTATGTTGTTGTTTGATAGAATCTCACAAAAAATATAATTATGATGAATTTAATTTCTCCAAAAATAAATATAAAAATTTAATTTCTCCATAATTAATTACAATGCCCTCAATTTGTTTCTCAAGAGTCATGCCAAATGATTAAACAGTGTTCCCTGTTTTCATCTTCCAACGTATTGATTGATAGCTGACAACTACTGAGCATTTTGTCTTCTTCTTACGTTTATTTTCTTCATCTAGAGTAATTAGTTAATTTATTCAAATATTTGAAAAAAGATTAGTGAATTTTAATTAACTAAATAAATTAGATTTAATTTTGGATTAATGGAGAAGCAATTATAGTCAATATTAACAACTGTTTGAATAACTAAGAAGAAAAACTTGAAAACTGATACTATAGACATCTAATAAGTTTCAAGTCTGCACCAATCAAATATGAGTTAGGAATTTAACTTGGGCTAAAAAGTGTTGATACTCAGTAAATAATATTTGATATCTATTGTACACTTGGTGAAAAATACGAGATTATTTATCGTTTATAATAATCATTTTAACCTACCTTTGGTTATATTGACTCTCTTAATTTATCGCATAACTCGATATCTGTTTGCGTAACGAAACCGATAGAGCAAGCCACGAATCTATAAACAATGCTAAGATTCAAAAATTAACCCAAAACCTAACCACAAATTTGAAAATCTACGTATTTAGAACCCTAAATCTAAACTTCCACGATACTCCACTACATTCCTAATGTATAGTCAAATAACTTCCCCGTTACAATAACCATGGCATGTCACCCTTTAATTATTTTTTCACTCTCAACAATATCGATTTTGAAGACTAAAAGACAGGCAATACTGTTTGAACTTCAAATCTTTCTCATAAAATTGGAGAAAACAACAAATGAATTATAATTAAATGATTTTAGAGTAATTAGTGATCAATCATAGCTCAAAGAGATGCAACGTTATCAATGAAAAGCGCAAGGCAAGAAGAAATCAACAAAGAGGTAGTGGCGACAGTTTGAAGAAATGTTCTTCGCAAATTCATCTGCTACTGTCTGCTCTAGTTTGTTGCAATGCCATTGCTTCATTTGGATAGTAGTAAACTTAATTAACATCTCATTATATAATTACCCTGCCTAATTAACCACGAAATAATCCGTAAAGTTCGAATCGAATTGCCGGGTATTTCCTGTATTCACTTATCAAAGACACAGGAGCTTCTTGCCCGAAAAATGCAGATAATTTCATATAACTGAAGAAATGTCATCAACTCTACCAAACTGAAGATCACAAATCTTTGTACAAGAAAACATAGCAATAGAATAAGATGAAGAATGATTTCACTATTTACAAAATCAAATAATCCTATGCTTCCTATCAATTAATCATCAAATGGCTCATGAAAACCTCTTAAAAAAAGTGGAACAAGTAAATCTATGACTATGCACAAATCTATTTGTGTATAAAGCCTTTCTAATCATATCCTTTGAGACCTATGGTCGTGTAACTTTTCTGATATGAACTGTTCCGTATCAATAGTCAATGTGACGTTAGAAGGTTAGCGATGTCGTATTTTTATAAATCAAAAGAATTATCTAATCACATCATAAAGAGGTATTTGAGATCTTCTACCGTGAGTCGTGTTTGTTTACCGCCACTTCCATCTTCTCCGAATGCAGATGAAACCATCTCTCTCTTCTTTTGCTGCACAAAAATCATGCAGAACTTATGGTAATTACCATTAAAACTTTAACAACTTTGACATTCCAGAGAGACATAGGTGGTCCACCATTGATTATATTGATAAACATTACAGGTCTAATCTGGCCCATCTAGTGCTCTTATTTGGTTACTGCTCATGAGAGAGAGAGACAGAGGCGGAGAAGGGGGAAGGAGAGGGAGATTTGTACCTGAAGGGCTAAAATACGATCTTCAACCGTATCTCTCACAGTTAATCGCAAGACCTTGACAGGACGAGTTTGCCCAATTCGATGAGCTCTATCGATTGCTTGATCCTCGGTTGTAGGGTTCCACCAAAGGTCCAGCAAAAGAACATGGCAGGCTGCCACCATGTTTAGACCAAGACTAGCCGCTTTCAAAGACATAATCATGACAGATACCTACAAAAATCAAAATACATTAAAAAAAACTTAAGAGCTCTATCTTTAAGTAGCTATAAAAGATTTAAGAGATTGAGCAGCCTCTAAGAACCTCTGGGAGAGTGTTAAAATCCTTTACGGCTTTATCTCTGGCTTGAACGGACATAGTTCCATCTAGTCTTCGATACTGAATGGAAGAACTCTTTAAATAAGCTTCAAGTAAATCCAACATCCTTGTCCATTGGGAAAACACAATAGCCTTTTCACTTTTTGCTTTGATTGGCTCATTGGCACCATTATCCAATGCTAAATTTTGATGTTCACGTGTTCCTTCATCAATATCTGGTGAGTGAGAGCCAGAAAATTTCTCTGGACAAGCATTAGTTTCACCAAAACTTCTCGGTGGCAGAATGTTTCTTGACAAATAATCACATGGTTTACACAGAGATTGAAGAACTTCAATAGCTGCCCTAATTTTGGAAGATTCATAATATTGACTGTCTGCCAAAGATTCAACTGCCCCAACTGTGTCAGAATGAGAACAATCCGGGGCAAAATCATGACTAGCCTGTTCTGAAAGAGCGCTGTCTAAAGCCGATTTTGAGAACACCGAAGACATACTGAGTCGAACTTTACAATTTTTTGCAGAACACTGACAGTCATCTCCAGAGAGACGTTCACAAATGCATTGCTTGCAGAAAACATGACCACAATTAGTGACAACAGCATCTTCAGGTGGATCCTGCAGATAAACCAGCAAAAGAGTTAGGATACAAAACTGGGCCGTTCAGAGGCTATAACTACCACCGACAATTGCAAGTATATCTTGTTATCTTGAAAACATAAAAAGAGGTTAATACTGTCTAAGACTGCCTAGTACCTGACACTAGTATGGAAAAAAAGTTTATAACCAATGGAAATATCAATGCAGCAGTTTTTCTAACGAATAAACATGTAGTAATGAGTGCAGATAAGGACATAAAGGTGAGTGTAAACTCAAGGAAAATGCAGCACATACAGATCTAGAAAAATATGAAAATACATGTGAACGAATCGCATAGACATAAGGGAACATGTGCATAAGAACCATACCATACAGATGCCACAGATTGCTAAAGATGCTTCCAAACAATCTAGAAGAAATAATTGTTTGTCTCGTGGAAGCTTCTTTGCCATATCAACTGAAGACCTCCATGAAGAATTTGTGTCATAAGGCCTAACAAGAAGAGGGTGATCACAAGCTTGACGAAGCCGCAAGAGCATTAACAAAATGTTGACATAATTTTGCTTTACAGTTCCAGCTGCGGCGTACTCCTGAAAATATTCAATTCATATTCGTTAGATCTAATGATGCTAAAGGGAATCGTACAATGAGCACAGTTTATAATTCCGGCTGAAAAATGAAATATCATAAATATTGTACTTCGAACTGAGCCCGTGAGTCTGCCTCTAATCTGGTATAAAAGTCACGTTCCTCCTTCGAAAAGTCCACTTTCTTAAGCTCTATAACCTTGGGTGGTAAAGAAATAATTGGTTGCCCGTCAAGAAGTGTGGCTGCACCAGATAAGTGAAACAGGTCATGGTCAACTATAAATTAACATTGAAATTCCAAAAAGTAAATATCCAAAGGCTTTGCTTATATTGCCAAAGTCTATCACATGACTGGTTTCATGATTCATAAAAAAGGGGAATTGTTATAAGAGACAGTTTTAACATACAAAGAAACACCCGCACCTTACAATCAAGTTCAGTCCTTCCGATGAATATAACGCATATTATGCACAATACACGTGAAAAAATATTTAGCGATTCCACAAATACAGTCAAATTATAAATGTAATTTCACCTTTAGTGCGACGTAGCATTATTGTCTTCAAAACTGCTTGAAGCTTCTTATAACCCTTTGATGGATTCCTAGTAATTGGCATCTTTATTGCTGAATAAAATGACTTGTATGCAGCATAAGGATCGTATTTGAGAAATCTGAAATAACTATAGAGATCGTCAATTGCATTCTGGATTGGAGTTCCTGACAAGCACCATCTTCGTTTAGCACGAAGGCCCCAACAGGCCCTAGCAACCTGTGTTCTGTGATTCTTAATGCTCTGGGCTTCATCCAGTACAACCCTAAACCATAGCACCTTTGCAAGAGGACCAGCAACTGCTTCAGCAGTGTCCACTCCTTTCTTACTCTTTGAACAAGACTTATCTGAACTGGAAGGATACTTCCTCTTCTTGCTAGAAGAAAATCCTACGGATGGACTCAAGTGATCCTCAGCCTTTCCTTTCTCATCCTCGTCTTCGTTAACCATAGACTGTTTTGGTACCTCCATGCTAACAATAGAGTACGTAGTCAGCACAACATCATATTTGGCAAGCTCATAATGATCCTTAGTTCGATTACTTCCATGGTACACAAGCACAGACAGCTTGGCTTCATTAGTTACCTTACTCTGAAGCTCATCTGCCCACTGTCTCAGGACACTTGTAGGACAAACAACTAAAGTTCCAGCAGCTGGCCTTTCTTTTGCTTGCTCTAATACTCTCTTCGTGGTATTTCCACTTGGTGAACACCCTTCTTGCTTTGTTCTATCATTTTCAAAAAGCATATCGTCGTCATCTTCATCCAAATTGAGCGTTTCCAACTCCCTCTGTTTGCAATCTTTACGGGCTCCATGAAACAAAGGCCTTTCCTTCAGGATAAGTGCAATTGTCGATACTGTTTTTCCTAATCCCTGCAAAACCACCATCACATAGAGGAAAAAAATAATTTATTCATGTACACAACAGTTGTCCAATAAAAACCATATCACTGACATAGTTCTTTCCAACACACGAAAAGCTTCTTGGATTTGGGTTCCAGGTCTTGCTTAGAAGAGAAAAATAGAGAAGGCAAAGGGGAGGGTCTTTTTTACCCTTTTTTTAAAGTCTCTTTTCTTATAGCATTATGACTTCAATTGAAAAATTGTAATGTTAAATGCAAACACAAATTTTTTATTTTAATCTTTTCAACATGACGGGTAATTTTCTTATTAGTAAAATAATTATGATAAATTATTAGATGTAATTTCTAAGTCTGGTGCTTTTCCAGTCTTGTGGTTAGTTTATTTAGGATAATTTCAAGTCTTCACATTGTTGCTAGACTAGTGGTAATTTCTTAGTGTTCACTATGCATCAATAAAAATCTCTATTTCTACATGTTGAAAATAACCAATGATAACCTCTTCTCCCCAGCGTCTGACTCATATATATCTCTCACCAACTTACCCCTACCTGACAGAACACTCACTTCAATGACTATCTTCCACACCTCAACCCTCTTAATATCCTATGCTATAGAACTACTAGAAATGCCCCGAATATTAATTTTTATTCCCTGAACTCAATCACCCTTCCATCATACATCAGAATGGAAGAGTCAGATTTTATGCTTCTAAGCACATTATATTGTTTATTCCTTTTTCATATTCTTTCCTTGAAAAGTGTTATTCTCCATTCATATGGTGAAAACATTTATACGTAAACTTGAAATGTAAACAAAAACTAATACTTAATTCTTAATTCAATACAAAATCAAATCCCTTTTAACTAAAAAAATATCAATCATAATATTTACACACTTTTAACACTCCCCCTTGAGTTGGAGCATAAATGTCAATTATGTTTAACTTGTTACAAAGATAATTCATCACACAATTAAGTATTCTAAAACAAACCCACCAAAGTACCACAACAACAAACCAATCTTCAAAAAGAGAACTCTTAAGCAAAAAAGTTCCTTCGACGGTTTGCTCACTAGGGCAAACGAAAAAAATATAAACGTACAATGAAAGCACCACGATGTCAGCCAAAGGGGTGGATAGAGGAATTGCGGACAGGTGAATGCCTATCGGTTGTGGTGGCTAGGGTTTCCTTGTAGCCCTTTTCTCGCAGCTTTACTCACTAGGGCAAAATGTAGAACGAAAGAGAAAAAAAAACGTTTCGTACTTTTGCTTACTACGATAGAATGAAGAACGGAAAAGTTTTGCACTTCCGATCTTTTCCTCCAAAGCAACACAACAACTGTTGCAGAAAAAGACAAAAATAAACACGGCTGAAACAACAAACAAAAGACACATAGCTAAACCCAAAAGCAAAGAGCGCCGGAGCAGAGAACGTCGCTGAAGGTTGAAGAGCAGAGAAGCCGAGGACGCCGACTAGAACTCCGGCGAAGAAGAACACTACAAGTTCGTGGATGCAGAGGGCGAATGCCGCGAGTTCATGGACACACGCCCTCTACATCGTTCTCCACCTACAATTTGCTCAGTAGGGCAAACAAAAAGAAAAATTCTTGAACGCCGGCGAATAGAGATGACAACAATAGTCTGACCGGCTAGGATTCAGCTGTAACCCTAGCTACTAAACAAATTTCTTCTCACTAAAAGAGAAAAATTATTGTAGCTTTGATATCATATTAAAAATAAGAATGAAGAGAATAATTCTTCGTAATATTTTATTCATACGGTGAAAACATTTATACACAAAATAAAAATATAAATAAGAAAACTAATACTTAAGAAAACTAATTCCTAATCCAATACAAAATCAAATCATCTTTAATTAGGAAAGTATCAATCCTAATATTTACACATTTTTAACAGAAAGTATCAGCTTATTCTCTCATCCTCACCTTTTATAGTAGGCTATTACGGTTATAATTTTTGTTTCATAATAAAACAACAGAAAAGAATTTGTTTTGCCAGACAGTAGTAGTAGTAACAACCTGATCATCCGCAAGTATTCCTCCCATACAGTGCAAGCTAACAGTCTCCTTCTGAACCATCCACGACAAAGCAATTTTCTGTTTCAGATCAGTTGATATTTAGACGGCTAATTCAATGTGATGACCACATAAAAATTTGACAGCTTAGCACCTTATTTCTTTTCAAAAAAGGAAAACCATATCAACATTGAAGACGAGTAACAGGAAGTGCCCTTCAACTTAAATTATTTGGATCGTAAAAATTCACATTTTTACTGGCAACTCAGAAAACAAAATCACAACTTTATAATCTAATGGACTTTCTTCCTTGGATATTTTCATGCAACGAAATTTGTGCCAAATTGAAGGTGGCAGGTATCAGAAACATGGTATAATCCAACAATAAAAAAAAACACAATGGTAACCCATTTATGAAGTTAATCATTCAATGCCCTGATTAAATTAATTGAGAACAGGACGAAAATATGAGCTTAGAAATGAAGGGGAAAAAATAAAGAAAAAAGAAAAATTTTCCACATGCAAATACAACAGAATATAGCAGACCTGATGCCTTAGAAGGGGAACTGCCATCAGTCCATCTGGAGGAGTAGCTTCCGACTTGGGCTGAGAAAGATCCTGAAATGTATGTCCCAAAATGAGTCTTAAATGAAATCAAAATACAAGAACCCATCAGGTAGATGATATCATGACATCCAAGGCCACTACTTAGTTGATATATAGTCAAAACACTGAAGCATATCAAAATAATGTTATCCATTAAGAGATCCATAAGCATGAACAATGCATCAAGTACCACTTACAACTAGCAGTTCAGAGCCAGAGTTCCAAATCCCGCTACCTTTACACTTTCTTGCATGATTATTTTCCAGGCACCCAAGATAACAAATGTAGGCAACCGATAGAGGAAAAGTAACTTCTTCAACAATAATTATAATTTTCAACTGAGCAGGTGCTTCTCAGTGACTACTGGTACAGAGATGAATGGGATTTGAAGGCACTTGTACGTTATTATTAATATGTTTAAGGGCATGAAACACCTTAAAATAACTGATTTCCTACCGCTGGCAACAAAACCAGCGACTTAACCGTTAATGAAAAAAATTTAGATCTAAAGGTACTTCAAATTTGGTTTAAATTTATTTTCTCTCAGTATTGTACAAACTAGAATTTCATAACTCTTGAAACACTTCCACTCATAAATAGTGTATAAGAATATATAAATGTGCTGATGTTGATTAATCAAAGTATCAAATAAAATAAAGAGTGCAAGTAAAATAATAAATCAAAAGACCTAATAAAGGAAAAAGAAAAAGAAATAGTTGTAAACAATAAACTAACCTGCAACGCGACTCTCAACACCAATTGCTCGTCTTGTGCCTTATGCCTCATGCTCCCCGCTCCCATATAGCTATGAGAATCACCAATTGTAGAGCATTGGGAAACAACAGATTTTCCAACCACAACAGATCTATTTAATGGCAAAGGGTCACTAATGTCTTCTATGATAGATATATCAGGATCATCCTCAACATAAGAATTGTCCTCACTATGAGTTAGTTCGGAATTAAAACTCAATTTCTGATGCCTAGCTCCATCTTCATTAACCTCAGAGAAATCCATATGCTGCTCATTCCAAGTGGAGGGCTCAGCATGGGACAAATAGTTGTCTGATAATTTTAAATTCAGTTGATGGCCAATGGAAAATACGCTTGCAGATTCCTGAACAATACTTTGAGAATGACGTTGAAGTTTACTGGATATGTGTTCTTCCCCAAGCTTAACATTCCCAGACCATAATAGATTGGAGTCCTCCAGAAATGCACCACCAGAATTGTAAGGAGATCTGCTATGGAAAGACTCATTTACTCCAGCAGCATTCCATGTCATCGTACTAGGTTGAAAAATTTCACCAAATAGTTCGGTGTTCATATGACCAGCAAGATCTTTACTTGGAAGTGTATGCATTAACAAATTTTTAGTTGCCTTATCATCAATATGACAGTTACCAGCTTGGAAAGCATAGCTGTCACTAGTTGATAACATGTAGTCACTGTCTTTACAAATATAGTTCCATCCCCTAATATCTGAAGTACCATCAATCAACCCAGCCTTTGTGACTGAGTTAGCAGTTGTTTCACACTGTGGATATAAATTCATTATGCTACTTGAGCACGGACTATCAGATGAAAACTCTTGAGATTCATCCTTTACCTCAGTCACAATTTCTCCTTTACCATGGAAATATTGATAATTATCAAGTTCGGGCAAAAAATACTGTGACGCAGGAGGATTAGACATATCATTTGTACTCATGAAATATTTCAGAGGCATTGTTGTTTGACAGTCAACAAAATCACTTACAACGTCTGAACTTTGACATATGGTAGATTCCACTGAAGTTGCATTTTGTGATGAAAGTCCATCTATCAAGGATACTTCAAAAGACGGGCGTGAATTATTTTCAGAGAGTCCATTAGTTTCCAAGCTATTTTCTTCAAAAGAGCCACAACTTCCTAAATTATTATCCTTGTGTTTGATAACAGAGCCTTTCAAGAGATCTGCAGTCACCAGAAAACATTGATTGGCACCATGTCTCAGTTTATCAGACTTCAGAACATAACTAATCAGCAAGCATAAAGAAAGGTTCTACAGTAAACTCTTAACAGAAATTAAAAACTCATTTCAATTACTCTCCAGAGATGACCGTAGATAAAGATAAAAATATCATTACCTCTTGCATGTGTTTGAGCTTCAAGTTCACGTTTTCGAAAAGTTACATTTAAATCATCATCTTGATATGAATCATACATAGCATCTGCATTAGCAAAACTTGATGCTGTGCTACGGGTGGGGATCTCAAATTCAGAAACTCTAATATTTTCTGGGTAGAAAGTCTCATCTACAGGAAATTGTGAGATCCAGTCTCGAAGACTTGCTGAGGTGGCATGAATAGGAGAGTGAATTCGTGCAGGAACTCCCACATTGTCAGTGTCCCGTGTCATGATAGAGTTTCCAGTAGAATCAAACAAATGTCTCAAGTCCCCTGTCATTGAATCTAAACCCTCCACATTGTACAAAGAGTTAGATGTAACAGAGCAGCTTAAATCATTTTGAGTGGGTGGTGCACTTTCCAACACCTGTGATCCTAATAACAATTAAAGCCACAGGCAATGAAACTGTTAGTACCTTTAATAGTTAGACTTTCTGAAAAATATAAACACTGTATCATATGAAAACATTATCTGAAAACGTTAGCAGCAACTAAATCAAACTTCAGAGATGCAATTTTTGTTATTTCAACTTTCTGAAAAACATGAATTGTACCATATGAAAACATACAATCTCAAAAAGATAGGAGCAACTGAATTGAAATTCACACTTACCATTTTGATGTACGGAAGTTTTATTGCCCAAAAAATTACAAGCTTGTTTTCCTGGGGACACATTTTTTGATGGCAAATCCACAGCATTTCTCTGCAGTTTCACAGTCGCAACATTAGCATCCAAGGAAAGAGCTAATTTAAAGGATCAACATAAAGAAATCAACCTAGCTAAAAAAAGGTTAAACCAACATAGAAGTTTACAGAGACATGTGCTAAAGGTCTCAACCAAATAAACTTATGTCTCATAGGTCAAATATCCAATGCAATGACCTCTTGCATTATAATTGTAAATTAACAGTATATTTAAGCAGAAAGAAAAGGAACTTATTCCTTCTATCTGATCTTTGGATTGGAAATTCAGTTTGAAAAAAATGAAGTTGAACAGATTGTATTTCAAATACTGTTTTGTTCTAGTTTCATTCTTATCTCTCAGTATTGTATAGAAATTTTTAAGCTCCGAAACTATAATATTACAACATAAAACATAAAAAGTAATCATTTACCTCTACAACCTGGGACACATAAGAGAGACACAATAAACAATTAAATGAAAGGAAAACATTCTCCATTTGTTTTCCTTCCTGGCATTAAAAGAAATCACAAGTTACAAAGCTAGAATACAATACCACTGCAAGAAATACGATACATGATGATAAGCCAACTTCACTTTAAGATCCATTTTGAGCGACAAAAATTCTTGCCGCCAAAGCTAAAATAAACTGCCTTACCTTCCCCAACATGAAAAAGAGTATTACAAAAAGAATGACAAAAGGACTCTACATCCACGGCCTCCTCTTCAAAACCATTCCACATCCACAAACCCTAAGACCGTTTCACATCAAAAGTTAACAGCTAATAAAACTGATTCTAAGTTCAGTTCATCACGCTCATATTGAAACTTCTTTGACGGATAAGAGTAAAAGGCATGATCACTATTCCCAAATAAATTATCTCCCTCTCTCAAGAAAACACTCTGATTTGAAATCCGTGGGTCGAAGTCTCTACTCGCAAAAGCATAATAAATCCCTTCCACCTTCGTATTCTGTCACTTCATCCTTCACTTTGATTCCACAAATAGAAAATATGAATTCCAGTAAATACTTTTATTGACATGTATAGTATATCAATCCAGATCCGCCATAGCTACCTTAAACTTTTCCTTTAAAAAAACATGATAAAAACTTGCATTAGTTAATTCTAAGCAGAAGAAAATCACCGCTAGTTCTGATTAATCTTTCTCCTTGATTATAGTTAGCTTACAAAGAAAAATAACAACTCTTGCCCCACATAGTGGAAACAAAAGACTGATGGTCACATTTAATGGGAAAAAGGATAGCCTCCCTGCCTATAATGCCTAACTAGAATTATATTTGAATGCCCGGGACCAAACTTGTACAGTGCCCAGACTATCAAAACCTATTGAACAAAAAAGCTAATTTAATAACAAGTGATTTGGAAACAAACCGGCAACGGATCTGAATCAGTGTCAAGGATTTGAAGGAGAACATCAGCATCGAAAGACATATCCTCGCCGAAGTCCTCAAATTCACAGCCGCCAACCATCGAATACAAATTCGGGCCATCCTCCGCCATTAACATGATCCACTATTTCAAACAATCTAAGCTTCTCCTAGTTCGGGACCAAATTCAAACCAATTCTTCGTAATATACAGACCTCGCCTTCGATTGCGGCAACCTCAATTACATCGTCGACTCGAAACGACTGAGAATTTTCAGAGAGTAAATCATTCGTCGTTTCTGAAGAAATTTCTGGGAAACTTCGCGACGACTTTTTCTTCCTCGACTTCAGGGAGGAGAGAGAGAAATACAGGGGAGAGGAGAGAGAAGACGTAGTCGGTCGCGAAGCGTGAAGAATGCGGTGGCGCACCCTTAAATTGAAGCTGAAAGCAGATGCAAAATTTTGACTTTTTTCTGTGCTTTTTTTTTTTTTAGTATTATATTTATATCTTTAAATAAACAAAAAGGTAAATAAAAAAAATATTTATCAAATCAAATTTAAATTACTCCCACCGAACAATTTAAAGTTAACGGAAATTAATATTCTATAAATGATTATACGTTTATAAGTTTATTCTCTCACTACACTGTCAAATAATAATAAGAGCAATTCATTTAATAAATTATAAATAATTAATTTATTATATTAATTACACCTTAATTGTGTTGATTATTGTTTGACACATCAGTAAATATGTTTAGAGAATATTGTAATGACCAACACCCTTCATCAGCCTTCTTCTCACGTAGACGCACCGTCATCCGGGTTCGGGTTCAGTATACGGGTCAGTCGTCACTCATGACCTGCTCTCCCCAGTAGCTTAAGTGGTACCAGTACTCTTTGTCATAACCTGGATGTCAGGGTTCAAATCACTAGAAAGGCAAAAACTCCCCTTCTAAAGAGAGAAAGTCATGAGTGACGACTGACTCGTATACTGGATCCAGACTCGGATGGTGGTGCGTCCGCGTGAGAAAAAGACCGGTGAAGAAAATAGGTCGTTACAAATATGATAATAGAATAAACGCATTATTATTCATATTTTCGATTTGATCGCAAAGCGCATTAAATAAAATAAATTGAGAATATGGAGGTGGATGGAGTTGGGTACGGTGCACTAAGTTGAATTAGTGACTCTAGGCTTTCTATTCACACTCAAACAACTCCAATTTTGACAGTTGTTTTTACACTTATTTTTTTATTTCATATGGCAAACTATAGTTTATAATTTAGGGAATCTTTGTTAATGTCAATGTGTAACGGTGATTATGATATTGATTATTATCGTCTTCTATTTGACGAATCAATATCGTATATTTGTTGGTACGTCTTTTGTGTTATCTTATTGTGTGATTTCTTTTATTTGTATTTGCATTGTCTATTTTTTACCTATCAAAATGTAAATATTAATTTGTTTAACCATTTTAATATATTTTAGTTTTAAAAATTATTTTATATTTTTATCCTTGTTTTGTTCAATGAGACATAATCTCTTTGAATGTTATTTCCTTTACCTAAGTTGATGCCTCATAAGTCAACATACTTTATGACCTCTTCTTCTATCTCTAATAAGATCAATGTCCTCTCAAGTTGTTTTGATATTGATATAGTTGAAAATCGAAAGAGAATTGAAAAAAAAAAAAAGTAGAAAATTACAAACACCGAAATTTACGTGAAAAACTATTTACTGGAGAAAATCACAAGTAGATGAGATAAATTCGCTATAAAAAATAGATATAATAAATTTTGCGACTTAAATATATATATGTTTATATATTAAACCATAACTCTAATTATAACGAGATTTATAACGTTTTTCTCAACCTGCGTGGTCCAGATAGAATTCAGGTCACATCAAATTTAAGATATATAATTACAGTATAAAATGATCTACAGTTTACGTCTACATTTGTCTATAATAATTGGGAAATTACCGCTTTGGACTTCAAAGTTATTGCTTTGGACTTCAAAATAATTGGTTTTTTCGATTCAAACCTTAAAGTATAATATTTCACAATCCAAACATTAAAGTATTAAAAACGTAACAAAACAAACTTTGGCGGACGTCCTATCACTGTCCGTTATTGAAGTTTGTCGTAGAACGGATGGACTCTTGAAAACAAAGTCTGTCCGGTCCATCGAATGGACAGACTCTTGCAAAAGACAGTCCGTCTATTCAAAAATTTAGCCTAGAACAGACAGACCCTTAAAAGTACGATTTGTCCGTTCAAAACGGACAGACTCTCTTAAGTAGAAAATCTACTATGTAATTGTTTGAGGTCAAAAACACATTCTATGATGTTATTATCGACCTAATGCAGTTTGACATTATATTAGATTGTGATACGCGCATCACACGTTTTTTGTATTCAATATTAATATGCATGTTTAAAATCAATATGATAATAATATTTCTTTTTATTTATTAATTTATTATTTTTTATTATAAAGGTATGTGCAACTAACGCCTCAAATACTTCAATCAAATATTGGTATATGATATGAATTTAAATTAAAGGAAAAATCTTACTTAAAATTTAATATTTTAATCTTAATTTTTTACTTTCATGGGCTTTTGGGTTGGGTAAAGTGTTAAGAATGGGTCGGGTCTTAAACCGTTTTCGCCGGGAAAGAAACCCGAAAGAGATTCATGTTGTGGAGTCATGATTCGGAGTTGAGATTTGAGAAAAGGATCATCGGTGCGGCAGTCCATCTGCTTGCACTCCGAATCTGAACTGAAATCTAGCTCCTACTTCTTCCTGGTACGATTGTGTTTACGGGTTGGGTTTTAGGGTGTTTGATGTGAAACAAATTGTCTACACAGGAAAAAAGAAACTGTCTTGATTTACAATGATGCAGTTTATTCTGTCGAATTCGTAAGAGTTAGGGTTTTTATTCGAGAGCTCAGGATATTCTATTCGTTTCCTTTTGAATTTGTTATGCATCGAATGTTTTTAGTGTTCGCATGCTGAATAAGTGTTTCATTGTGTAATGTCGGTCGTTAGATTTTCCAAGAAACGATTCGCGTGGGATTTTTTGTGTGGTTTAGTACGCGAAACTGAAAATTTAGTCATTGATTCTGATGCATCAACTCTGTTGGATTCAAGTTGATGACAATTGGGAATTATTCTCACACGTTGTAGAATTTTAGTTATTATTTTCAGTTATTTCAGCTACACCAAATGATCTTTCACAATGGATAAAAATACTACAGAAGGGGAATGAATGCTTTCGTTTTTGCCATTTTTCGTATTTTATTTATTTTTTAAAATGAACTCACTTCATTTAAAGTAATATTGATCTTACTATGAATCTATGACTGTTCATTGTTTAAGTGTTAATTTTCTCGATGAAACTTGATTTTCTGTTTTTGAGTACGAATTCAGTAGTTATGACTTTTTATTGTTCGAAATGTTAATTTTCTCAAGAAACTTGATTTTGTCTTTCCCTGTATTTAGAGTTGAGTTAAAAATATCGGTTAGAATGAACGCTGGTTTCCTCATTTGTGAGGTTAACTTCTTGGGTTGTGTAATGTTTGAAGTTTGATATGAAAGTCTTATTTCATTATGGCCTGAACCAATATAGGAGAAGCTGCTCTTTTTTTGGGTCCTACATATTTTAATTTATATCCATTTTCTTTTCTTTGCCCTTTTTGATGCAGTGAAAGTGGGCAACCAAAACATGCTGAGTGTTTTGCTCAGCGAGAGTCTGATTTCTATTTTTTGTGCACAAACTGCAGATAATGTCAAAGAAAGTGATAACGAGGGCTGAGTGGGAAAAGAAGCTCAATGATACAAAAATTAGGAAAAAGGATATGAATAAAGTGGTGATGAACTTCTTTGTGACCGAGGGCTACGTTGAGGCAGCTGAAAAGTTTCGGATTGAATCTGGGACTGAGCGTATCCACATCTTCATTTCCTTTGTCAGTTTTTTTTTGGCTTAGAAATGGTTCCTTGGTGGTGTTGGTTTCTTTCCCACTTGGTTCTTTGTTTCCCATAATGGTTAAACAGCAGATATAGATCTCGGAACAATAACTGATAGAATGGCTGTCAAGAAGGCGGTGCAATGCGGTAACGTTGAGGATGCCATTGAGAAAGTTAATGATTTGAATCCTGAGGTATGATGTTTCATCTCGAAATATGCAATGTTATTCTTAGAGCACTTTTGTTATAACTGGATGGAAAATTTAATAATAAATGAAATGCTAATGTATTAAATCAACGTTTGTTGTTTATAACATTGGCAGTGTGCATGGTTATGACTTTTGAAACCTAAAGGAAAAATCGACTTTTAAATCCTTGGTTTTCCAAAATCAGCTTTTTAGTTCCTTATCAAACATGAGTTAGTAACTTCCCCCCTTCGAAAACAAGAAGTATATATAAAAAGGCATGTGAAACAAGCTTCGATGGGTACATTTAAAGTTTATGAGGAGCTTATAATGTATCATCCTTCTCATGGCGTGCACTTTAAGTTTGCTAAAGGTTAACATGCTTGTAAAGTTTGGTTGTCGTCATCAGATCGTATTTTGGACAGTATCATTAGTATATTTCATTTTTTGAATTGATGGTACCATTTCCTGTAGCAAATTAAGTTGAATTCTTGTAGCAAATTATGCTTGCAGATATTGGATACAAACCCACAATTATTTTTCCATCTCCAACAACAGCGGTTGATAGAACTTATTCGGAATGGAAAAGTCGAGGAGGCTCTTGAGTTTGCTCAAGAGGAGCTTGCACCAAGGGGAGAAGAAAATGCAAGTTTCTTACTTAATCATTCAACTAAAATGCTCATTTGCACATCTTGCTATTTTTTGGTACAAGATCAAAGAGTATTTGTCTGGCTCCTTTTTCCCCCTTTGATCTGCTTCATTGACCCTGCTTTATTCACTAATTGGTTGAAACTGCAGTTGCTAAGTACATGTCTAGTTCCTTTTTTTTGTCGCTTATTTTCTCACACTGTCGCTTTCAAATCTTGCCGTAAAGAGCTCAATTCTTTTAGCTCCCTTTGCTGATGCAGCAAAGCTTTTTGGAAGAATTGGAGAGAACAATTGCGCTGCTTGCTTTTGAAGATGTTTCCAATTGTCCTGTTGGAGAGCTTCTTGACATATCGCAGCGACTGAAGACTGCAAGTGAGGTTAATGCAGCCATCCTAACCAGCCAAAGTCATGAAAAAGGTTTCATATTTTACCACCTGCTGCATCTAATCTACCATGCTTTCTCATGTTTGACGAATGAAAATCTCCAGTTTATTTCTGTTGCATCCCTTGAATTGGTGAAATTTGATTAGATTGTTAGTTTTACAAGTCTGATTGCGTTTTAGTCTGTTTTTTATCCCTTTTTTTCAATGTCCATACCCATTGGCGTTATTTTTTTCAACTCGATCTGCAGACCCAAAGCTTCCAAGCTTGTTAAAGATGCTGATATGGGCTCAGAATCAGCTCGACGAGAAAGCTGTTTACCCTCGGATAAATGATATGTCTACTGCCATGCTTGAAGACCCTGCAGCTTGACCAGTGAGCAATGCCTTCTTCACAGAATAGATGCAAGGCGAAGAGGTAGGGAAGAAAAATATAATGCCTTAAAAGTCTCTATTACACTTGAATGTCTACCTCTCCTTCAAATCTCATTGCTGCCAAATGTCCTTGAATTCTTAATGTGAAACCCAGTGAAGCTCTGTGTGTAAATGACTTGTTTCTAATTTTTTGATTTTTTTAATAAATAGAAAAAAAAAATTGACAAAATAGGAAGTGGAAACTGAGAATTACCCACTTTGGATTATGACTTGGAATTGGGGCAGATTACAATTATCCAAACAACGTTATTCTCTGTGGTAATCACATTAGCAAGCTCCTGAAATATGAGATTATTGGATGTAGTTTCTTCTTCAAATTTAGAAAACCCATCGTTGAAGTTGAGAGCATAGCTGAAAGGATCATATTCAAACTTCAACTTCTGCTTCTTTCCTCCGTTACTGACAGCCCTTCTAACAGCTGCTCTAGTCCTCCAGAACAACCTTCTGCATAGCCTTCTTCCATACCCATTCACCCATTTGAAGCTTCTCACTAACCCCATACTTTTCTGGGTTTCTTATCTTAGTCGCAGGGAAGCAGAAACAATGGAAATCTAGAAAGAAGATCAACAAAACAAAAGCTAGAATATGAGAGAGGGAGGGTGGGGAAGCAGACGACAGAACGTATCTCTAGATCTTCACTTGGATTTACTCTTTTATGGACGCATTGGGATGCTCCAATTCCATTCGTGAGAGCATAGCTGAAAGGATCATATTCAAACTTCAACTTCTGCTTCTTTCCTCCGTTACTGACAGCCCTTCTAACAGCTGCTCTAGTCCTCCAGAACAACCTTCTGCATAGCCTTCTTCCATACCCATTCACCCATTTGAAGCTTCTCACTAACCCCATACTTTTCTGGGTTTCTTATCTTAGTCGCAGGGAAGCAGAAACAATGGAAATCTAGAAAGAAGATCAACAAACAAAAGCTAGAATATGAGAGAGGGAGGGTGGGGAAGCAGACGACAGAACGTATCTCTAGATCTTCACTTGGATTTACTCTTTTATGGACGCATTGGGATGCTCCAATTCCATTCGAGAGAGAGAGAGAGAGGAGGTGCAGTGGGCAGAGAGCCTGTACCTGATATGAGGTCGAATCACTATCAGACTGGTAACGAACTAAAACGGTGTTTGATTGGGTTTAAGTTTATCTCCATTAGATTCCCATTTATAGGATCATTCAATTCCTTAACAAACCTACCCCGGTTATTTATTTCTTGCTTCCTTTTTAGAATTCACTTTTGGGAGATCATTGTTAAAAGCATCAGTCCAAAAATGTGCCATGTTTTGATCCATCAAATCAAATCTTCTTTTGCACCCAATGGCCAACTCCCTGTTTGTTTCCTCAAGAAATTCCCTCTGCGCTCTCTCTCTCTCTCTCTTAATCTTCTGAAGTGGGCTACTTTATGGACTGTTGAGGAAGGCCAAGAATGTGGAATCCAGAGATTCAAGGCCCGGTTTTGAGCATTTTTTTTAACATTAGTTTATGTTTTTGGACGAAAACGAATGCGACCCTTGTGAATTTAAGCCATTAAAAACGATATTACTAGAACCAAAATCTGGGTCTTCGATTTCTACAAGAAAAGAGAGAAGCTCCGTCCTTGGACAAATCAAAATGGCCAACAAGAAAAGTTAGATTTTCCCTCCCTTCTCTCTCCCATTCGATGCATACTAAAGGATCCTTCCTTTTTTTCTCCGTTGATTCATCTTATATTATATCCACCACTGTTCTTACAATATCCTCCCATTTGACACTACCACTACTTAGCCTACAATCTCCCAACCAACTCAAATGGGTTCTCTCCCGTCCCCTCCGCACCCGATTGCTTTCCCCCCGCCCCCTCCGCCACCACGAGATTCCTTATCTCATCATCGAGTTTTTGTTGTTTTAGGTCGCCGAGAAAGTACTAATGTCAGAAGTTGTATTGTTAGCTATGATCCATCGACTAACGCATGGAGCCATGTTACTTTCATCCCTGTCATAAAGGAAAATCATCTTTTGAAATGTTTTGCTATGGTTGCCTTTGGTGACTCGGTCTATATAATTGGCGGTCGGACTTTATTGCAAAGAAAGAGTTACTCTATCGAAAGAAGGTGAAGAATATGTCAACGTCGGAGCGGAAGTTATGTCCACAGTCATGCGTTACAATGTCACGACGGATGAGTGGTCATATTGTGCTGAATTATGCATACCGCGCTATGATTTTGCTTGCACTACTTGCGAAAACAAGATCTATGTTGCAGGAGGCGTGTCAACTCCGACATGTGCTCGTGGCATTTTGTCTGCAGAAATCTATGATCCAATTCTAGACAGTTGGACAACTTTGCCAAATATGAATACAATGAGATACAAATGTGTTGGGGTGACATGCAAAAACAAAGTCCACGTGATTGGAGGCTTCGCCGAAAGGGACGATTCAAATGAAATTGTGCCTTATATATTGGGGCGAAGCTCGGCCGAAGTATATGATATGGAAAATGAGAAGTGGGATGTAGTGACCGGCATGTGGCAACTCGATGTGCCGCCTAGCCAAATTGTATCAGTTGATGGCAAAATGTTCAGCTCGAGCGATTGCTTGAGGGCCTGGAAAGGGCACGTCGAGTGTTTCGATGGAAATCAAAACATATGGGAAGAAATCGAAGGCTCTCACTTACAAAGTCTCTATTCGACAACCGATGCCACTAATGACAATTCGACCTCCATCAAACTGCTATACTTGACAATCGCGCCGATTGGGTCCAATTTATACTTCTTCGCAGGTTATAAAACGGGTCAAGATTCATCTCGAACAACAACAACTGTACACGTGTTCGACACGCAGGCAACCAACGCTCGGTGGAGAAGGCTAGAGTCAATGGAGGAGGAGGGAGAGATAGAACTATGTAGTCATTGTTGTGTTGTTCATCTTGTTTGAACCAAATCATTTTGTCTTGTTTGAAAAACTGTAGAAGATTAGCATTATTTGATGATGATTGTACTAGGTTTTAAATGAATGATGATTGGATTATCCAAAATGGGCCTTGATTGAAATGGGCCCACTCACTCAATACCCCATTAACCTTCTCTTTGCTTCCATTAAAAGCAGAGCATCCAACTGTTCAACAGCTCTGAAACATGTCGGCTGACTTTCTACACTCCAAGACGCAACAGCACGTGCGACACTGAGCAGAGAGCACGCATGACGACGAGGACCATGTCGTCGAGAACAGACGGCGGAGATCGGGGAAGTCATCGGGACCGTCGAAGGAGGGGACAGAGGATGATCCACATGTTGGTTCGGAGCTGCACAGGGCCGACAGGAAGAAGCTGATATGTCTATGGCTCGGTCTACTCCCTCCTCTGCTTTTGCCTCCACTTTTTCTTTTTTCTTTTTTTTTATTTTATTCCCGACCGTCCCAATTCAAGCCACTTGGCAGAAAGCGAGAAGGTATTGGATACTGCCACGTGGACAATAGTGCTGACGTGGACCCACGTAGCTGCTGAGTTGTGGGGACATGGTGCATGTGGACTGGTAATAGATATGAAACCATTTTGTCATCGAACATAATTGATATAATTAATGAATAATTATTCAAGACTCTGATATATCAAAAGAAAGAGTCAAGTCAATGGTCAAGAGTCAACCTCATCATGAATATCCAGCTTCAGTCATCTCCTTCTGTCTGTGATGATGTTCTTCTGAGAAAACACACACTCTCTCTCTCTCTCTCTGTTTTATCTTTTCGGAGTTCTTTTAAGCTTTTTAATTAAGTAAAGTCTCAACTACTGTCTCTGTGCCTGCTCTCTCGTGGGCAAATATCGCAATGATGTTTTGAACAGAGAGCTTTGTTGTAGAAAAAAATGGAGATTATAGGGTAAAGAAAGTTCGAGGTCTAAAATGGTGGAAGAAGAGGGTGGCTATGGATGGTCCCCCATTGGAGCTCCGCCACACATGCAGAGAGGAGATCGATGGGGACATTTTGACAACTCCATCGACGCATTGTCTTTTGGGTTTGTCGCAACTGCCATTCTCGTCTTCATGTTTCTGGCTCTGGCTATCTTCGAGAGATTCCTCACGCCAACTCCTTCGCCTCTGTCTGCGTCCATCAATGGCGACCGGCCGCCAGACCTCGAGTCTCAGACCGGGTTCCCCAGCAAGCAAAGCCGTCAATCGCCTAAAGTATGCTTCACCATTTTGACTCGATTTGTTATTCATCCCTCTTTTTCTGTTTGTTTCTCGAGAAAATGTACTCAGTTAGAATTGCTTCCACAAACTGTTTAGTTTCAAGCTTGGGAGACTTCATTTTCTTCCCAGATCTTCCAAACTCTTGTCTGCAGAGGCTGGTTCAGAGGAATTGGAGATTTTTCTCTAGAAATTTTGAGAAAAATGATAATCAAAGTTAGAATCCCTGTTCTTGGTTTGAGGTTTGGAAAGTGAAAGTTTTTGTTGGTGAATCTGATAGACTCGATTATTTTATCCATCTTCAAATGTTTGTTCCACCTTCAGTGGAGCACCAAAATCCCACCTTTTGATCCTGTTTGTTCTCCAATCAGAGGGCTACAGTTTCTTTTTCACCCTCTTACTTTCAATTACTTTGTCTCTGCTTCAGCTTTGTGTTCTCATTCTCTGCAGATGACTGTGTATTCGTGTGGAGTTTCAGTTTTGATGCCCGGAATGACATTCCGACGTTCATCGGCCGACCATCCCCTGTCCCATGCCCGCCTAAACGGATTAACTTGGTAAGTGATACCCAGGCTGGTCATCAACATAATTCAATCACCAACCCCGACTCGAGCTGATTCGGAGATAATCTCTGATTCTTGAGCGAGAAGATGATCTCTGATTTCTGTAAATAGCCACGAGTTTTTCGGCCATGAAAGTTGCTGACCCAAATGAAGCTGCTTCTATACTCTGTTTGCTATATTTAGATTTTCGGGCTTTGGGTTTGAAACTTTGAAGATAGATATATTGTTTTTTACTTCTACTTTGCTTTGTAAATATGAAACTTCTCTTCGAAAACGAAAACCCACCACTGGAAACCAGATTGTAGGGTGAATTTCAGTCATACGGAAACCTAGTATTATAATTGAAGAATGTTTGTAATAGATAAACATCTCTTAGCTTGTATAGCAGATCGAAAACAGAGCATGAACAGAGAGAGCTCTCTCAGCTAATTCCAAATCAAAATCTCCAAACAAACGTAACATATTGTATTGCGTCAAGATTTCTTTCTCAACCTCGAAGAGGAAACACACAGCCAAAAGGAAATCAAGATAGAATGCGATTGAGTGTAATGATATTATGCAGGAATATTCTTCTCCGATCATAAAAATATGAAGCATTCTAAGGATACAAGAGGGTTTTCGAGAGACTCATTGGCTGTGTCGGGAGAATAATTTGCGAGATCAAGCCGATGTATGGTTTGATGGGTTCGTAGCTAGTCCAATCAGGCACTGTTAAGGAATACATTGAATGGTTTGAATCTCTTAAATCGTTGGTTCAACCAACTCTGCCTCATATGTCGGATTCCTATTTCGTTTCAGTTTTCGGATTCCTATTGCGCTCGCCCATCTGTTCACAGCTCTGGCAATCCTTGTTTCCTTGACTTGGATTGCAACTCAGTATGACATCCGCTATCACCCTGAATCTGATGGCCAAACTGAACGCCTCAACCAATGCGTCAAGATGTATCACCATTGCATGTCTCACTCTCATCCACATCAATGGCGGGGATGGCTTTCTCCGGCTGAACGATGGTATAATACCACACTTCAATTGGCTATCCGGATGACACCCTTTCAAGCTTTATATGGTACCCCACCTCCTCAGCTTGCTTTAGGCCCGTATCAGCAGACCAATACAACAACAACTGTAGATGACATATTGATGGATAGGTTCCATGCGGTTAGATTTTTATAAGAAAATTTGACGCAAGCTCAAGGCAAGATGTGTTGGGTGTTTCTGTTTGACAGGGATCGGTAGAAGCCAATCGGTAGATGCAGAAATGGATCGGTAGAAGCCGATCGGTAGATGCAGAAGTGAATCGGTAGATGCATCAACCGATTGCTCCTTCCGATGACGTCACCCGGTGGGTTGCATCAACCGATTGCTTCTTCCGATGACGTCACCCGGTGGGTTGCATCAACCGATTGCTTCTTCCGATGACGTCACCCGGTGGGTTGCATCAACCAAGTGCTCATTCCGTTCCCTGGTTGTTCTGGAAAATTCTTCCAAGAAGAAGAAGCTAAAGTGTAGAAGACAAACAGTCACCTAATGATGAACACCCACGTGAAATGGCTCTCTTTGTCCAAATCCTATTGATGCCAAATTAATGTTATTATTTTAATTTGATGGAAATTAAAATGAATGTATAAGAAAGAGGTTTCTGGTCCTCTCTCTCTCTGCCATGAATGAATAGAGGTTTTCTCCATCAAGAATCTCTGCTGAAGAAACACTAAAGGAGAAGGGAGAGAAAATTCTATTAAGAGCTTCTGCAAATCATTGCTCACCTTATGGACCCAGGTAAGTTTATTTCACTTCCTTGTGAATTGAAATATGAAAATACTGATGTTTTTCTATGATGAAAAGGAAGTGAAACGTAAGAGAAAAGTAAGATAGAAGAAATATTATGGTTCTGTAATTTCTTCCTTGCTCTTCAATTTGTGAAATTTCAATTGTTTAAAGTTCCTGCAATTTCTCTGTAAAGTAAATAAGAGTTGATAACATGCGTATTGCTCTAGGCAGCAGATTAAAGCCAAATTATATTACAAGATGAAGCTCTACGATGATAAAGGGAGGACAGAACGCCACTTTGATGCAGGAGATATGGTTTTTCTCAAGATCCAGCCCTATCGACAGGTTACGGTGGCTAACAGAGTTTCCCACAAACGCTCTCCGAAGTATTTTGGTCCATTTCGTGTGCTGGATCATATTGGACATGTGGCGACTGGTCCACACCTCCGGAGTAACACCCAACAATGGTGGGCCCCCCGAGTCATAGCGTGGCGTCGCATTAACTCACAAGACTTCTCCCAGCTGGTATAGGAGTTTTATATCTTCCTCAGATTTGAATTCAGGACCTCCAGCTAAAGTGCATGACTTTTAAGAATCTGATATCACTTGACTACCGCTGGGAGAAGTCTTGTGAGTTAACGGGACACCACGCTCTGACTCGGGGGTCAACCATTGTTGGGTTGTTACTCCGGGGTGTGGGCGGGTCGCCACAGGACAAGTACAGGTTAGACCTTCTGGCTTCCGCTCGTATCCACCCTTTTTTTCACGTCTCAAGCAGCTAGGTTCTTTCGAAATACCCCAAGCTACACTTCCGCTTGACTACACTCGCAACAATGCTCGGCAGCCACAAGCGCTACTTCAAACTCGGGTTATTAAAAGGGGTAACTTTCCAGTCACTCAATGACTGATTTTGTGGGAGAACCAACCAATTGAAGACACGACATGGATCGACTCCTCTATCAACGCGACAGACTTTCCAAAGTTTCAACCTTTTGGTCAAGGTTCCTCTGAGGGGGTTGCCTGTTACAACCTGTCGCCAATATAGTTGGGGACAACGTCGTAAGCACAATATGAGGAGAAGGAAGCCACTAACCTAAGAGCGCTCTGTGTTTTGCACAATTCTCACTGGTGCCGCACTACCGCCGTATCTCCGTGCCGTATATTGATCGGATCTCCGCGTCGTCGACTTACCCACTAATCGCTCTTTTTTCAAAACGTGATCACTGGCAAAAGATTTATTATTGTGAAATGTGGCCGGAGATCTATTCAACTTTTGACAGACTTCGTCGTCTCCGTCCGCTTTGCCTGTAACTGAAGCGGCAGAGATGCTCTCGCTTAAGCTACAGATCTTAAAAACGACGGAGCTTTCTTCAACAACATTACTAATAATCATCTTCTCGATGTCATCGTCCCTTTTGATCTCCTCCAAAACTGGCTTTTGAATTTGCTTTTCTTGGTTCAGCTGGAGAATGGGCTTGGGCCCGGTGGTAACCGAAAGAACTTCCTTCGCCGTCTCATCCTCCATTACAGGAGGCTCCCTGCTTCCATCGGAAAAGCGGGAAAACGCAAAAGAATGGCGGTGAGTCGAAGAAGCTTCTCTTCTGCAACTAACACAACAACCCATTTGAAAATTTGAAGAAGATAGATCTCTCATGAAACTTCTGATAGTTTATCATACTCTTACTCTAAATTTTTCAGATTTCCTTCGCAGTGTCGGATGAAAAACTTGTTTATTGTCTATTAAATGGGTAGAAAGAGTCAAATGAAATGATTTAATAGGGTGGACTGATGTCATTGTCGCGTTTTAATATTCTCATTCGAACCGCCGGAGGATTGTCAGCAAAGTTTCATCTCGTCGATTACACTATCATGCGATCGACTGGGTCCACTACCCTAAACAAATTGGGTAAGAATGTTTTTGGGTCCATAAATGATCTACTCGTATAAGGATTATAATTGCACCTACATGTTAGGTCGTAATATTAGAATGTATAATTAGAAGGTAAACTTGACATTTTCATCATTAGTAGCCCGAAAAACTCTTAGATCTTCTTGCGCTCTTAACAATTTACTCCGTTTCTATTCCAATGATGAACCAAGATATATAGATCTTACTTTTTTGAACCATAGTCAAAATAAAAAAATTCTGAATAAATATATAAATAATTAAATTATTTTTTATTCATAAGTTTAATTTTTGAGAGTAATAATTCATTTGTAAATAGTCGAAGACGAAGAAGAGGAAAAAATCTTAAACTATAGGGTCAGTGACAAAACAAACTTTAAACTATATTCGTTAACAAAATAAACATTAAACTATCATCTGTTAACAAGCCAACTATTCAGTAATTAAACTCAAATGCGGTCAACCACATGTTAACTTTGGGGACCGCACGTACGCTCAAGCAAAGTTAAGGTCGCCCATTCTCAGTGTATTTTGCACATATTTCAAGTGCGATCGACTACAAAAATTTAAACTGTTAACTACTGATAATTTAAGCTATGTTTTGTTAGCAAATATACTGGAAAGAAGTCTGCATACACACGGCGGAGCACTCGAAGAAATGAATCAGATTCCCGTCAACTGAAATCCATCAATCATTGATTAGTATTGAGAGTTATACAGATTCCTTAATCTTCATTTACTGTCTTAATAAAAACTGCTACTTTAAAAAAGGGAAGCTTATTTGATTAAATTAATCTCATCTCCGCCGACTCCACCGTCTAAAAAGTGGACACACAAGGGTTTCGATTGACTAGTTAATTGCTCTGAATCAGATTGATGAAACAGAGTGGTTTGGTTCAGGTGACTTTGGACACTAGTTATTTCGTAGGAAAAATAATAATAATAAATAAAAGAAATCACTTCCACGAACTTTCTATCAATTAGCAACTACCCGATTAGAGACGGTTGGATTAAAGTCTTTCCAATTCGTTTCATTGAAATTTCAAGAGAGAGAGAAGCTGTTCTTCATCAAAAAGCGAGAGAAATACAGTAAATTTAACATCGTGTTTAGGGAGACGGATTTACCATCTTTTTGTGGTTGTTTATTCAAAGGTGGAACAGTTTATAGGACTGAAGAAAAGACAAGCCCCACGGTATTATGTGTCTTGGAAGACAAATTCTCTCTCTAGAACTGGTCTTCGGCCTGCCTGTGCATTTGTCCAAGAGAAGTTTCAAACTTTGAACTTGGGTTTTGAATTACTTCCCTTATAAGCCTTTTTTCGTCGATAATTGTTCAAACCCAGTTCGAAATTGTTTTTCTCGTATTGTTCTTCAGGCTCCTCTTCAGTTCCTGGTCTCATGGCAGGCCGATACGATAGAAACCCTTTCGACGAAGACGAAGTCAACCCCTTTTCTGTGAGTTCATTTTTCATCAAGTTTCTTTAAACATATTTTCGTTCTGTTTGGTGCTTTTGTTTGCCGTGAAATGATTGTGAAAATTCTATACTGGAAGATTGAACTTTCAGGTTTGTTCTTCAGTCGTCGATTCTATAGGTTCCCTCGTCTGATTACGTGGTAGTTTGATTGAAGTTTTTGTTTCTTGATTGATGGATCTGCTACATAATTTGTGGAGTTTCTATTGCCACTAAGGCCTGATCCATCGAAGCAACTTTACTTTTAGGCGAAACTAGTGAATTTAGATGAGTGGCTTCAGTTTTCTTTCACTTTCATATATCTCTCCCTGTCTGTTCAAGTTTTCTTTTTCGATATCCTTCTTGTTTAATCATTAAAAACGCGTCGTAATTAAGCCTTTTGCGCCCGATCAGGACCCCGTAGTGAGGGAGAAAACGACATCCCGGCAGCCGAACTATGGTGGAGGTGCATTTTATACAACAGTAAGCACTAATCTAAGCTTGTTTTGCTCAGATATTACTGCAGCTAGTGAATCATCGGCTTTATCATTTGTTTTTTAAAGCTTAATCCGTTCTTTTTTTGGCTCTGCTGTCATTTAACTGCAATTTTCAGAATCCGGGTAGCGGTGCAAACTCGAGGCTTTCGCCTCTTCCTCCAGAACCTGTTGATTATGGTCGGGGAACTGTCGATATACCACTAGATTCCAATTTGGTAGGATTACAATTTCATGTTTTGCCTCTATAAAGTTCTTTGCCTGGTTCGAATTTCACTACTATGAGGAGTTTAGTCTTATTTAACCTTGTTTTATGTAGATGTCTGCTGTCATTTAACTGCAATTTTCAGAATCCGGGTAGCGGTGCAAACTCGAGGCTTTCGCCTCTTCCTCCTGAACCTGTTGATTATGGTCGGGGAACTGTTGATATACCGCTAGATTCCAATTCGGTAGAATTACAATTTCATGTTTTGCCTCTATAAGTTCTTTGCCTGGTTCGAATTTCACTAGCTATGAGGAGTTTAGTCTTATTTTACCTTGTTTTATGTAGGATTTGAAAAAGAAGGAGAAGAGCTTCAAGCTAAAGAGGCTGAATTGAATAGGCGGGAGCAGGTAAATCTGAATAATTTATCGAACCATGAGTCAATCTCTTCGTATTATCGTATATTGGAAATTACAAATGATTTTTCTTTGGAAAACGGAGTCCGATTCATATTAATCAGTGTTTTCAAATTCTTTACCAGGAAGTGAAACGGAAAGAAGACGCTGCAGCAAGAGGTAATTTTTGTGGAATTGATCAACTGGTTCATAGTTTTTTTTGGCGTTTTCGATTCTTGTCCTTAGATTTGACGATAAAATTTCTCCATTTGAATGAGTCGTCTTATTCATAATAATGATTCCCTTCTGTTTTGCAGCTGGAATTGTTCTCGAGGAGAAAAATTGGCCGCCTTTTTTCCCGATAATCCATCACGACATTGCAAATGAGATACCTATTCATCTGCAGAAGTTGCAGTATGTTGCTTTCACTACGTTTCTCGGTATGTCAGCCTTCTCCCGAGATATCTTCTCCATTCTTATATTAACGATTAATGTCGTTAATTACGATCAAATGGTCGTGCAGGGCTGACACTCTGCCTTTTTTGGAACATAATTGCTGTGACTACTGCATGGATTAAGGGGGAGGGTGAGAGTTTAATCAAATATTGTTATTTAACATTACAATTCTATCTCATTAATTCTAATCTTTAACATATTTTGGAGCGTAGCGGTCAAAATCTGGTTTCTATCCCTCATCTATTTCATAGCGGGGGTTCCGGGAGGATACGTCTTGTGGTATCGGCCCCTGTATCGAGCCTTCAGGTTCTTCCTCTGAATTTGATCTTTCAAAATCACTTCTAGCATACAGTTTTTAGCAAAGTCTGGGCTGAACTTTCTGTACATGAACTTTTCAGGACCGAAAGTGCTATGAAATATGGATGGTTTTTCATGTTTTATATGGTGAGTTAAGTTGTTCTTAATTTTGTTTTTTTTTTTCGTTGACGGCATGCGATTTAAGTACGTTATCTTTTTTTTTTTTTTTTTTTTTTTGTTGTTGCAGCTCCATATCGCGTTTTGCATCTTTGCTGCAGTCGCTCCTCCCGTTATTTTCAAAGGAAAATCTCTCGCGTAAGTTTGTCAAAATCGATCAATATGTTTGATAATTTAGGATCTAAACTTGTCATTCCATGTCTAATGATTTGAGTGCAACAGCGGTATTCTCCCGGCTATCGATCTTATAGGCGGCCAAGTCTTGGTTGGGGTACGATGCTTTCTTTAGTAAATCTCGTATTTTGATATCCTCTCAACATGTTTTACGCATTCTCTTTTTTCATTGTAGATTTTCTACTTCGTCGGTTTTGGATTATTCTGTCTCGAGACGGTTCTCAGCATCTGGGTCATACAGGTTAGATTAAAAATCAGATCTTTTACGCGTAGTTGAAGATAAGTTAGATTACTGAAAGTCTCTGCTTTGGGGTGGCAGCAAGTATACATGTACTTCAGAGGGAGTGGAAAAGCAGCCCAGATGAAGAGAGAAGCTGCCAGAGGAGCATTGAGGGCAGCAATCTGAAGATCATACCCATCTTCTTCGCAGTAGTGATGATTATAGACTGTATATTACCCTAAACAAATACACTTTCAGATTGTATTTTATACTGATTGGCCATCATTTACAGGCTTTTTCAACAGTAAAGATTATAGCTTGAGCAAGCAAAAATGGCGGGATCGAATTATATAAAAAGGAAGAACTGTACATACAAGCATATAATTATATTTAAAAACTCATGCTATACTGAGTTTCACACATATATTAGAACGATAAACTGCAGATTCCACGCCGATAAAAGAAAGATGCTTATTTCAGACACTAAATCCGGTCACCGGAGACCGGTACCGATGGTCTCCACGTATCTAACAGTAAGCGGTACACTTGTTCCTGCAGTCGATGGTGCAGCTACCACCTCCACCCCCGGCGCCGAAGCCCTTCCCTGACCGGCTGTATGAGGTGAAGCACTTCGCCGGACATGTCACTTTCTTCTTGTAGCAAGGACCCCTCTCGGTGCAAACCACCGAGTTTCTTACGATCCCACCCTTCCCGTAGCCTCCGTTCGGGCCTCCGTACCCACCTCCGTACCCGTACCCTCCTCCCCATCCCTTTCCAAATCCGGGGGGCATCCCGAACCCGCCTCCCGGCCCGAAAAAGTCGCCGAATCCGTCGTCGCTTTGCTTGGTGTTGGTGTTCTTGAAGTTGGAAGAGTCGGGGCGGACGGCGAGAGAGAGAGAAGAAGCGAGGAGGATGAGAGAGAAGAGGAAGAGGGCGATGGCGGAAGAGATGTTCATTTTGAGAGGGCTCTGGTAGGAGGAAGGGAGGGAAATGTTTGAGATGATATAGCAGCTAGACAACAAGGCATGAGTGCATTCATGTGTAGGGAGAGGGCAGTTGAGAAGCTTTTTCAATGTGGGGTAGGTTGCTTCTATTTCTTGCCTCTCTTATTGATGATCAAGATTAATATATTTAAACTTCAATTAGAGACATACTTGTGTTTACGACCGTAAGTGATAGACCAATAATTATTGAAGATGAAAAATGAAGTAAAGAAGGTGGAGATAGGAACGGTAATTTACATATTATCCTAACAGATGAAATATTATTAAATATTTCGGAGATAATAATTGTCAAAATTGTAGAGTTCCGCGATTCTCTCAGTACAATATTGTCTGTTTTGAACTGAAATCTACACAAACTTGTTTTTGAGTTAGCTCAAAACACGTTGTATTAAGTAAATAAAGAAACTCTACTTATAAAACCTTCAATTTTGACTATACCAAATGATGTGAGACTGCATACCTTCACTGTTATGAGTTGTATTTTCACAATCTTCACAAGACAAATTGCCACAAAACCAGTATGAGATTCGCTCACAAAGTTGTACAGGGTGAATCATCGCACAACAATATTGCCGGAGAGAAAATTATACATTTTTTGATTATCATGATTAACAAATATAAGACTAAGAATAAGTGTTAACATGTGGAAATCTAGAGATCACTAACACTTCAAATTTTTAGAAGATGATATTGTCTATTAGATTACGAGATTGGGAAAGGATTAGAGTGTGGGACATAAATGTAGTCATTTGAATTGGATTCGTTATTGTCTTGTTTGGTGGACGGTGCGCAATTGCTGTCTTCAGCATTCTTCCATCAAAGTCCAGTGATACATAAAAGTCCACAATCAATGATTCACCCCTCATTAATTTAACTGTCCACGTTGACTTTCTTCCATACAATCAATAGATTCAATACCACCACTATACTTTTCAAACTATCACCAACAACTTTCCAGTCTTTTTGGCAGCAATTAATGTCTAAAATCTGACTTATTTTTATCCAAAATTCCCATAAAACACTTGTTGAAAATCGATCGTTCTTGAAAAAATGAAAAATTAAAATTAAAATAGGATACTAAAATTTACGCAAAAAATTTTTTCAGTAAAAAATACGAACAATGAAGTAATTTACTATAATTAAATAAAATTACAATTGAGTTTTACGAACATAGAACAATAAAAATGTTTAATTATTTGTAAATATTTTAATTTTGGAGCTCTACCCTTACCAAGAACCCACTTATCTTCCCGTTTTGGGTGTTTTTTGAGTTTTTGGTGTTTTTTTTGGAGCTGTTCATGACGAAACCATTTAATTCAATTGCATCTGCCATCTCCCATTGATTAGGACGTGGAAGCTTTATTTAAGGGCTTGACTACAATCTTATCTTAGAAATTCAAAACCCTAAACCACAAAACATTCCGTCATCAATCAATCAATGTTTGGAAAGTGGGTCTAGTTTCATGAATCCCTTCATTTTAGTTTACTCTTTTCGTTGAGGATGGGTTATCTTATTATAGCCTGCCAATTTAATAAAAACTCGTGCATATTATTGACCGTTTTGGATAGTTGATCCTCTTGATCAACTTCTTCCCCTTTACTTCGTCCGGGTTGGGTTCTTATCTTTATAAGTTCGTTCTGTCGAACTTGAAAACACTTAAGTTTTGTAAGTTGTATTATAACATCCCAAGTTCTTTAATCTTCCAAGTGTAACATTGTCTGTTTTGTTCCGAGTCTCGCACGACTTTGTTTTTGAAGGTACCCCAAAACATGTTGCACTTGATAGGGGAGGAAAACTTTTCTTATAAACCATTAACTTTCTCCTATCCTAAGCGACGCGAGATTGTGCACTCCCACTGATATGGACTGAGTTATCACAATAAACAAAATTTTGGATAGTCTTTGCGAGCTGCTACATCTACCAAGTCATGCAATATTATTCACTTTTGATCAAATTCTGCACAATTTTGTCCATGAAATTTACCCAAAATACATAGAAGTAGTTGGAGATGAAATGATACATGTAAACATCTCGTGACATTATTTGGATTAAGTGTTCACAATGAGAAGTCAAATTCTGATGCAACAAATCATTGAATTTAGAAACCCTCTATCAGCGCCATTGATGAGGCAATAGTTATAATATAAACAGTTGAAATTTGATATAATGCGTAATCGAAAAGCCACTTGATCATTTGAAGAACGTGGAGGAATCTGTACAAGAGTCAGGTAGAGCACAGCAGATATACCAAGTAAGATGATTACTGAGTTAGAAACTGAGTCATAGAGTCCATTGCGGCTAGAAAATAGAACAACAAGAAAGAGAATAAAGAATTGCACAAGCCCATAATCCTTGAGCAAACATAAAAACTATATGTTAACTTACTCGAATTTTGGTCGATTTTAGATTACCAATTAAGGGAGAATTTAATGAAAATATAACTAATAATGTTATATATATATATGTAATGTTGGATTGCATTACATAAGTCTATTACTCTTGTAAATATGACTACAATTAGGGGTGGAAATTGGTTATGTTCAAACCGAACCTAGATTTTTTATTCGGTTCTCGATTTTTTCTTTAAAAAACGGATCAAAACTTAACCAAACTGAATTTATAATATTTCTATCATTTTTAAAATTTTTACATTGAGAATTACATATTATAGACTTAAATCGGTCAAAACTAATCCAAACCAAGTTTAAACTAGATAAAATAGAACTAAAATCGAGTTTAAACCGAAAATATCAAGAATCGAAACCGAACCGAGCAAAACCAAAAATATCAATCCGGTTCGTGTTCAAATTCTATTCTTGAGCGGTTTGGTTTTGGTTCCCAAAAATTCAAAACCGAGCCGATCAATTCGGTTTCCATTGAGAGTGGAACTGAACCGAACCAGATCGATTCCACCCTTAACTACAATACTATGTTGGTATGTCAATTAAGATAATTCCTTAAATTTAGTGTAGTAGTAATCGTAGTCTATTTTGGAAGTCAATTTTTATGTGCTTACAAAAGATGCCATATAATTTATGGGACATCGATCTACTATTAAAATTTATGTCACGTAAAAAGAAGGATAAGTTGGTTGAAATAAAGTGACATGCACGCTAAATAATAAACTAATAAACAAAAGCTTTGGTTAGAGGCTCAAAAAAATGAATAAAGGTATAAACCATGTGCACAATGGACCCACTTCCCCAACTTGTTTGATTTGGATTTGACAAATCTTAATTATTAATTGAGATCTTATTCTTTGTTTTTCCTCTTTTGGGTTTGCACAGAAATTAGATTAGGCAGTTGGAGACACTTTTTTAAAAGTACAATAATACGGTTATCTTCACCCATTGGTGAGCGTCACGTTAATAAAAAAAATTAAACATAAACGTAACATTATTCTTTGTGTTCAAAATATACACATGATTTCATTACTTAATTGATCTGGAGATGATTAAAAGAAGTCTTGTACATGCTCATACTCAAAGCGGACAAATTCATGTTATATGATAAAGAATAGGTCTTTACAACTTAGTTTGATTACTCCTAAATTATTTACTCCGGTTCTAATCTTTAAACTACATGTGACTTGTTGAAATCTTGTTTCCGAAGATCAAATACATCCGAGAGAGAGTGATAGTTGCATCAAAAGATTGAGATATATCAAGTGTGATGTCATACATAATATGTTTTGGATGAGCCCGTACCCTACACGCTAGGGGTAGGATTGGCATGACCCGGTTCGATTCTGCTTTGGAACTGCATCGAGTTGTGGCCTAACAGCGGTCAAATTTTAAAATTGGTATGCAACCGACCTAGTTTTATAGTTTGGTTATGAAATTCCTATATTTTTTTTTTCTTTTGATTGATTTTGGATTAGGTTTTCAGATTTTGGATTAGGTTTGGACCAGGTTTTTGAGTATGGGCCGACTTTTCATTTTCGAGCCAAGTTCTAACCGAATTTGATTGGATTTTTTACCACAGTACATTTCGATCTTTCACAATTTTTTATCTAAAAATCTGTGAACCGAATTGTTACTCGCGATTCCACTCCATCCAAACCAGGGTTGGTTCCTACAAGGGTAGAAACCATAATGAATGGAGATTGAACCGCCAATTTCGAGTCGAACCTTGGTTTGGTCCAGAAAAACCCTCACATGTGTTTTTCAATTTGTTCAATTATTGTGTTTGCTAAACATGTGTTTTTATATGCGAGCCTTTTAATATATATTTTTCATTTTACTAAATTAAAAAAAAAAAAAAAAAGAATATACCTTTTCAATATTAATTTCCAAAAATTAAAAATATAAGATGAACTAGCATAATTTGAATAATTGCTAGCCACGTTCTTCAATTATCTTTGGTACCAAGAAGCATAATTAAATAAATCAATTATTTTGGTGACTTTCTCAATAATAACTTAAACCATTAAATCATGCAATAAAATATGGCATAGTACAAGTGTACAACCACAATATTTAATACCACAAAGTGAAAACTTAGATTAATTTAGGGTAATTATCGATTTGAACCCTGTACTATACACGTTTTTTCAATTCAGCCCCTGTACTAAAAAAACCGGCAAACCGAACCCTGTACTTTGATTCTGTTATCACTTTTGACCTTCTATGAATAATTTTATTAAACCCTCATTGAAAAAACTAACAAACGATCTTAGATTCACTTGAAATTTTTACCACATATTCACTACTTAATTAGAAGATAATCTGAAAATTTTCGTGATTTTTTAACACATGTACGATTTATTGAAATTTTATTTTAGTATTTTATAAAAATATTATAATAAATCATACAAATTTTAGAAAATGCCGAAACTTTTTCTATTATCTACCCATGATAGGTTGAACATGTGAAAAATTTTTCAAATAAATCAAATATTGTTTGGTATTTGTTTAAAAATTAATTTATAAAATAAAGAAGAAATTGAGATTAATTTAAACAAATACCAAACGATATTAGATTTATTTGAAACTTTTTTTAGATGTTCACCATTTTATGGGTAGATAATAGAAACATTTTCGTAATTTTTTAAAACTTGTATGATTTATTATAATATTTTTAAACAATACTAAAATAAAATTATAATAAATCGTAGATATGTTAAAAAATCACAAAAATTCTTAGATTATCTTCTCATTAAGTAATGAACATGTGGTAAAAATTGCAACTGAATCTAAGATCGTTTGGTAGTTTTTTCAATGAGGGTTTTATGAAATTATTGATAGAAGGTCAAAACTGATAACAGAATCAAAGTACAGGGTTCGGTTTGCCGGTTTTTTTAGTACAGGGGCCGAATTGAAAAAACGTGTATAGTACAGGGTTCAAATCGATAATTTCCCATTAATTTATAAACACGCGTAGAATGTGTAATTTACAATTTACAAGACGTGGAAGCATTTGGTTTGTTGGAGTGGGAACAGAAGGACTGGACCATGTCAAATAGTTAGACCTAGTTATCCTTTTTCTTTTAGTTATAAATATTGTTTAAAGTATATTTTCAGGCATTTACATAAATAACCCTTAAAGTATTAAATCGTGTCTTAAAGTATGCTTTTTTTAACAACCTTACTCTCAGCGGACTCCCGGTCTCCGCTTTATATGCCAGAATTAAAAAATTTATAGCGACTACCCAAGAAAATATATAAAACGATATCAAATTTACTTAAAATTTTTACCACATATCATTATATCATGAGAAAATAATTAATAAAGATTCGTACTTTATTAATATTTTTATAATTATTTACATATTTTTTAAAAAATAATTCATTAAAATTAAGTATTTTAAAAATTATAATATTTTCACAATAGACACGCTTTGTACACTGCGGCCAAACAGCTGGCGAAAAGGAAGCTGCTATGTGTTTATCTTTAGTCTCGAAACTAATACGTGTTTATCTTTTATCGTTTAAGTAAGTGTAAGGACAGTCTCCTTGTATTATATTTTTAGTTTAAATTATGAATGCTTTGGTTAATCCACTGGGCCCGACATGGGACCAATTGAGTCAAAGTCAACGTCTCTCACTAAACTTTCTCTCTTTCAAGATTCTTAAGTAAAAGATGGTCCATGCATAGGAAGAAGACAGGTCAAGATCGTCCACGGTCGAAGAGAAACAGAGCCTTTTTATCAGATATATTCACCAAGCTGGAGTGATCAACAAATGGAAAACTGAATCAACTCCTTCTGCATTCTTCTTCTTCCTCTTTCTTCTGCTGTAAGAATTAAACTCCAGAGATATGAGGGGTACGAGGAGGAAGGATGCGATCAATGGCGGGTGCTCGTCCAGGAGGATTTCCGACCGTCTGGTCCCCAAAAGAGGGAGGGTGAAGAAGGCAATTGTCGCCTGGCTGGCCCACTCTTTCGCTTCTCTCTTCTCTCTCCTCTCTCGTACCACCAGAAAACAGCAACTTTCCTGACCCACAACGGAGATCCGCCATTGAACCATACTTGGGTTTTTTATGTTTTCATTTTCGTTTTATTTTCTCTGTAGTTTTACTCATCTTCTTGCAGAAACAGTAATGGAAAGTTCATCTTTGTCTTATCTCCTCCTCCTCAGAAAAATATAAATTTATTTAAAAAAATGGTTCGATTCATTGGTTCAGACGTTCAATGAATGAATTTCGTTACAGTTTCTGCCCGTATCTTCTTCTGCGTCTCGATTGGTATCGGCTATTATCCTATTCTGGAATTATCTCTGCCGAAAACCAAGGTGGTAGCCCAGTTCACTGCCACGTAAAATCTGTTCCTCCAGCTGAGGACACGTGTCAGGTAAGCAGATCGCCAAATCAGCCAGCTCATGAACCCAGCCATGGACACTCCTTTTGCATCCTACCCATTCACACATTTGAAGCATCAGAACGGGTACACTTGGATGGGACACGTGTCAGGATCAGAAGGGATGAAAAAAGGAGTTACCTTTGATTGGCGAAGATCGACTAGAGCTTTGTAGCGGCCAACCGAGGCCATGCTTCCCAGATGCTTGTAGACGAAAGGGTCTCCGAGAGGAATGGCTTTTGCAGCAAAAGCTTTGCCTCCGTTCTGCCTTCCGATCCTGTTGAACAACTCTACCAGATACTTCCCTTCTCTCTCTGCAACCTGCAAATAAAAAACATCAATGAAAACAAATGAGAATGGATTACAGAGATGTCATTCGATAAAAATAAGGATCTTTCTCACCTGAGCCAAGGCTGGAAGAACTGGTTTTCCGGTCTGTTCGAGAAAACCAGCACAATCTCCGAGCGCAAAAACATCTTCTGCAGAAGGAACTTTTAACCATTCGTCCACCCCAATCCTGTAAACACAGCAAGTTTAGAAATCGAAAAGTAGCCAAAAACCATCCGGGAAAACAAAGATATTCACCGTATATATCAATATACAACTGTGAGTTTTACTACTAAAGTCAATACACTAAATGAGATTCGTACTGCAGATCTGACGGCCCAATTCAAAAGAATTTGCGTTACCAAACTCTAACAACTTTCACAATAGAATCCGAACAATTCTCAACAACTATGATAATGGCAAAAGTAGAGAAATTTGGAGAAGAACAAACAGAAAAGATTAGATCTGTTACCTCCCACCAGGAGACTTGGGAAAGTCGAGAGATTTGACAAACTGAGAAGGACCAACTCCTGTAGACCAGACCAAGAGTCCATATGGAACATCAGTTCCATCATTGAGAACTATCCTTTTGGAGTGAACTTCCTTTACAACACCTTTCATCAGGCTAACACCGGACTGATAAACATTGCAAAGAACATAAATATTACGATAAAAATCGATATCGAACCTTCAAAATCAAACACTAAAACTACCTTGGTTAGGTGTTTTGTCGCGTATTCTCGTAATCCGACGTCGAAGGAAGACAGAATCTCATTTGCCTTTTCATTGGAGAAAGGTAAGATTAATTAGTAATCTTATCATTTCCTTCCCACTTAGTACATTTGTTTGATTAGTATTGTGGTAAGTGAAATAATACCTCGATGAGTGTAACTCGAATGTCGTCTTTAACGTGTGCATACCTCTCTCGTACATCTTTCATGATAAAATCGCTCAATTCCCCGCTGAATTCCACTCCGGTGGGGCCTCCTCCGATGACCACGCAGTGGAGTAGTCGCTTCTTTTCTTCTTCCGATATGCCTAAACGAAGAACAAGGGAAAAAATTCAATGAGAATTATACATTTGAGAAGAAACAGATGGTGTTTTTTGCACAAGGCTTGCCTGGATTTTCTGAAAGCATTAGATTCAGAAGAAGCTTCTTTCTTATTTCTTGAGCATGATTTACTTCCCGAAGAAAAAAGGCGTGTTCTTTCACCCCCTTGATTCCAAACGTCAAGGGCTCCGATCCGGCCGCAATGACCAGCTTGTCATAAGCAACTTTGAACTGGTATGGATCGTAAGGCAATCCGCCATTGCTGACAGTCTCACAGAACACCTGATTGTGTGGAAGAAAAACAATATAAAGTTTGATCTTTTGAAAGAAGAAACCCCTTCAAATCTAAAGCTTCGTTTAAGATTGCTTTTAGAAGTCTAAAAAATGTAGCTAAATCACCTCGTGTTTGTCAGTGTCGATGCCTGTGCAAGAAGCCAAATAAAAGTAGGAATTCGGATCCTTCGCCAGCGCAGTCTGGATTCTGCTGACTGGCTCGGCGACCGAACGGAATTCCAACGTTCCAACACAAGTAGAAGCAAGGAGAGGAGTGAAGACCATGTGATTCCTCGGCGAAATACAAACAACATCGTAAATCTCTGTATTTAGTCCTTTGAGGAATCGACAGGCAGCCCAACCAGTCCCAAGAACCACTACTCTTGGTTTTTCTCCTGGCTTGGTTGGATCTAGTCCTGCATACTTAGGCTCGTTGAGCTCTTCGTCGAACTCTTCGACAACCCTTTCCGCGCAAGGAAACTGAATTACGGGCGTTAACCCTATTCCCCTGCTCCAAAAACTCATATGATCCACCTTATTAATGCTTGAAGGATTAGAAAAAATTCTGCATATTTGGGTGGATATCAAATTGTTCTCTCTGGTGTTGTTACCAATGGCGCCCATTGTCCTTCTGAAGCCATTTTGGGCAACTTTGCCCAGTGCAATCTTCATCCTTTTGGTTAGATTCAAATTCAGCCCTTCAAATGACTGAATATTTCCTGTAAGAGATGAAATAACTGTGTTATGAAGAGAACTTGCAGAGCTCAAACAAAAGAAGGTGTAAAGACAAAATGAAGAACAGTTGGAACTCAGGTCTAAACGACAGAAACTCATTTAATATAGAGGAAACCAAAACAAAAGACGAACTTGGATTTGACCATCAACTGGGGACAGATTCAAAGACACTATTCCTAAATCTTGCAACATTTCAATATTCAGAGAACAGTTCAACCAATCTAGCGGATCTAGAAAAAAGTTTTAACTTTTTCTCGGAAGCATCGCCTTGTTAGCCTCGAACAGAAAAAGAACGATCAGCTTTCCAAACATGGGTATATTCTATATGAAACTTCATCAAACAGAGAAAGAAGCATAGCTCACGCAATACACAAATGGCTGCCAAGCCAATGAACTTGGCTTCAAAGAACAGTATTTGTGTTCATATCAAATAGAAACGCCATGAATGAAGCTCGAAGAACGGCATGGACATTGCACTGAAAGTCACAAGAAAATGAAGAAAATGCTACCTTTTTCTGGTGGGTACTAGGTTTTCCAAGGTTTGAGCGTGAACCAATAAAAGGGTGGTCTGTGATTGTGGAGATCTTACGAGGCAGAACGAGCTTTAATGCTTTTCCAGGAACCCGAACAAGTGATGCCCAAGTTAATGAGCGGTGCGAACCGTTTGGTTTTCTTGACGAAACCTGAGGAAAAAAATATTAATTTAATAAAACCATGGCAGACATTTATGTAAGGTCGGCTTCAGAAGCAAGAAACTTGGCCAGCAAACCTTACTTTTATTCCTCTTTTCTCAGTCAAAGTATGGGTTTGCAGAGGAGGGCTCCTCCTCTATTTGTCCTCAGATAGCTTATAGCTAGCTGGCGATACGAGTCCAAGGCGACGTGTCGTAATTCCAAGTTTTCCGGAGCTTAGTCGTCATTTTCAAAGCTTGACTTCCCATCAATGGCGGCTAAATATGAGAGTGTGGGTGGAAAATGGAAATCATGCGCGGTTAGGTCCAGGATGTCCCATTAAGGCAGTGGCTTGTGCCACCAGCAACGTGGCCGTTTCTAATTGGGTATGACCTTGGAACGAATCTCTCTCTCCACGTTTTCAACATTTTTCGACGAGATTCTTAAAAAAAATGCGGATCTTATAGAACTAACATGACAATGTTGAGACAATTACATGTGCTAAACAACTAAACCCTGTTCTTGCTTTGATTTTCCAATCTAGTCCTTTTTTTATATATTTAAATAACAATTAGATTCAAAATCAAACAATAAAATAAAAGTAATATTAATTTACAAATTATTAAAATAAATCATTAATTATATCAATCAATAACTATTGCGTCAAGAAATACAAATAAAAAGTACCAATATAATATAACGTAACATTATTCTAAAACAAATTATTAGGTCAGAAATGATTTTATTACGATAAGCATTGCTAGTTTATTTTTGAAAAAATAAAATATTTAGTTTTTTTGGGATGGGTTAAGTTGGTGTGGCCAATCCTTGGTCGCCACCATGATTTCCGAAAGCCTGGTTCAAAACGAAGGTTAATCGAACTCCACCTTGGGCAAGACGTTTCATGACTATAGGCCTCCTTGACTCGAAGTAATCCTCTGTAATTACACAACAGGAAGACAATTACACAACTGTTTGGCTTTCAATTTGGGGATTATTCATAGCTTCGAGGGACAAAAAAGATGCAATTTTTACCGGCTAAAGTTGTACCAGGGTCAACTCCATTGTAGCCCCATTTACATGCAAGGCTTATACTTTCTTTCGCCCACCTATGCATATTTAATGATACATGCAAATATTACATCCTTGCACATGGAGATTGGTTAGAGAGAGAGAGAGAGAGAGAGAGAGAGGTTTACTTGTTTACACAGGACGCAATATCTTCACAATGTTTCCATGTTGCAACATCATCAGCCCAGATACCCTGTTTCACATTGAGAATATGGTCAGAAAATTGTGGTTTCAAAAGGGAAAAAGTGGGTTTCTTTTTTTCTGTAAAAAAGAAGAAATCTTGATGATTTTCTTACATCAGTCAAGTTTCCTTCTACGTCTTGTTGAAGGAGATTCAAGTCTTTCTCGTAGTAATCTGCCAAAGCTGTGAGAATAATCTCTCTATCCCATACCTATTATTGCTAGAGATTAAATCCATAAATATTTGGGAAAACAAAAATAACATCTCCAACCAAGTTCGATGATTTTCTAAACAGCTTGTTTCATTTGAAATTCAAAAACCCATCTTCTATTTTGATGAAAAGAAAAAGCTTACATGATGCAAATTGGATTTGTGTCTGAACCACCTTAAGTTTATGGTGTTTCCTCCCTCATCGCTTGTAAACCCAACATGCATTGGCTTCAAGAAACGGCAAAACATAAAATTATATAAAAAATATTACTTATTACTCAAGGATTATGATTCAAAAGAAACCCACAGATTATACCTGATGGATATCTCCCATGAAGTGTGACAGGAAAAGCAAAGCCTCTGTCATGTTATCTGCAGTTAAAAAAGCTAAAAAAAGGAAGCTAAATAGCTAAGGAAAAGTAATGAATTTGTTATGGAATTGAGCTCCTCACACCGTCGGTCGGAAGTTCCCTCTCGATAGTGGGTGAGCTGAGAAGTGAAGTTTCTAATGGCACCAGCAACACACATGTCCTCCAAACCATTTGGAGCATGACAATCTCCTGTATTTGAATCGTAAATTAAATAATTTCATACCCTTTTGTAAATCATACAATCTTTGTAGCTGGAGAAAAAGGACTTGATCTAAATAGTTTAAAACAGGTTGAATTCTTTTGGGTCGATGAAGATGAACATCCAAGTATAGTCTTGTCAACATATATCATAATCAAAGAATTACAAATGAGCTTACTACTGTACTGAAAAGTGCACTTATTATCGGGCGTGTCAATGAAGTGGAGTGAGCTTGTCCAGCGATATTTGTACCAATGTCGAACTTGGTCAGGCCACACGCAAAGAGCCGACAAGTCCCCGTCAATATCATGGGGTAGCAAGTTTTTTACAGCTTCGGCTGCTTCAGCTTGAAGAAGACCCTGTCAAGAAGCAATGGAGAACTTGAGTATAAAAACACAGCAAAATGGTTCTTCTTCACAAGGAGGAAAAGAGCTTCATTTAGTAACAAAACCAATTCTCCCAAAGATTAAAGAAAAATTACCTGAGCAATTCGACAAGTCAAAGTATGGCCTTCTTTGCTCCAGCCATTAGCTTGAGGCACCAAATTCAAACCAAAAGTCAACAACACAGAAAGGCTGAAGAGGGCCATTCTTCCTCTGTATCCATTAAAGCTTTTCATCCTCTACAGTAATTCTCTAGTTTTGATAACCAATCCCTCGTTTTCCAACAAATTCGATCATAAAATAAAGCACAACTGAGAAATACTTCAAATACCACAATATGTAGAAGAGGTAGTCGTTGAGTGCAAGTTTTGTTTTCCACAATTAAAAAAGACTCCCAGACGTTGACTTTTGATCAAAAAGAAGCAAGCTGAAGTATATTCTGGTATAGATAACCCATCAGCAACACAATACGGATGAATTTGAATTAAAGAGAGAAGAATTATACTATTCCCTCCGCTTGCTTGCCTTAAAAGAGATCACTTCCATTGAAATGATTATTAATTCCATTATTGAGTTTATCCACGCAAGGGACCAAAAGCCATATTGTCATTTCATCTTCATCCTTGAGCAATATTTAATTTAGAAGCAAAGCTGCGGTAAAGGAAGCAGCCAATCTAATACCAGCTTGGTCTGATCTCTTCTCCCCAATCGTCGGACGGGAAAGAAAGTAATCATCTACGCCAATAAACATAAAAAAATGTTAAAATTCAGCATAATTAACTCAACCATTGAACATAAAAAAATGAATCAAAGAAGACCAAATTTGATAAAACTTCATCGTGGAAAGAGAAACCACCTCCCAACGTGCTTCCAGAGGTGGCTCTCAGAAGCATACCTGAAAAGATAAGCTGTAAAAAATGAAGTCTAGGCACATCTTTCTTTTTACAAGTTTCATAACAGGATTTTATTTTCTCAGTCTCCTAGCCCGTAATTTTTATTTTTTCAGGAACAGAATAGAAATAAGGGAAGAAGTAAATCTAAAAATGAACTTAATTGTCACATTCTGAGCAAATTCTAGAGTCAATAGTAAATGTCCCCATATATAAAGGATAAAATAGGGAAAATAAAGTCTGGTCAGGACAAACTGTGTGATTGCTTGCACAATTTTTCCAAGATAAAATATCATCGGACTATCTATCCAACCAAAGCACAATAAGAAAAGAGGCTATATGTATCATGCCTCAGCTGAGCCCTTGCTTAGAAATCTGCTTGAAAAGTAAAATATAAACTGAAACAGATTTCAATAACAAGCCCCAGAAAATGAGGCATGGTTTATCGAACTTGTTAATATTCTCATTCATTGTTGCCGTTATAATCAATCATACAAGAAGAGCTGACTTGAGGGTGAATTAATTCTTGCATTGAGAGAAGGATTATAAAAACCAATAGGTCTGGTGAAACAGAAGGCGCAATCAGTTGAAATCACAAGAATTGTGGACGGAGGTCATTGTACAAATTTTTAATTGTCTAAAAAACTATCATGTCAGCAAATGTCCAGATCTAGAGGCAAGTTTTTTCATGCACTTACATGGTGGAAATTACTCTTCATACGGTACAAAGTACTGTAATTGTGTTCAATCCGTTGTCTCCAGTAAAACCAGCATGCAGGACTGCGAAAATGGGGAGAAAGCTTTCTGATGCAGCGGGGAATAAGAAGAAGATATATAGCTTAGAGAGATGAAGAAACTGAGAATAGAGAAGAAATATAGCTAGGAAAAGAGAGGAGAAAGGGGAGAAGCTCTAGACAGGGAGATTGGAAGAGAAGGAGGATTTTAGAGAAAACACATTCATTTTTATCATTCATTCATCAACTAACCTTCAAAGCTACAATGCAACACTTAAATAGAATAAAACCTACTTGGAAAATGACAAAGACACTAATGACCCATTAAACAAATAACAGAAAACCATAAAAATACTAAAAACTATAATAATAAATTAGCATAATAATGCTAACCTATAATAATAAATTAGCATAATAATTCTAACCTAGAAAATTGAAAAGCTTAATACTTTTAATGTAAAACATAAATAAAAATCTAATTTTGATGTCCTCATCAATTCTCCCGGGGAACGAGAAACTCTCATTCAAGTTGAAAGACCCATAGCACAACAACTAATCAACCTCCCAACCAAAAGTTAAGCGGTTGAACAACCTTCTGTCGACATCCACAAATTCGACAGCTAGTTCACTTACTCCTTCAAATGCAGACTTAGCAAATGCCCTGTTCAGAAGTAGAGCAGCAGCATATATGACTTCAACTTTCTGGTTATGAAGTTTGAGCATACCTACAAGAGCATTACTAGCAGATGACAGCAATCTTTCATCTGTTGAGTGGAAAAGATGAACTAGGGAAGGTAAAACTATTTCTTTTCTCATACTTGCCTTCAAAGAGACGATTTCACCATGCAAGTGTCCTTTCTTAAAGACTTCTTCTAGCCCAACGTCTTCTTGGAAACCAAAATGAAGCAACACACCCAGGTTAGATTGGTCAACAACACCATATGCTTCTTGAGTGATGCGGGCATCTATATCTGAATCGTCCAAATGGGAAAGTAGCCAATTCATTGCCTCTTGCACTCCAACATTTGAAGTGTTAATGGCAGCTTTCTGACAGTGAAGATGGTTGCATTCCATTGACAGCTTATCTGATTCAATCTCATTGTTTTCCAATTTCTTTCCTTCTGAAATGTTTTTTTGTTTTAACTTTTGAAAGGCTGCAAGTTCTTCTTTGTTAGTAGCTTCATGTAAGGGAATATTGAAAGAAAGAATGTAGTCAAGCCTTCTATTATAAACAACTTTTCCAGAAGTACACGTCATACGATCCTCAATACCAAACTTGAAGTTATTTCCAAGGTTAACAAGACCACTGTAACCTGGTCCAGGTATTGGTTCCACCTCCTGTCCACTTTCTTGAATTTGATTCCAGTCAAAATTGGAATTTTGATCAAGCTCTCTTACAGCGATGGTCATCTTTTCTTCTTCATCCTTTTGTCCATCAATTTCGAGTAGAGGACTCTCGTGAGGATAGATGATCTCTTCCTCTAGTAAAACATCTTTCTTTTCATATAAAGTCTCTTTCTCATCCTTTGCAAGGGCTGGTCCCTCCATATAAGCGTATTCATCTAAACAATTCAAGTCACCTAAGGAATCAAGAGAGGTATTTGTTGGAGTAGGCTCCACAAAAACCTTTTCCGATAACTCTACCCAACTGTCAAGTATTGGTTCACAAGAATCAACATGAGTTTTCTCTTTCTCAACCTTAGCTTGATTGAACTCCTTCAAAGCCTCGGTAAGCCTGTCAAGACCTTGTTGAATCTTTTCAAGTTTAACTTTTCCTTCATCGAAGAACTTCTCAACAAATTCATTACGTGCGTGGGCTAGAAAGGGTAGTGGCTCCAATGTGTTTGGTGACCCCGAAAATTGCCGAGAGCCATACTTCTTTTCGTAATGTCTTGGAGCAAACTCCTTTTTCATTTGGTACTTCATTAACTCCCATGTAAGAATTTCGCCCTTGTCATCTACTCTTCTCTTTCTCGTAAATTTTTCCCACCAGAAATTAGCATACCCTTTGAAACTCCAAGAGGCTAACAGGATTTTTCTTCTCTCTGAATAATCATGACATTCAAACAATATATCCATCTTTTCTATCCAATCAAAAATTTCATAACCATTGAAATGACCACTAAAAATAGGTAGTGAAATATTATATGGTCTTACATGATCAAAGTAGTCCATTGAAGTTCTTTGCAACCTAGCCTCTCGATGCTGCTTATTTTGAGCATAATTTCTTGTCATTATATCAGTCCTTTCCGCGTTGGAGAACCGAAAATAGGAAAATTTGGAGTTGAATAGTAACTCTTATTGACTTCCACGAAGCTGAATATGAAATCAATCCCGAACAGCAAAATATCACCAAATCAAATAAGCTATCTTTCTGGGCAGAGAACACCAAAAGAACCATTCACCAAAATCGGCAAATCAGGAGGAAATGAGAACAGAAGTTGCAGAACCACTGTAGATTTCCACAAAGCTAAATATGAAACCAGCTGACAGCAACCAGAATCTTCCGTTGATGAAGAACTTCGGCCTGTGCGAAAAGGTGGAGGAGCGGCGAGCACCGACGGCCGAAACAAGGCCGAACAGAGGCGAGGGGCGACGACTGGGGATGAACCTGCAATAAACCACAGCGAGCGTCGAACAGAGCCTTCGCACGTCTCTGTCGCACAGCTCTGTCGTAGCGCGGGTCTGGGTTCCTCGCCGAACAAGAGATGAACAGCAACGAACAAGAGGGACAGTTGGAAGGAAGCTGGTAACAGACGCCAAATTGGACAGAAACCAAGATTTAAACCCGATTAACAAAGCGGATGAACAGTGTTATGAACAGTACGCGAACAGTACAACACCGCATAACAGAAGAGAAAAGAAAAAGGCCCAGAATCAATTGTTTAAGAAAACAATTGCTTTGCTTTGATACCAATTTGATGCAGCGGGAAATAAGAAGAAGATATATAGCTTAGAGAGATGAAGAAACTGAGAATAGAGAAGAAATATAGCTAGGAAAAGAGAGGAGAAAGGGGAGAAGCTCTAGACAGGGAGATTGGAAGAGAAGGAGGATTTTAGAGAAAACACATTCATTTTTATCATTCATTCATCAACTAACCTTCAAAGCTACAATGCAACACTTAAATAGAATAAAACCTACTTGGAAAATGACAAAGACACTAATGACCCATTAAACAAATAACAGAAAACCATAAAAATACTAAAAACTATAATAATAAATTAGCATAATAATGCTAACCTATAATAATAAATTAGCATAATAATGCTAACCTAGAAAATTGAAAAGCTTAATACTTTTAATGTAAAACATAAATAAAAATCTAATTTTGATGTCCTCATCACTTTCCATTAAAACCAACATCATACTCCAGACTATCCTATGTTTCTTACACAAAGGCATTGTTTTATTAAATTTCACAAAAGCAAATCATTGATACTGAAATGGTGGATACAAAAATCAGTGTTGCTCATTTTGAGAAGAAAATAGAAACCAGGTCTTCTAAAGCCTTTCAAGTTTCAACACACACAAAAGCAATCACACAGGCACACACAAAAATTTTAGTGCTTATAATCTTTCAAGAGGCTTCTGCTCAATGAACCTACATAAATTTTGTGCCACCCACTATTGTTTGGACGAAATCAAAATGAAGTTGCAGAAACTTCTATAAATTTAGCCATCTGTAAAGTTTCAAAACTTCACCAAATTTTGCAACAAACATAAAACACTGGAAAAAAAAAAAACCTGCAAATAACAAAGACACGGGGATGACGTTGATAAGAAATATGTTGATCAAAATTCTAAGCGCCTCACCTTGCAAGGAATCAATATAGTTCTCAACTAATCCCACAGTAAAGTGATAGTTTCCCATGAATCCCTCTTTAACCTTCCTCAGTTTAACTTAGAAAACACTCTCCCGCAGTCATTTGCATCTCTGTCATTTTGCATAGTTGAATCTTCCGGAAATAAAGGTATTCTCTCCTTTCAGCATTAGTGTAATATCATCTTGTTTTGCAGCGGCTGGGCTGAAACCAGTAGTCTACAAATATCTTCCTTTCAGCGAAGCACCAAAAGCTAAACAGCTATTGGAAACTAACGAACACATTAGAAACATACTGCTTGTCCCATGATGATACGGAGGGATTGTCAGATGATCCCGAACAGTGTGCTTTATGCATTTGATTTGCTAGGCTTCTGTTAAAGAACTGAAACATGAAACAGTAGAAAGTCTTTCTACATAAATCGGTGTATACCGTCGACAACGGAATTGCCTCTTATTTCAGGTAGTTGATAGAATCAACCGCTGTTCGTGTTAATAAACAATATAGTTATTTACTCAGGAAGAGTAATTTTATTAACGGCCTAGGAAATGGTGCTTCAGCTCGGGCAAGAAGGTAACCCAACCACAACTTCAAACTAAAAAGGATTTCGGAATAGCTCTTCTTCGTAAAAGAGGTCGTCCTGAAATGTATATTGAAAGATCAAGATTAGTGACTCGATGTTATAAAGTGTTGTAACACTTCGTGTGACACCAATTATAAATACGATATAAGACAATATTAAAATGCGGAATTTAACGACACAGGAGGTTGTTAACGCAGTTCGGCAATCAGCCTACATCTGCGGGGCCACACCCAGATATGAAAACATTTCACGAGTTCAAATAAGGTTACAAGACACTCGGACTAAAACAAAATAAAACTCCCTCTTATCTTTGATGCCGCCACCTTCAACCTTCACAAGTGAAACTGTTTTGCGAGCTCCCCTCGACTTTGAAACGATTCCTCCCGAGATCTAAATACGACAAGCTCCCCTTGTCGAAGATGACTCCTCCTGGAATCCGTGTATGGCAAGTTCCCCTTGCCCATGATAAAGATGACAAGCTCTTAATCAATAATCACATCCACCACACAGAAACGTGGGTGAAGAATAAAGACGACCCAGATGAATAGAGAAATTCGGCGCACACAAATAATGGCGTCAGCACCTTTCAACATAAAGAGAAAAGACTTTTATATCAAACGCAAGGTGCAGATCTGTTTCTCTCACCAATATCTTCTCGAAACATCTATACATTCAAAAGATCATATCCCATGAAATCAGCCTAAGGATCCGAAAAACTCTGCCTAACAAATTTGCCGCAGAGACACTTCCAATGACACTTTAGGAAAGTATCCCAAATAATTAGGAACATGATCCAAATTTGTTACGATTCCTTTTTCAACAAATCACATTTGAATTGACGAAATATTCTGTCAAATATGTTATCTAAAATAGAAGGATAGAATAATATATATTCCAAAAGAATATAATTTCCAAAAAAAATATCTTACCAAAAATAATCATTTGCAAAAAATATAATGCCAACACACAATAGCATTAACAAATATAACTCTTGGGAAACCGACATAGTTGCAGAGATTGAAGCTTCTCATAAAATCCTCCCGTCTCAAATTCGATCGAGAACTACAGTTCCTGAAGAAAAAAATAAACTCCTCCTCCCTGATTATCACTTTACATTGAACAATTTGAGATTCAATTTCAGCAAAAAGAGATCCTAAAACCTGAACAAGAACCAGAGGGAGACGAAGATGTCCACCACTCTTGACATCGCTATCCGCGGGCTGGGTCAATTCTATCCCTGGACAACGTTATTCCAATTCCAATCCCGTTTTGATGAGCCCGGTATCAGTAGTAATCCAATCCAAGAGGGCTCATAGTCCATTAACCTAGACTTTCTTACCCAGCCCATCCGGCCCATCCAATTTTGATCATCATCATCATCAACGTTGGAAAACGGGGAAGGGCAGTAAAAGTCATGCAGGTCCATCAAGCCTAATGAATGGTCCCACCATTTATAGTATAACAGAAAGGACATTGTCGTCATTTAACTTTCCAACTGCTACTCGCAGTTCCGTAAGCAGCAATAATATTATGTGCTCGCCAACACGCAATCTCTCTCTCTCTCTCCTTGTTTTTCTTCTTCCCTTCGTCCGACACGCATTTCTGCCAGAAGCGTGCTTCAGTTACCGTAAGTTTCTTCCGTTTCCTCTCTCTCTCTAAAAGAATTAATCGACAAGCGATTCGAGTCCTAGAAAGGGAGTCTGCGTTGGATTGCATAAATGTAGTTGGCGGTGAAGCATAGGGTTTTTATTTGCCTTTTTGTTTTTCGTTTTCTTTCAATTGATTGAGATGGCGTTTGATCTGTTGATTTTTCTTTGGGATTCCGGTTTGCTGGTTTGCTCGTCTCTTCCGATTACCTGAAACTTATCGGAATGAAAACTGCGCGAACTTATCGGAACGAAACGATTATTGTTTTCATCTTATTTGAATAAGGTATCAGTCAATCAATCGAAGTACTCATTGATATTACGTTTTAATAGCTAAATTAATAAAACTTTGTGCTTTAAAGTTGTATCCTTTCGCTTTAGTACAGTTTTTTGCTGCTAGACGGAGCTGTTTAGCTTAATCATTGTCTCTTGTTTGCGATATGTTTGTGGGTTTTGAATATGTAAAAGTTTTATGCCTCATATCTCTATGATCTATGTTTTTTTTCAGTGAGGTATCTCTTTCTCTTTGCGCGTGTCCCGTTCTCTTCTCCAATCCTCCTCTCACCGAACTCATTATATTTTACCCTCATATACCATACAAGAATATACCTAAATGGAGGTCAAGCTTTGGAACGACAAGCGCGAGAGAGAAATGTATGAAAATTTTGCCGAACTCTACGCCATTATAAAGGCCACAGAAAAGCTCGAAAAGGCCTATGTCCGAGATATAATCTCCTCGTCAGAGTATGAGACCGAATGTCACAAACTTATTGCCCACTTCAAAACCTTAGCTTCTACGCTTAAAGACACAGTCCCCAGCATTCAGCGCTTTGCAGACACTTACAAAATGGACTGCCCTGCTGCATTGAACCGCCTTTTGACATCCGGAGTGCCTGCTACGGTGGAGCATCGGGTTGCTGCTGCTGCCTCAGGCACCACCTCAGCTGCCGTTGTAGCAGAATGTGTGCAGAATTTCATTACTGCTATGGATTCATTGAAGTTGAATATGGTTGCTGTTGATCAGGTGCATCCCCTTCTTTCAGACCTTTTCGCTTCACTGAACAAGTTGAGCATATTACCCCCAGATTTTGAGGGGAAGACAAAGATGAAAGAATGGATTGCAAGACTTTCAAAGATGGGAGCAGCTGACGAATTGACCGAACAGCAAGCTCGGCAGCTTCATTTTGATCTGGAGTCTTCCTATAATTCCTTTATGGCAGCCTTGCCCAGTTCTGGTACTTAATTGAATATGTTAAAGCTTCATTGATCAAAGTAATAACGATAAAGTTTGTAAATGATTTTTTTTTACGTGCCTTTAATTTCTTCTTGAGTTGTTATTTTGAGTTGTGGTGTCTTTTGTGTACTGGTGCTTCTATTGGGATCTCAAAAATGACCCAGTAGTGGTTTCTGGTTTTGCCGAGTGCATAGACGTTTTGGTGATATCTGCATTTCAATATTAATATTGATATAGTGTGATATGAGTATATGACCAATAGTCAATTTTTTATGAATACTTAACTTGATATTTTAATTCTCGTTGATTAGTACCATCTTTTTCTTGTTGCCATTTTGGTTTTGATGCATATAGATTGTAGTTATACAAGCAATTGTGTAGGTTCTTGGGATGTGCAGATTGTTCTTTGATTAGCGTTGATTGCACTTGTTTTTTTTCCTGATTCCCGGTATACAAATTAATCTTTATTGGCTTCCATGAATTTGACAATGGCAAAATATCAGGATATAAATTGCCAAAGGAGAGGACTTTTTGCATTGAAATTTGAGAGTGTAGGTCGATGAAAATAAGGTTCCTTGTACTGAGCCATTGCTAGCCATCTTAGGGCTATGAATCAGATCTTATTTCCCCAACTTTTGCATAGTAATCTTCTTAAAAGCTTTTGTATATGAGCGTCTTATTGTTGCATTGTGTTGAAATGGGAACAGCCTCTAGTAGTTGGTCTTCTGGAATGGAAGACATACCTCTTATCCATCCATCACAAGCTGGGAAGAAATGGTGTGGATGGTCAGAGCTTTAGGTTGTGCAAAGAGCACATTGTTCTTCTTCCGCGAATATTGTGTCTTCGAATTTTGATAGTGGATCACGAGTCTTCCACGGAATGAAAGAAGGGCTGGGACACGACGGGTTTGGTCCCTGGATCAAACCGTCGCCCAATGGTTCCCCAACTTTTAGAACTAACCTGGAATTGTAACCGAACTGGTTTTATACTTCGGTTCGGTTGTAAACTTTTTTTGGATTTTAGGTTGGGTTTGGGCTGGATTTTGTTTTTTGTGGTCTGGTTTGAAAGTTGATTTTTTGTTCTATGGAGAGCAAGAGACTAAAAGTGAATTGTTCTTGGTCCAAGGATATAGTTTTGGATTAGGAGTCGACCTACTGCATTATCCAAAAGGTTAGCCATCGGGCGGACTATTACATGGTTTGTGCCTCACCCCTTGGTATTCTTCAATTAAATTGCAAAAGAATTTTATGTTTTGCTTATCTGGGATGCAGCCCTTGTACCTAGCGTCGCAACTCGATATGAATATTTATTTTGGATCAGCCTCCAAGTTCGATCGCAATATGGTTTAAAGGTCTACGCACCAGAATTTGAACAAGACAAAAGGCCAGACAGGTCCTGATTTCAGCGGAGTAGGTCGGCCCGGCCTGGTTCATTGTGGTTGCATAATACAATGTATGGTCAGACGTTGCTCTACTTAATTATGTTTTTCATTGAAGAGTTGCAGTGAAGTATACATATTTTTAGTTTTTGATCGAAAACTGGTCTGATTTATAGTCAATGAAGTTCAATCACAATCACAATGCAAGACTTCTCTGTGCCTATTGAAGAAGAAGTTAGTTTGAACTTGAAAGATCTTCATTTTTGTACAGCCCATAACCTCTGAGCCAAAACTTCTCAAGATGCTCAGGGATCTGACTGAAACACCATGCTTTTCTCCGATTGACATGAACCAAACAGTGTCATTTCCTACATCAAGTGGGGCAAAATCGACGTCAAAAGCGGGAAGAGCAGAACGGCAACGAGAACGGCGCCGAGAATTACAGCAATGCACGTCCATTTCCTCGAACTTTTCTGCTGTTCTCTGGCCTCCTGCAGTTGCTCAGTGCCTCGCCGGACAAACGAATTAGCATGTGCAACGTGACTCTCTATGTCGTTAAGCTGATGCCCCTGCGCCTCCACAAGTGCAGCCATGTCCAGAAATATCTGGTGCAGCTCAATCAGGTTCTTCTCTATCTCCTTCACTGCATCGTGCCTTTCTTGTATTTCTGATATTGTGTCCATTATTTGGCCTCTACCCTGTTCTTGAATTGCTTTCTGCAGAAAATTTTCGCTTTCTCCGCTAGATATCAGAGTCTCAATTGTTTCTTCATTTGCCTTCTCTCCTGTGATTGTGAAATACCTGCGTTCTACTGTTTCCTTGTATTCTGCATTCATTCTAGCTCTTAAGCTCTGAAAATCATCCATGGTGTCTTTAAGTTTCTTTCCCAATCCACTCACCACTGAGGTTCTTGTTCTATCGGCAGACGAGCCGGGACCGCACCCGGGAAGGCTCCGATGAGACGCGTTCGATCGATCGAGAGCTTCGAGCTTTCCTTTGATCACTTTGACTCTTCTTAAGACCTGGCTGACATCTTGATCCATTCTTGCTCTCAATTCTTTCATGGTTTTGGCGTTGTGGACTACTTTGCTTTCTTCATTTGCTTCTTGTAGTTTCTTGTAGAGCTTTTCCACCTCTTTCATGTCTTCCTTCACATTCTCAACGTCTTCAAAGAATTTATCGAGATTTACAGTCTCGTTTCCTGCCTCCATTCCGTCTTCGTACGCCTGCTGCTTCAGGTCGGCGTATTTTTTGAAAGAGTTAGAGAACAGATCGTTCATCTTGGCCGAGTTTTGATCCTTGCCAGCTTCTGCAGATCGAGAAACTACCCAGAGTTTGGATCAGAATAACATAAGATCTTGTCTGAACTGATAATGTTCTTAAGTTTTCGGATGGTATGGGTCTTCGTCTTCCTTGGTGTTTTTTGCTTCCTGTTTAGGAGGAAGAGAGAATTAGCTGAAGAAACTGGCATCTCCAAAATGGACGTAAGGTCAAGAGCTTCTGTTTGGAGAAATAATGGACGCGGAGAGGTCTGTAGTTAATTTGGGATTATTAACTATCCATAATTAGCCTCTAATCCCCGTTTTAATTCCCGTTTTAATTGGTATAATTCTATGGTTTAAAACCAATTTGAATTTCAAACTATCAGATTAAATTTGAAACACCTCCTAAACTAAAATCTCTAATAACTAAAACCTTAAACTATAAAAAATGTAACAGATCAAACTCTGGTGGGTGACCGATCACCTCCCGTTATAAATTTACGCCTAGAACGGGGGCTGCTCACCCCTGTTATGAATTAAAGCCAAGAATGGGGGGTCAATCACCCCCCGTTCTATCCAGTGTTTACGTGACACTGGACGTATTGGGTCGGAGGGTCGATGTTGGGGTGAGGACCCTCGTGTAACGTGCAATGCACGTGATTGGAGAACATAGGGTTCGCGTCCCCCGTTCATGGCTCCTTATTTTAGAGGTATTCGGGAACGGGAGGTCACCGCCCCAAAACGACCCCTTGTTTTCAAGAACAATGTTTATGAACGGGAGTGGTTTCGGGGCGGTGACTCCCCGTTCTCCCCCTAAAATATTAGGTGGTGAAAACGGGGTCACTGCCCCGAAACCACCACCCGTTCTCAAAATTAGGGCTGAAGAACGGGGGACCGATGGGGGCGGTGATCCCTAGTTCTTAAAATTATGGCTGAGAATGGGAAGTCATTGCCCCAGAACGGGGGGCCGATATCCGACAATATATAAAAAATCGGCCCCCTTTCCACCCTAAATTGCTGAAAAATCCGATTTTCTCTCATGACCCAACTGCGATTCCAACACAAAATCTGACAATTTCATGCCCCTACCGTGTTGATTTCCCCATCTCTAATCCTTGTCTTCCAATATCATCAAAAAATCTCACAAATCTAAACCCTAAATCATCAAAATCCCTAATTCCACCCAAATCGTCAAATTCCCCTCAAATGACACCTAAATTGACGATTAAACGAAAAACTGCCCCGCCATAAGGAGGTCCATCACAAGGTGGCCTGACCGAACGACCTTCGCCAAATCACCCATCGATGTCACAAGGAGGACCATTTCAAAGCGACAAACGACCATCGTTGTCACAAGGTGCTTCGTGTGAAGCACGACAACCGCCAACTGTGTATTTTTCAAATGAATTTCAAAATCAGATGTGTAAGGAGTAGTTTAAGTGGGATTTGTCAAACCGCTCGGTTATTCATTCAAAGACCGTCAACTTTAGAGGTTTGGAGTCATTGGAGATCAATAAGATGTTCAACAGAATTGCTCTATACGGAGTGTACAAATTGAGGGGGGATAGCTGTGATATAATTGTTCGCTTGTTTTATGCGAACTTGACCTCTACCGGGAGGTCAGGATGTTTGAAGATATACATCGTTGGTACAGAGATTTTGATATATCCAGAGATGGTTAATGAAGTGCTCGGGTTTGCCGGAGAAGGGAATGAGGTAGAGAGATACTATCATGCTTCCCGAGATTGTGATTTTTTCAGATCGACGAAGGGACTTGACTTCCTTAGGGAAATTCATCGAAATGCAAACATCGGAGGGTTCATGAAGTCAAAATCCAAGGATTTGAACTTCAGAGCTCGGGTTATTCACAATCTGATAACCCACACCATTCTACCACGGAATGGACATAGAGATCTTGTGAGTTGCATGGATCTCTATGTGATGGAGAAGCTGTACAACGGGAAGATGTTTGACCATTGCTTCGTGATTTTAGGTCACATGTATGAGATCGGTTGAACATGCAACAGATCGTCAAGCGAGCTCGGGTTTAACTATCGATTGGAGAGCAGCTGAGAGCACAGAGATCTGACAATGTATTTGATAGACTTCATTTGATTTAGATGGGTCTAGTTGAAATCGACGGGATTTAGGTGTAGGCAGAGTCGAAGAGCTCACCATCACATAGAGAGAGCTAAGGAAAACCATCATGGATTGGTGAAGCGAGATGACGACGATGTCCCACCGTAGTTTAGTTTATATTTTGTATTTCATTTTATGTATTTTACTTTATGTTTGTACTTTAGTTTATACTATGAGTATTATGATTGTACTTTAATTTATACTTATCATTTAGTTTATGCTATGTGGTGTATGGTTGTATTTTTTTTTATGACTGTACTTGAGTGGTACTTAATTATCTGCAACTGGCTGTTAGTTATAAAATTGTGATTTGAATATGTAAGAATTGTTTAAAACTAGCTATGAGAGAGTCATAAAACAAAGGAAACTCTGCTATTTTTTATAACTTTATCTCACTAAATTACACATTATAATAAATAGACATGTTACCTAGTATAATAAATACATAAATTACAGTCCGAATAGTCATACATTTATGCCTCTGTCATGTATATAAGATTCCAGCACATAATGAAAAACTATATTATACAATAATGAAAGTGTGTTTATGAGAGAATTGTATTAAAATTTATCTGCGTCTCGTCAAATGTGTGGAAACTCATAAATGTATCTTACAAAACAGAATCGGAAGTAGCGTCTGAAGTGGATCCTCTGCCAGAACAAGAGTGATTATTATGCCCCTGATGTCGACAAATAACACATGACATCGTTGAGTTCTTCCTAGTAATTGTCGAACTTGGCGGCTCATCGAAATCTCGCACTCTTTTCTTCTTTGGCCTACCAGGTTGACGATTTTTTTATAGGCGAAAGGATTTGCTTCATATTTTGTACGAGCGGCCATATGTGTTGGCCACTAATAAGATGAGTGTGAGTACATCTGGAGATAAGTTCACCGGTGATAGTATTGATGAAAGTACTTTTCCAGAGCTAGTTTTGTCGCGACCCTAACACTGTACCCGTATTTCCCGGTACTATATATTTATTTATTGGTTTTTTTTTTATCCCATAATTAAATACTTTAAATGACTCTAATAAACTCTATGTGAAAACTAAGTCGGAATTTAAATCGTTAGCGTTGTTTGTAAACCGTTTAAAACCAAACTTAAAACAATTAAGATAAAACTATTTAAAACAATTAAAACTATTAAATAAAACTTAATTTAAAAAAAACTATTTACAAGTAAAACAAAGGGGATGGCAGAATTGGCATTCTGCCGAAAAAAGGAAGCAGCGACCAATCGCTGCATATTGCAGCGACGGATCGCTGCATATTGCAGCGACGGAATGTGCAGCGCTCGATCGCTGCAATGTGCAGCGCTCGATCGCTGCAATGTGCAGCGCTCGATCGCTGCAATGTGCAGCGCTCGATCGCTGCAATGTGCAGCGCTCGATCGCTGCAATGTGCAGCGCTCGATCGCTGCAATGTGCAGCGCTCGATCGCTGCAATGTGCAGCGCTCGATCGCTGCAATGTGCAGCGCTCGATCGCTGCAATGTGCAGCGCTCGATCGCTGCAATGTGCAGCGCTCGATCGCTGCAATGTGCAGCGCTCGATCGCTGCAATGTGCAGCGCTCGATCGCTGCAATGTGCAGCGCTCGATCGCTGCAATGTGCAGCGCTCGATCGCTGCAATGTGCAGCGCTCGATCGCTGCAATGTGCAGCGCTCGATCGCTGCAATGTGCAGCGCTCGATCGCTGCAATGTGCAGCGCTCGATCGCTGCAATGTGCAGCGCTCGATCGCTGCAATGTGCAGCGCTCGATCGCTGCAATGTGCAGCGCTCGATCGCTGCAATGTGCAGCGCTCGATCGCTGCAATGTGCAGCGCTCGATCGCTGCAATGTGCAGCGCTCGATCGCTGCAATGTGCAGCGCTCGATCGCTGCAATGTGCAGCGCTCGATCGCTGCAATGTGCAGCGCTCGATCGCTGCAATGTGCAGCGCTCGATCGCTGCAATGTGCAGCGCTCGATCGCTGCAATGTGCAGCGCTCGATCGCTGCAATGTGCAGCGCTCGATCGCTGCAATGTGCAGCGCTCGATCGCTGCAATGTGCAGCGCTCGATCGCTGCAATGTGCAGCGCTCGATCGCTGCAATGTGCAGCGCTCGATCGCTGCAATGTGCAGCGCTCGATCGCTGCAATGTGCAGCGCTCGATCGCTGCAATGTGCAGCGCTCGATCGCTGCAATGTGCAGCGCTCGATCGCTGCAATGTGCAGCGCTCGATCGCTGCAATGTGCAGCGCTCGATCGCTGCAATGTGCAGCGCTCGATCGCTGCAATGTGCAGCGTGAGTTCTTCCTAGTAATTGTCGAACTTGGCGGCTCATCGAAATCTCGCACTCTTTTCTTCTTTGGCCTACCAGGTTGACGATTTTTTTATAGGCGAAAGGATTTGCTTCATATTTTGTACGAGCGGCCATATGTGTTGGCCACTAATAAGATGAGTGTGAGTACATCTGGAGATAAGTTCACCGGTGATAGTATTGATGAAAGTACTTTTCCAGAGCTAGTTTTGTCGCGACCCTAACACTGTACCGTATTTCCCGTACTATATTTATTTCAGCGCTCGATCGCTGCAATGTGCAGCGCTCGATCGCTGCATATTGCAGCGACGGATCGCTGCAATGTGCAGCGCTCGATCGCTGCAGTTGCAGCGACTGATCGCTGCATTAAGGCGGTCCAGTCGCCTTTGCTTCTCTATAAAATGCTCTCTGGAATTCCAGAAAGCAAACACTTAATTAACACTCTCTGGAATTCGATTCCAGAGAGCAAACCTCGCATGCTTAACACCATTTATCAACAATAACAACAATCAACTTATAACTTAAACTCAACCAACTTATAGCGGACTTTGCGAAATCCAACTGCGTGGATAGCTCTAAAAACCGAGCATATCCGTAACAATCCTAAAACCATTCAAAACATTTTCATAACATTTAACCAACAGTTTAAACAAAGCGTTTTATATACAGTTTAACCAAAAACATTTGAAACATCAAACGTATTATCTAACCCCTAACCAGAACTAAGTATCCTAAAACATTCTATACAACTATCAGCCCAAAACATCTCAATAACCCCAAAACACATACAGACATCCCCACGGGTCGGGTTAAGCGTCGACTGCGCCAGCACACTCCTGCGAGCATGTAACGACCCTAACACTATACCCGTATTTTTTCGTATTATTTTTTTTTTTTTATATCAATGTACTTAACACTTTGAACCTACCTTTGAGCGGAAATAAAACTTTTAGAATCGAAGTCGAAATCGGAATTGAAGTTAAAACCAAATCGTTTGAAAACTGATAGAAATTACTTAAATCAATTATTAAAAATAATTGAAACTATTAAAAATCAATCGACTGAAGGGAGGAGGACGAAGGGGCAAATCAGCCCAAAAGCATAGGCGACCGAACGCTTAACGATAAGCGTTCGGGCGCCCCTTGCACAGCCGCCCGAACGCTTAACCTCAAGCGTTCGGTCGGTTCACGTTCTGTTTCCAGAACGTGAATTCCGACCCCCTAAACCGACCGAGCGCCTCTCTAACCGCGCACAGTCGCCAAACTCTCTGGAAAACCAGAGAGTTCTGCGTTCCAACTCCTCTCTTTCTGCGACCCGTCGCCCTTCACATTTCTTTCTTTTCCTCTTCTTTCCATTCACGCCCTGATCACCAATTTCTCACACAACACTCAAACACTTTTCAACATTCACATTTCCTTCATCTTTCTTCATCACATACCATTTAAGTTTCACAAAATCACACTTCTATACAATAACCCCGTCTCTCGCATACATTACTCACGCTATTAAAGACCTATTCACCGACTCATAGCACGTTTAAAAACATAACCATATTTCATGAAAACGAACCGCGTGGTTCCGTTTAAAAGTTTAACAATTCCTCCTGTTTCAAAAATACCAAAACATTTCAAATTTCCTATCCAGACCCAAGCATCCTAAAACATTTATCTATACAATTTTCTATATTCTATCCATTGAATCCCAAAGCGTTTACCTAAGTCCCCACGGGTCAAAATCACGCCCCGACTGCCAGCGCACTCCCACGGGCCTCCTCCTTCAACATGCTCATACATCAGGCGGAGGGATGTCTTCCTCACCTGTCTCAATGTCACCTACACCATAGAATTTAACACGTGAGTTAGGGGCTCAGTAAATCTAAGTGAATGCAAATGTATGCTATGCTATGCTCTTTCAAACTATGTATTCTTTTCATTTGTTTTCTTTTTCTTTGTTTAGGTGTCTCTGGGTCACCCGGGGCTTCACTCTCGTTAGATAGGAGCGGCACATCCCGCGGTTGGATAGCCCCTCGGATCTAACACGGGGGGAAAGCATGCTTCCTCCGACAGCCATGCCTGAACCACCGCACCCGGCGTGACTATCTCTGTTGTTCGATTACGTACTTTGTTTACCTTTTTCTATGTAAAAACTCTGTGAAATTCATTTTGCATGCGTGCTTAGAAAACAAATGCATGAACGTGCTCTATGCAATGACGATAACGAACAATGAAAATAAAGCATTAACAACCAACAAAACTAAACTTTCTATAACTTAAAGTAGTCTAACTACCCGTCCTAATCACCCGAAACACGCAAACATCTCCAATATCCTCGATTCGACTCTATTCGTACGGTGTAGGCCTAAATGGCCAAACAAGTCATAGAGACTTACCTCGCGTCCGTTGTTCACCGAGCTTTGTCCACAATTGTTTGTTCACCTAAAACATTTCACAATATAAAGCATTAAACCGAGTCTAACATCACTAAACTCCAAAATCATTAACTCCTAACTAAATAAAAATCTCCTAAACTCCATTTTAGTTCGTTGAGGCATTTCGTCGAGCAACTCGCGCTCGAGAATCACCAAACATCCATTAATGGAGTTTTACATTTCTCCAACCACCAAAATCTCAACAACTTCCATTTAATTCCAACATCTTCATCTAATAACTACAAATACGCCCCCTTTGAGCCATAAATACGGTAACCCATAAATCTTTAAACTTATTTCGCGTTTTCAACGAAAACCCTAACGAACCCTAATCGTTTTAAACTCTAAAATTTGCTATTTAACGTTCCAAAAGTGTAGAGCCTTACCTAGAGAGCGAAGACAACGAAGAAATGTGAAGGATCGCCGGAGTTCGGAGGGACGTCGGCCGAAGTTCGAAAGAAATCGCCGATGAGAGAAGAAACGTCGCGCGAAGGAGAGGGAGAGGAAAAGTTTGCGTGAGGGAGGGGAAAGAAATGAGGGAGTTGTGATTTTTAATAGAAATTTGGTTTGCGAATTACCATAATGCCCTTCTCTCATTTTTCTATTTATTCCTCCAAAATTCTCGTTATTTCACTAACGATTCTATTTTCCAAAATTCTCATATTTCACCATAAATTCCAATTTATTATTACGGCTTCGTTAAAAACTTTCCGTTCGCAAAACAGACTAAATTTGATATATTTACAAAATGGCCGTTTATATTAGAATATAATAATTCTCGTAAAGCCGGGTGTTACAGAGCAATCCCCGTCAACTGCATCATGCCTCAGGAGGAGGGACATCGTCCTCACCTGCCTCGATATCTAGGTCACCTACACCATACAACACACTATGAGATAAAAATCTCAGTAAGCTCTACGTAAATGAAAATGCATGTTATGCATATGCTGTTCATAAACCATTTAATCGTTCTACCTTTTCGTTTCCCTTTTCGTTTACCTTTTCGTTATCCTTTTCGTTAGCCTTTTCATTTACCTTTTCGTTTTTCTTTTCATTCACCTTTTCGTTTTCCTTTTCGTTAACCTTTTCGTTTACCTTTTCGTTCCCCTTTTCGTTTATCATGATGCATGAACAATTCATATCATAAAGTAAACAACCACATATATACCATCAAGACGATAAACAAACAACATACGTACCATCAAGACTGTAAAGCGTAACCTATAAACCACTAAATCTAGCTACCCAAACCAAGCAAAATTAAACAAACGCATCTCCAAAACTCCTCGAGACGACATTCGACGTACGATGTAGGCCAATCGGCCAGAGAAGATCACGAGGACTTACCTCGTGTCCAAAGCAGTTCAAGCTCCGTCCACGAGCGTTGTTTGTATGAGGCAAAACATAATATCGAAGTTAAAACGAGTTTAAACTATCGATCATCCAAATTTACAAAACCTTAACTAAGGAACTTCCTAAAGTTCTAATCCAATTTATTGAGCTATTTATTCGAGCAATTTACGCTAGGCACCTCAATTCCTAATTTACGAGTTTTCCCTAAAATCTCGAAATTTCACAAATTATAACATTTTTCCTAAATCAACTAGATTAGTCCAATAACGTCCAATATACCCTTTATATCCTTAAACACGATAAACTTATTAATTACGAACCCTAAATCGACTATTTTTATCGAAACCCTAAACGAAAACCTTAACGATAAACTCTACGAAATTCGGAATTTAACGCTCTAAAACTATAGAATCATACCTAGAGCGTTGATTGGAGGAGAAAGCGTGAAGAAAACGGAACGATCGGAAGACAAATCGGAGGTCGGATGTTGAGGATCGCCGCAGGCAGAGAGGAGAAGGCTCTCTGGTTTTCGTGAATGCCAGAGAAGAAAAGAGAAAGTGAGGGAGAGAAGAAGGAAATTGTCATTTTATAAATTTTAGTTTTGCGAATTACCATTTTGCCTTTAGCACTTAATTCTATTTGTTTCGTCCTTCGTTTTCGTTAATCGGTTAAAGATTCGGTTTCACCAAATCTCCTTATTCCACAAATAAGTCCAACTTATTATTTGGGTCCTAACAAAATTGTCCGTTTGCAAAACGGACCTCGTTTACTATTTTTACTAAAACGTTCTTTATATTACGAGAAACTCAATTACTCGGAATTAAACGTCCAAACTTTGAAAATTCTCATAAATTCTTTAAAATCCATATTAATAATTAGGATCATAATGACGCTTTCTTTTCGCAAAATGGACATGATTTGAGATATTTACGAAAATGCTATTATATATTAAAATAATAATATCCAGAAAAGCTGGATGTTACAAGTTTCATGAAATAAATGTAAGAAATGGAATGGACACATGGAATTCCAGTAAGCTCCCACCTGTAATAGTTGCACACACACGTATTCATGTCGACAACATATTGTTCGTTGCCGTTACTGATCTCAAATCGTGCAGCTCCCGCAAACATAACACTCTAATTTCGAGCTGCACGTTCTAGATTTACAAGCTTTTTTTTTATTTGGGGACACAAAACGTTTGTTGACGAAGTCAAATTCTCATATTTTTTGACAATCCTATTCATCAAACACTTTCGGATCATCTCAAACATGGTCAGAATCGGTTTGTCTCTGATAGGTAATAAAACTGTATTGAATGACTCACATAAATTGTTTAATCTCAATTCACACTTGAGAATCGAAGAAAATGCATGACTAGCCCAATATCTAGGGTTCGTGTCTCGAAGATATGCGTGAGCATCTGAGTTAATATGATGTAAGTTTTTCATTTCTATCTCGAAATGAAAAGTTGTGGTTGCCCTGGTCGCATTTCACATTGCATCTCTATATACTCTACCCCAAAATTTATTTTTGAAATTTGTGTACATATGCCGGTGACAGTAGCAGTGGTCGGCTGACGGTAATTCATGCTACATAACAAGCAACAACTTCTGGTATTTGAAAGAAAAATAGAGTCAACATAAAATAATATAACTATCACAACACCCTAATATTTGAAAGAAAAATTGAAAATGTATTATACCTTTTGTCGATTTGAAACAAATGTCCATCCGTATCCCGATTCAGTCTGTAGGTCTTCCTTCAATAATTTCAAAAGTCACGTCCATGAGTTCATACACTCTGATTCTACATTGGCAACAACAACGAGATATATTCTATCGTTGTCATTAATACTGATGGCTGTCAGTAATTGACCGGGACACAAGCCATTTAGATGACAATCATCTAAACAAATAATAAGTCTACCACACTGCCGCAAACTTGCCTTGCAAGCAGCCATACACATATACATTCTTTTGAATACACATGACTCATTATCGGCAGAGCCCACCAAGTAAGTCTGTAGTCCCAATGTGCTATTCGAATTTGATCTACGTATTTCTTTTACGTACGACCACAATAGCTTGTATTGTTCATCGTCATTAAGTTTTCGCGTTTCGCTTCTTGTTCTTCAGGCAAGATTTGATGTAATGTTGACATTCAAATCATTCCTCACCGTCTCAATAATGGAAGGAATTTTCCACGTATGTTGAATTTTGAACTTATCCAAATAATGATTTGTCACTCATTTTGCAGTAGCGTGTCGATTGTCAATTTTTCTTGAACAGTTGTGAGAATCGTTGATACTCTTTATTTGAAACGTAAGCTCATTTTGCATTCTCGAACCATGCAATCGCCAATCACATCCGTCTTCATACACGGCCGTTAGTCGCCGAGATTCACTTTTAATGAATTTGATCCCATAACCATTATTCAAAGCATATTCTACTATTTCTTTTTTAATTACCTTTTAATAGCTATATTTTTTCCACAGATAAAATCTCATTGAAATTTATTCTTTTATGGATGAGCTTTCCACTGCATCATCCTATGAGTCGAACAGTGTTCGAAGCTCATCGTCTAGAGTTTTCGACGTTGATTGCACCTGTAACAAACCTCTTCCTCTCTAGTAAGATATTGTCCGCTTTGAGCAACTCTCGGCCCTCACAAATTTGTTTTCTACTAGGACTTCCCAGTCGGTCACCCAACCTGATATTGCTCTCGTCGGAGCACTCTTAACTACGGAGTTCTTATAGAATCCGTTGCCAATTTTGCTCCGAAAACGTGTCTTCTATCTTGAGAGAGTTTCTTTACATATGTTTCATCCATATATTTTCTTCCAAGCGATGTGGGATTATAGCCACAACCATCACAATACACCCCTCCTCACGGGGGCCCGACGGCCCTGTCGGCCATATGTTGGACACATGCTCTGATACCACTTCCTCCTCAGTAAGATACTGTCTGCTTTGGGTAACCCTCGGCCCTCACAGATTTATTTTCTACGAGGACTTCTCAGTCGGTCACCCAACCTGGTACTACTCTCGCCGGAACACTCTTAATTACGGAGTTCTTATAGGATCCGTTGCCAATTTTGCTCCGAAAACGCATCTTACTATCTTGGGAGGGTTTCTTAACATACGTTTCATCCATATTTTTCCTCCAAGCGATGTGGGATTGCGGCCACAGTCATCACAACACCTCTATTTCTTCATTATCTTCTAGGTGATCGAATGCCCGAAGATCACCATATATGGGCGTAGAGTACGAATACCAGTCCATCTTGGCATCACAAGTTGTTGTCTCGTCTAAATCAACAGATCTACTCGAATCAGAATCCATCGACGTCGCTAATACAGAGAAAATTCGTCCGAACAAAAGAATGGTGGAGAATTTTTAGGGTTTTCACTAGCCGGGGGTGAGAATGGAGAGTCGTTTCCTTATATAGTGTGGGAGATCGGCCCCCCGTTTATGAGAACAGCCCCCGTTCTCAGGAAAAATAATTGAGATTGGGGGCCGTTTCTGGGTGGCGACCCTCCGTTCTCAATCTTACCAAAAAATATGGCCAACAACGGGGGACTGTTTCGAGGCGGTGACCACCCGTTCCTGAACACCCTCTAAATTGGGGAGGTAGGGAATGAAGATTCATTTCGAGGTGGTGACCCCCCGTTTCCAAATACCTCTAAAATGGATAGGTAGGAACAAGGAATCGTTGAGGGCCGGAGACCCGCCCCCCCCCCCCCCCCCTGGTTCGGAGAACGGAGAGGTCCTCATCCCCCACATCGACCCCACGACCCAATACGTCTAGTGCCACATAAACACTCGATAGAACATGGGTGATCGACCCTCCGTTCTCGGCGTTAATTCAGAACGGTGAGTGATTGACCACTCGCCAAGGTTTGATCTGTTACATTTTTTATAATTTAAGATTTTAGTTATTAAAATTTTTAGTTCATGAGGTGTTTCAAATTAAACTCATATTTTAAAATTTAAATTGATTTTAACCATAATTCTAATGCAAGCACAACTCTTTCTCTCTCTCTCCATTGCATTTACTAATCGTAGCTGCGGGTAAGATTGAGAAAATTTAGATGGGGGAGAACTTTGATCTTTCATTTTGATTGCTCGACATTCTGCGTTTCAAACCCGAAAACTAACATTGTTCGAGACATCGAAACCAAAGACAAACATGAGACAACATTATATGTGTATGTACCTTTTCTATGATTAAAATGAAGACAATCCCGAGACAGAATTTCTAACTTACCCAAAATCCATTCATATTCAACTGCCTGAAGACAAACAAGAACAGCTTAGTTACATACTCTCGTATGTTTTTTCTCCTTTGCCAGCTCCAGGAAGAAGATGCAGATAACTTCAATTTACATTTTCATTAGTTTCCCACCGATACCTCATGGGAATTCACTAAAATCTACTAACTGTACGAGAATGACATCATATCAGAATGGCTTCTCGACCACAATCGACACTTCAACCAAGACCCTCTTTATGAACACAACTTCAGATGCCCGAAATTGATGTGGATGAATGTACAACAAAAATCAATGGTTTTCCAGATTGTTAGATCATTTTTTTACCCAGTGGCTGACATGGATGCCGTAATGTTTGTAAAAGTTGCCGGAAACTCCTTGTCGTCTTCATCACAATTACTGCTGAGGTCGACGCCATTATTATTACTAATTTCTGCCAGAGCTCCACCTCCGCTTGGCTCTGATGGATTGCTTGATGTACTTCCATCGGAACCGGATACTTTCAGCTGCCCGGGACTCCTCTCGGAAGCATCTTGGAGCAACTTTATCACGGTGCCGGAATCGGAAACAGGAGACAGCTCTTCCTCTCTTTCGGGTTGGATATTCAGATCAATTTGTCCTTTAAAAGGTGACGTGGATGTTCTTTTCTTGGTCTGATCATCATCAGAATAATCATTCATCTCCTTCTCCACCAGTCTACTACTACTACTTTGCAGAATTTCATCATCCACTTCAGGAACTGACAGTTGCTGCTTTTTGCGGGTGGTTTCTGCTTCCCGCTCTGTCTGTTTTCTTTCTCGGCGAAGCATTAGAGTTCTGAATCTGCGTTTTACTGTCAGGCAGACATTACATGTACATGTTTGCTTATGTTTGGGGCCCTTACCGCTTGGAGGTTGGATACAGACGATGCAAGAGCAGCCAGGTCTATGGCGAGGGTGCTTAGTAGTGGCCTGTGAAGATGCCTGGACTGAATCGCCCTCACCCAATATAGCCAGGTTTGCAAGAGCGTCAAGCCCTTCCAAAGCCTCGACCTGGTCTGGTTCTTGTTTGGCAGCCTTCATTTTCTTAGGAGCTGTCAAAGACCAAGGTGACAACCAATTCAATAGTTGGACGCTTTGCATGGAATATAAGCTAACCAGTGAAATGAAAATTACTCAGTAAAACAATCTTATAAAGATCAATCGAAAAATAATCTCATAAAGCAGTTGTCTCCGGACGTTAAATGAAAATCCAATGATTGTTTGAAGAAACAATACCCGAGTAACTGGGGGCTAGCATTTCTTCAAGCTGTTCTGTAGTCAGTTCTTGTGCAGCGGAACAAATGGATCTATCAGGCAGCGTAAAGAAGATTTTAAGAGTAATTAAATGCAGAAAGCCTCCCAGTTTATCTCATTGCTGTTATTGTGCAATTTACTATCTGGATATCTTCCGGTCATTCGTGTAAAGGGCATATTTCAGCATTTCTCAATTTCAATTTAAAATACCAATCCCTCAAAGATGTCAAATGTTCTTCCTTAAACAAGCTAGTTAACAAATGACTTGACTCAAGGGTGCAAATTTCTATTTCCTAAATGGACTCCATAAACTGCACAGGTCAGCCTGAGGAACTTGAACTACCATAGTCATGTTCTATCTTAAATGACAAGTGAGATTCAGAAATTTATAAGAGAATAATAAAAAAAAAAAGATTTAACTCTGCGCGGAAAAATATTATTCCATTACCTTTCTGGGTCCCAAGAATTGTCAGAACAAGTCCATTTGGAGGGAAGAAGAATGCTAATTGGCAGTTTTCGCCACTTATAACAGTCTTCACACTGTGTCCACTGGTTTTTTTCACTGCAAAGGAAGGCCAGGAATAATAATCTGCTAGAGTGATACAATTTAATTGCAGTTCCATGAATGTTTAGATGCTGAAAGGCAGTTTACTCAAAGGAAGAAGATGATAAACAACAAAATAAGATAAAGCCAATTTACATAAACTTCATCAACAAAAAAATAAAGCCATATCCCAGCTCCCTTTCTACTAAAAGCAAAAAAAAGGAATTGCAGAGTAATAAACAGTCCATTCGGTAAAAGGATATATTACAATGCATTTAGATTGAGGAGAGAAATTCATAACTAAATATAGAGGAAGTAACCACATAACTAGCAAGAAAATTTTGGGTGGTAAGTTATATGATACAAGATAAGTGATTTACCATGTATTATCAGAAGTTATAATGGTTGGCCTCCCAATTATTGGAGCATCCTACAAAAATATTTTAGAAAACTGATGTCACTGCCTTGTTAGAGTTTATCAATGCCTTGGAAAGGGAATATATCATAATAAGACAGTTCCTCCACGTTCAAAACCCAAATTGCAACTCTTGTTTGCATAAGAAAATGTGGAGAACTAATCAACCCTTCACAGAATTTTAAAGAAGAATGAACAATGCATGGGATGAGCATTGCATCTCACTGATTTGTGGCTTTTGGGAAATAGAGATGCGCCTCCAACAAATCATCAAACCAGGACTTTGAACAAATATAACAAATAAAAAAAAAGTGATGCAAATTTATAAAAAAAAAAAAGCACATCCAATAGTCATGGAGTCCAACCTACTTCAGCAATATACACATGCACGTCTTACAAGGTTTTAACAGCCAAAGTATGATACATGACCTGACATAACCATATTTCTCCTCAGAAAAATGACCCTCTAAAAACAGACATGATATCAGACCCCATATACAGCCAAAGGCATAGTTAAGGTATCACACCAATAAAGTCTCTCACATATAAGCACCAAGGTTGATGAATTGAAGATATCAAGTTCAAGGGAAAGGCAGTAGAAGATTGATTTGAATACTATCACAAAGAAATACCATCTAATACAAATTACATTATTATTCCCTAAACTGAAGGGCAAGCAGTGAGTACCTCATATTCCTCAAATTCAAAGCCTTCAATCACCACAATACTGGGAACAAGGCTAGAAGGGGGACGGAGCAATCCTTGAGCTTCTTCCCAAGTCAACTTCAGCTCTATAATGTCCTCACTTTCAAGTTTAAGTCGTTTAGTCTTTGAACCTGGTGTGCTATTTTTCCTCTTTCTAGCAACAAGAGGCTTTGTTCCCAAGACTTCTTTTGCTATGTATCCTGACTTGTCAACTTTTGTCCATGAATTTGGATCCACCAGGTCAGCCTAGTTGATTTATCAAAAACATTTCATCCTTGATTAAATTTTGATTTTTTTTTTGGTAAAAGAAAACTACACAAGGAGCGTGAGCAGACAGAGAAAACTCAGCAACCCCGACAAATATACAAGAAATATTTTTGTCTTCTCCAAAAAAAGGATTAGCAAAAATTATGTTGACAAGATATAGCATCAAATTCTTACCTTAAAAAATTACTATATTTGATTAATTTTAAAGAATAAATAGTTCAGGTAAAAAAAATCTTCAACAGTTAAGTTTTAACAGTACTTACGTCTCCATGTGTAGGAACTCCATTGATAGTCTTATTTATTTCATTCTCCTGTCAACGCAAGCAAATAATGAGCAACTAAACATTTGTAAGCTATCCAATAAACATTTCTCAGTATACTATCGTCCTAAACAACAAAACAGAGTCAGCAATGCAATGATTTATCAAAATCTATCATTGACTGCACATCTACCTAAAAGTAAGATCAATCCTACACTCGGCGCATAAAGTAATCATATCTTGTAGACCAAAAACCCATCACATCCATCCCTTGTTTTCGGCTTAGATACAAATAATCTATGAGGCACATGCGCACATGTAACTTGCGACGTTTCTTCTTGAAATACCAGTTGGTCAAGTTGAAATAATTTTATGTGACCTCACTAACAGACGTGATGCAAGATTTTATGCAGGAAAAAATTTCCAATAGAAAGGACTTGTGAACCCAAAGAAACTTTCATAAGACAGTTAAATGACAACAGAGACGGACGCACGACATATCCATGAAAAATCCTAACATCTTAAAATATACACCAATACAACTGTCTTACGAGGAATTCACACATCGAATGATGCTTGCATATATATAAGAATACAGCTGTGACGAACCTGATCAGGTGCTGTTGTAGCCCTTCTGAACCCCATAACCAACTTCCCTTCTGGCTCTAATCGACTAAACGTTACTGAGGGAAAATGAAAAGAAAGGGAATCAACTCTCAGTGCAGTCACCAAAATTTAAAGCTGTACGTGAAAGACAGATGAATGAATTATATTGAAGCAAAAGAGCAGTTATATTGCGCAGAAGACTCAACGTAGAAGTGTCTAACCATATGCCTAACTTGATGAACATCAAATTAAAAGCCCCATAATTTTTAATCACCGAAAGTCATATTTATTGAGTTGAATACCTATATCGCCTGCTTGCAATTGCATGGCTTGTATGCAAGGAGTAACACCTTCAAGAACATACATCCTACTATTATTATTGGGCCAGAAACGGAATTGAAATATCCACTCCTTTCCTTTTGCATCCTGGACTTTCAAAGGTAATCCTTCCGGTTGAGAGATTGATGGAAAATATGCCTGTGATGCAAATGCAATGATTATAAGAATATAAAATTATAAAAAAAAAAAAACAATTGCGCAGTAATGAACAATTTAATTCAGTTTTTAATACTAATGGTTGTTACCAATTATCTATGCAGTACAGATTAACCACATTGTACATAAATGGAATTTCAACTTAAATAAACAGTATATAGAATGTTTATAAAGAGTCAATCACTGTAACAATAAGAACTCACCTCTGCACATTTTTTTGGAAGTACTAACCGCCCAATCCGGCCAGCATCACTAGCACTTAGCATTTTCTCAAATAAAGGAGTAATCACGGAGTTTGAACTTAAAGGTTGTCAAGGTGTACAGATTGCAGAATCACAACTATCTTGCCCCACACACAAAAAAAAAATATAGTAAAACTTATGTCTCAAGCATAGCATTGAGAGCATAATAAAATTAAAAAGAGAACTAGGATATACTAGAGATTTTTTTAAAGGTTATTTGTTTTCAGAGTTTTCAAGTCCTCAAATTTGTAATTATTTCTTTTAATTCAAGATTTCTCATTGCTCATCAAAAAACCAAGCAAAATATCTGAGATACAAACCCATCCAAAATTTTAAATATTATCTTTATGACTGCAAACACTATCAATAAAGCTCTATGTCAAAGGATACTCAGCAGATATTTGCTGTAGCTCTTGATCGGTAAATCGAGGCCAATATCTTGGAAGTAAATAATTTCTTCCTCGTTGATCTGCTCGAGACCTTCCATTACGAACATTATTTTCATTAGGTGAATCAGTTCCATTTTGTAAACTGCTATGAGTGCTATTCAACTGTTTGGCCTGAGGAGGTGGATGAGTTGGCCTTAAATGAGTTCCAGAAACTCCATTTTGACAACTTTTATCATTCGGAGATGCATACGGAATATTTAAACCAAATGGTGGGATAGATGAATCCTCCTTCAAGGAAATAGAATGTTGTGTTGGGTTAGAACACGAATTGTATAGCTCTTCGCGGTTGATCCCTGTAACAATGACAAGATTAGTCTTCATCAGGGAAAAAAGACCTTGACGGAAGATTAATGAAAACATTCATATAAGGTACATTTCACATTTCATTGGTAGAGAATGATAACGTGCCTGCATTCCCACTCTCACATATATCCCGTGAACCGTGCTTCAAGTTTCCATTCAAGAATCGATCAGAAAAATCCTCATTTTTCCGTCTCTCAAAACAAGGTGTAGATGTTTTTTCAATGGAACTGGGTTTGCCAATGCCAGTAGCCATGTCAACTTCATATGGAATCCTAGAATGCATTTCAGGTGTAGCAAGAGAAGAATTGAATAGACTTGGAGCTTGTCGCCATGGTACGGGTCCTGATCCAGCCAACTGACTCCAATTCTTCACAGATAGATCTTTGAGTCGGTCTGGGAAAGACGAATGGAAAAACACAGAAGACGACCACATTGGATGTGGAGTCTGAGACAAAGATATAAACACATAGTTGAATTAACATGACATTCCACAGGAATACCTCATATGTATCCAACACCAAATCAAATTAATTTATGGGTCAAAGCAACACAGATTACTAATGAAGGCACGCTCAAGCATTTCTCGAATCCCACTAAAAGATAATAAACAAAGCAATTTGATGAGCAAAGAAATTTATGCTAGAAATAGCATAGAAATAAAATGCTTTCAAATGATTTATTCATCAATCTATAAGCTAATGTGACTAATACTTTTCTAACACCAAATTCTACAAGGCCACCAAATAGTTCTCTCAAATTATTTCAAAATCTTTCAACCATGTCCATCAGGGGGAAAAAAGATAGAGTCTCTGAAATGAGTGACACGATCAACCCAGTTTAAGGATGGGAGTTAGATATAAATTAAGGAAAAGAAAACGAACGAAACAATGAAAGTTAAGAGGACAAAAACTATCAGCAACATTTAAATTTAAGAGAAAAATAAGTTCATCCTACCATAATGGAGTTCTTCCTTGAACATGCCATGCACTCAACACCTCCAGGATCCAGTAAAGTAAATCCATGAGCCGAGACAATACATCCACAATGAACACGCTGCAAAGGCAGATTAATTATTATTAGTTAATTTTGATTCTTTGTCAAGGAAAGCTTGTAGTATATCAGGATCAATTCTTGCCCACCTTCCCACACGTCTCACAGGATCTCCAACCAGTAGCATTTAAGTGGAAAGTTTCACAGAATCTTCCTTCGTCATAAGCACAACTAAAATAGCATTGATGGACAAATTTTAAAATTGCTCAATAAATTAGGTATATCGACAATCAAAGGATATTAATTTTTCACAAGTCCAACAATAATGCTCAGCTCAAATTCATAAAAGAAAAAATATATAAAACTAGTACAATATTAACACCAGACATTCTATCATTCTTCTTTTTACAAATCGCCAATTAGTTCAACCAATTAAACAAGTATGCACTGATATATTCACTTTCAAATATATGTCAATAAAAGAGGTATCAAGGAAATAAAAAGAAACAATGAAAACAATAAGTAAACAATCAAAGTTACAACTAAAAGTCATTCAATCTAAGGAAGAGACAAAATGAAACAGATCCCAACTAAAAGAACTTATTGGAAACTTGGTAATACTAGGCAAATTTTTCATCTACCTGGAAAAAATGATACACCACTGACATGGGTCCATTTTTTGAAGTATCTGCGCTTCCCACTGAATTATAGGACTATTCCTGATGACGAATTTTTTTAAAAATTTGTTTCTGGCTTAACTAATACTAAGGATCGTAGGAATTGTCATTAATCGCCAAATTTTTTAATAACTCCACCGTTCTCCAACTTCATTTTGTACATAATTTCCAAAATAAACATAATCGATATATCAACAATAATGATATCTAGTAAAGGAAACAAAAAATCCTTGTGCAACAAAATGAAAAAAGCTAAAGACTAAAATGTCCAACAGATTGAAGCTTTCTCAGAAGCTCCTTCGAAACACAGACCCAGTTATTGTCAATTCTCCATTCTGAAAAGGTTACCCAAGTAGGAAAAAACATACATATGCACCCTTTCTGATATAAGTAAAGTCACGCTCGAAACAAAACTGTTTTCATGATAAAACTCAGAGCGAGAACAACCAGATTACCGTCATTAACCCGTACCCAGAGACTCCGCATAAGAGAATAGAAAGATAGCTCGATCTTGAACAACAACGAAAAGTCATCGAACTTCATTCTACACCTCTTTGCAGCAGGTTTCCTCGATTAGGCAAAAAAATGAAATCTCCACTCCAAAGTGGAGTGAAAAATAATACTTCTAATCGCAATTTCCAGAAATCCAAAAATACCACATTCCTACTCACTAACCAAAGTCCAAAACCGCAAAACCACTGGCACAATAAGCCGAAAATCCAACACGAAGAAACCAAAGCAAAAAGAAAAAAGTAGTCAAGTCAACGAGCAGAAAAATCAACTCACCCGCATCGATCACAGAGCTCCGCAAACTCGCCAGTGTGAAGACGCCAACCTTTCCTCGACCTCTCGGGTTTCAATTCCTTACAGTCAGAGTTATAACAGACCTTCATCGACGAGGATGAAGACGAACCAGCGGGGACAGCAGCAGACGCCATTGAAACTCCCCCCAGTAAACCAAAGCAGCAAAGACTCGGGTCACAAACCCTAGAAATCCATCGACACGAGAGATTTAGAGAGAGAAACGGGAGCGAAATAGTCCCCCCAAACCCAAACTGGTGGTTGCGGCCTGATCTGCGATAATAATAATACTCACCAGCAAGAAAGATTGAAGACGGGGGCAGGAGAGACAAGAGGGTTTTAGAGAGAGAAACTAGAGAGAGAAATATTACTAAACAAAAGAATGTCCTTGTTTTTAGGGCATCCCTCGACGTTTTTCTCTTAATTATTATAATTATATTATCTAAAAACAGGGGTATTGTCGTCAATTGAATAAGTTCATCCATGGCTGTGGGAGCGAGTGGGGTCAGGAGTTTTACATCCGAGAGTGGGAAAAGTTGAGTTAGGGTAGTTAGTCATGCATGGCCCCAGCCGGCCGAAGGCCATGCAATCACGTAAGACCAACTCAGTTCCATCCACACGCGCCTAGTGTTTGGATAAATAGCTGATATTTGTTTTAGTTGAAATTACAAAATTAGCCTCAAACTCCTAGTTCTACTGAAAATGACATTTGATCTTAGTCACTTTTTTACAATTGTTTATTATATTGGATTAAAAAAAGGCATGGATTAGAGAGATGACGTGTCCAACAACACCTGGTAAATGGGAGGGCAACAATTCTAGGTCATGTCTGAAAATGTGTACAACAAATGGGGGGTGTTGTTTATTTGGTTGAATTGGGCAAAGCTAACACCTTTCTTGACTGTAGAATCTGGTCTTCTAGGTCCCCAATCGGCCGGCCAAGCCCCATCTCGTACTGAGGTCAACCGACTTTTCAATAGGCAAACCGACTAGTAGGGTTATTCTGACCGGCCGACACGACCGACTGCATAAAAATGTTCAAGAAAAGAGTCGCACCCTTCCCAATTCAACATTCCACCGTAAATTTTATGTAAAAATATTAGACGAAGGAGTGACAAATTACGTAATGGCTAAAAATTGATCTCTCTCGATATACACTTGGGAGCGCGAGTGTAATGGCAAAGAACAACAACTCCAGTGTAGCAATTTGCTACCTCTCTACACTAGTATGTTGACAGCTGAGTAGTGATGACTGACGGGGTTAGGTTGATTATTTCTCAGTTTGCAAACCTCACGGCTGGCCCCCTGCCCTGGTTGGATCCAAATGGCCTTCAGGAAGACCAACGTTTGGGTCCACCCTAAAATATAGGTAGTTTAGTGGTGAGGCGGTTCGGTTCCTAAAAATCGGAACTAGCACCATCGCCCAAAGTTCAATGGTTTTGAAACCGGAACCGACTGTGTGTCACGGTTATGTCCCGATTTAGTTTTAAATTTGAAAAAAAAAATTTATACATTTGTATTGTTTTTGGGTTGGATTTTAATCGTTTTCAAGTCAAATTTTGACCTCACAGTCTGATTTTCACGATTTTTGACCTCAAAACCGTGGACCACGGGTCTTGAAAATTTTGAACTGGAACTAAGAACTGTGGTGGGCAAAACTGGATTGAACTGGGACGGAAATCGCGGTTCTGATTAAAACCGCGGTTTCGGTCCGGTTTTGCCCTATACTTGAACTAAGTGCCTCAGTGTTAGTGTAAACGAAATAAAGTGTGAGCCGGCTGATGACCCAGAAGTAAACCATATGGGCTTGGTTTTGAACAGCTTAGGGTCCAACCCACTTTTGTCTGTTCGACTTGACCTGTTTCTATAATGTACTCTACTACTATTGCTCGCAGTCGCAGCCATGGAAGAGAAACGGGACGAAGAAGCCATCGATAACCAACAGCCCCGAGGCCGCCATATCAAGAAAAGAGCTCTTAGAAACAAATCTTTGTCGGTTACTTTCGACGAGAAAGACCTCAGGTTTGTGACACAATCTCTGCTCCTTCTTCCGTCCCTTAATGGCAAATTTTCTTTCTTTACTCGTTTGGATTGTTAATTGCGGTTTTGAATTTCTGGGTTTTGTGGTGAGAAGGGACTACGTGACTGGGTTTCAGAAGAGGAAGAAAAAAAGGAGAAAGGAGGCGCAGAAGCTACAAGAGGAGGCCAAACGGCGCCATCGCATCGAACTAAGGAAAAAGGTTTGGGGTTTATTATACGACTTCAATAAACTGCTCTTAAATGCTCGGCTTAGTTTTTTCATCACACTCGAAATGTATGAAGTTTGAACGTCTAGGCATCCATATGTAAAGCATGGCAAATTGAAGCTTTATTTCTGCGATTCATAATACATTTGATCAAACGACGGAAGTTCTTAGTTAATAGTGATGTTGGTGGCCACCTCCAATGGGATGGCCTTAGTTAATAATGATTCTTCCCAACCTTCATTACCTTGACCAGATCCCAAATCATTTCTCTGTTGTTGATCTTGTGGAGATGTCCTCCATCCATTCTCTTCAGTCTCTCGTTCAACAGGGCTGCGTCTTTTTAGGTTCTATTTTCCCTTTCTCTGTTGTTGATCTTGTCGATGTTCTTGCTCGTGTGGCAGTGTCAAGGTAGTTGTTCTTACTTCAAATGATCTTGTTGATGGTACTTTGTCTGAGTAGTCGTAACACGAACTGTACCATTGTTGTCTTTGTTCTTCTCCCCAGTATTATTAATTATCTTTGCCTGAGAATCAAGAACCCAAAAGCGGATTGCTTAGAAACGAAGCAATACTATCTGTCGCCCAAGTCTTCCATACAATTATTTGCATATCTTTGCTAGAAAAATGCAGATTTCTACAAAAGAAGCATGTTATCTATTGCAAATTGGAACATTTGATTGTCAGCGATGTTGTCAGTTTTATGTCTTACATCCTGCAGAGGAAACTTGAAAAAGAGTTTGTATTATATGGGGGTGCTCCTCCTGCTGAAGAAGAAGACTTGGACCTTGATAAAGAAGATGGAGATAAAGAGCCAATTACAACAGTTTCAGGTACTTTCAATTCTTTATAATGAACTCGCTTTAAACTTATTTCCGTCCTTTTAGAAACCCGGTCTACGATCTGAATTTGATCGTTGGTGATAGAGGTTTAACATGTTTTCTCCATTGTTACTATGAACTCGAGTGATGAGATCGATAAATCCGGACTGGAAAGGCATGTGAAGACTGTTCTTCCTAAATTTAATTTTGTTCATTCTCCATTGGAGAATCAGATGCATGATTAGTGGGTAATACTTAATTTTCGTATTGTTCGGTCTTTAATCTGGGTTTTATGTTTTTGTTTATAGGTACTACAACGTATGACAAAGGCGAGCTGAAAGTTACGGTGACGACAAGCGAGATAGCTCGGGAAGAAGACGAATATCCCGCCGGAAAGACTCAGGCAGGAACAGCCAGATCAGTTCCAAGAGATAAAAAGAACAATCTGGGTATTAGCAAGAACAAAACAGTCAAGAAAGTTGTGAAACGCAAAGCAGCAGAGAAAAGGGAAGAACAGGAGCAAGTAAGTTCGAATCGGACGGTCGAGTAAAAGAATATCGTCTTGAGTTTTCCTCTCCGGCTCGCCGGAATTTCATGTCTTTGTAGAATGATCCTTTAAAGAAGCTGTTCATACTTCGTACTTTATCGAGGACCTGCCTTTATCTTCTTGCCACTGTTTATAAATTCAAATTAATTTATCAAAACAATAACTCAGCTTTCATTATATCAATAAACTGATGATAACCTACGAATTGATGAGCAAATTGCAGGCCATGGAAAACCATCTTCACTGATTTCTCTCTGTCTCTCCCTCTCTCCCCAAAGCATCAAAACAAAAGAGACAAGAGAAAAGGGAAGAACAGGAGCAAGTAAGTTCGAATCGGACGGTCGAGTAAAAGAATATCGTCTTGAGTTTTCCTCTCCGGCTCGCCGGAATTTCATGTCTTTGTAGAATGATCCTTTAAAGAAGCTGTTCATACTTCGTACTTTATCGAGGACCTGCCTTTATCTTCTTGCCACTGTTTATAAATTCAAATTTCTCTCTCTCCCTCTCTCTCAGTTGTGAGGTTATTTTAGCGAAGAAGACGGAAAACGCAACCGAACCCTGAAAACAAAAAAGTTGGGAGCAGTCGAAGTCAAAGAAATGTTTGCCTCGTCGGAGTGGAAATGAAACGGAAGCAATAGATCTGCATCCATCGCTGGTTAAAAGCTCCAAAAAAAATCTGAAAAGATATAAATTGAACTAATATCTGGGTCCAAACACCTAGAACAGCAGATTATTGACCAAATGCAGGCTAAGATCTGTGACGAAAGAATTAAAAGTGAGGATGGAAGTTGCAGGAAATCGTAAAAGGAGGAAACTGCGAAATATATGTTTGCAGCGGAGGGCGAATCACTGCCCGGTGTAGAATGGCCGACGGAGCGGCATCTTGGCTTTTCAACTTTCTGAAAAGCGGCGGAAAAAATAGATCGCCGTTGCCGGGGATCGAACCCGGGTCACCCGCGTGACAGGCGGGAATACTTACCACTATACTACAACGACATTTGTTGACGCCTTCTTATTCCTTTATTTACTTGTTGCTTTGGCAAAAGCTCTTAATTTTCTATATTTCTTTCCCAATAAACTGTAGAAATATAAATTAAAATAGTAAAAAGTATACTATAATCCTATATTTTTGGGTCACTGATAATTTACGTATTAATTTTTTTTTTTTTGACAAAACAAAATTTAAATATATCAACCGATGGCAATTTAAACATTACCAATAATCTTTCTGTTAACAAAAATCTAGACCAATGCGTGTGTCTTTAGAATTTCGTAATTCAAACTTTGAAAAACAATGTCTGATTGGGCTTCCGTGAAATTCTTCGGGCATTGAGAGTATCCATTGTGATTTTTAATGAAAATTCATACGGTAATATTTAAATACGTTAACATTTGATACATTAAAATTTATTTTGTCTAAAATAAATTAAAGTCTAAATTATAGGTGCTCCCAAATAATATTATTAATATTGTACTTTTCCCATTTACTTTTCAAACTCATTTACTTCCTCCATTTATTCATTTGAAGCATTCTTCACCCTATGCCATCTCTTGACCGACAGTGAAATTGCCTTCTTATTAAAGTCCAAGCTAAATTCCAACCGGCGTTGACTGCACCAGTCGTCACTCCTACTTTCATTCACTTGGGGTTTCACATTTGGTCAACCAAGAAATGGTTGAACGGGTCGGTCAAAGCTCTAAAACAGAACTAAATATTATCTTAACCCGTCATGCATTGTAAAATTATTGCAAAATTATCCAACTTAACCGTAATAAATTTATGATTAATACTGCGTTTACTCTCTTATTCTATTATCTTAAAATATTCTTCAACATATACTAGTGACATATCAAACATATACGAGTGACAAATATCTTGTAAATTGGTAAAAGCGTCGTACAAAATAATGCATGAGACAACAAAAACGAAGACTTAAATCCGGTGGGTGACTCAAACATTAAACCACTAAGCTAAAGTTAATAAATTTCAGTTTGACCAAGTCAACTCCTTGCACGACAAAAAGAAGAGCCATATCCGCCGCCTATTTAGAATTGAATTCTATGGTCGGCCGTCATGACGTGCGCAATCTGCTTTCTGGATCCACCGCTTGTCATCCACGTGGACGGTCAGGATAGAGTTATAGATACGTGTTCGTAGAGCCTACCCACAAAGAGTCGTCTTAGAACGATCAACTCTCCACGTCATCACCTGGGTTACCCACTTGCCACGTTCCTTCCTACCGCCTC
>CM039508.1:4416878-4431878 GCA_022432975.1 Begonia masoniana | reverse complement strand
AATATTTCCCAAAAGCTAAGGTCAAAGTGGTTAGGACCATACAAGATAGTGGAAATATTTCATATGGGGCCATAGAAATTTACGATGAAAAGTTAGAAAACCAATTTAAGGTCAATGGACAGAGGTAAAACATTATTTTGGAGAGAAACTGAGAAATCAACCCTCAACATCAATTTCAGTAACGACCCGGCCCGGCCCCACCACCGGGAAGATCCGCGAACCAGATCGTGCGGTATTAGTCCGGCCCCCACCACCAGGAGGATCCGCTAGCCTTCCCGCCAGTCCGACCCCCACCACTGAGAGGATTTGCGAACCGTACGTCATGACCTTTTTCCCCTGGTGGAAAATTTTTGCCCTGTTCAACACTCGAACCCAGGAACTCCAGGTTATCATCAAAAAAAAAAAAAAAAAAAAAAAAAAAAAAAAAAAAAAAAAAAAAAAAAAAAAAAAAAAAAAAAAAAAAAAAAAAAAAAAAAAAAAAAAAAAAAAAAAAAAAAAAAAAAAAAAAAAAAAAAAAAAAAAAAAAAAAAAAAAAAAAAAAAAAAAAAAAAAAAAAAAAAAAAAAAAAAAAAAAAAAAAAAAAAAAAAAAAAAAAAAAAAAAAAAAAAAAAAAAAAAAAAAAAAAAAAAAAAAAAAAAAAAAAAAAAAAAAAAAAAAAAAAAAAAAAAAAAAAAAAAAAAAAAAAAAAAAAAAAAAAAAAAAAAAAAAAAAAAAAAAAAAAAAAAAAAAAAAAAAAAAAAAAAAAAAAAAAAAAAAAAAAAAAAAAAAAAAAAAAAAAAAAAAAAAAAAAAAAAAAAAAAAAAAAAAAAAAAAAAAAAAAAAAAAAAAAAAAAAAAAAAAAAAAAAAAAAAAAAAAAAAAAAAAAAAAAAAAAAAAAAAAAAAAAAAAAAAAAAAAAAAAAAAAAAAAAAAAAAAAAAAAAAAAAAAAAAAAAAAAAAAAAAAAAAAAAAAAAAAAAAAAAAAAAAAAAAAAAAAAAAAAAAAAAAAAAAAAAAAAAAAAAAAAAAAAAAAAAAAAAAAAAAAAAAAAAAAAAAAAAAAAAAAAAAAAAAAAAAAAAAAAAAAAAAAAAAAAAAAAAAAAAAAAAAAAAAAAAAAAAAAAAAAAAAAAAAAAAAAAAAAAAAAAAAAAAAAAAAAAAAAAAAAAAAAAAAAAAAAAAAAAAAAAAAAAAAAAAAAAAAAAAAAAAAAAAAAAAAAAAAAAAAAAAAAAAAAAAAAAAAAAAAAAAAAAAAAAAAAAAAAAAAAAAAAAAAAAAAAAAAAAAAAAAAAAAAAAAAAAAAAAAAAAAAAAAAAAAAAAAAAAAAAAAAAAAAAAAAAAAAAAAAAAAAAAAAAAAAAAAAAAAAAAAAAAAAAAAAAAAAAAAAAAAAAAAAAAAAAAAAAAAAAAAAAAAAAAAAAAAAAAAAAAAAAAAAAAAAAAAAAAAAAAAAAAAAAAAAAAAAAAAAAAAAAAAAAAAAAAAAAAAAAAAAAAAAAAAAAAAAAAAAAAAAAAAAAAAAAAAAAAAAAAAAAAAAAAAAAAAAAAAAAAAAAAAAAAAAAAAAAAAAAAAAAAAAAAAAAAAAAAAAAAAAAAAAAAAAAAAAAAAAAAAAAAAAAAAAAAAAAAAAAAAAAAAAAAAAAAAAAAAAAAAAAAAAAAAAAAAAAAAAAAAAAAAAAAAAAAAAAAAAAAAAAAAAAAAAAAAAAAAAAAAAAAAAAAAAAAAAAAAAAAAAAAAAAAAAAAAAAAAAAAAAAAAAAAAAAAAAAAAAAAAAAAAAAAAAAAAAAAAAAAAAAAAAAAAAAAAAAAAAAAAAAAAAAAAAAAAAAAAAAAAAAAAAAAAAAAAAAAAAAAAAAAAAAAAAAAAAAAAAAAAAAAAAAAAAAAAAAAAAAAAAAAAAAAAAAAAAAAAAAAAAAAAAAAAATGCTGGTATCACTTGAGTTAGTAACTCAAGTGGTACCAGTGATAGAGAACTCTTAGTCATAACCTGAAGGCCAGGGTTTTCAAATCACTGGGGAGGCAAAAACTCCTTTCCAGTGGGAAGAAGGTCATGAGTGACGACTGACCCGTATACTGGATCCGGATCCGGATGGCAGTGCCTCCGCGAGAAAAAAGGTCGGTGAAGAGGGTAGGTCGTTACAATTTCTCTCACTGATACTACATGAAGAGTGGACAAAGTCGGACCATCGACTTTAAAACAAGCGTTTGAAGAGGCAACCCAACCAGTTTATATTCTTTTTGTCTTAGGTAGTTTGATATTTTTTTAGCGCTGTTTTCATGAAGATAAAGGGATGCTGTAGCCATTGCTGCAACATTGATTTCGTAAATAACATGTCGTACAAGTTTCTCTTTTTCTACAATACATTTATTCTCTAGGTTTGCTGCCCTCCAATTAACCTGTAGGCGATGTTGATGAAGATGATGTTAAGGAGGAAGTTGAATGATGAGCTCTTTTAAGGGAAGTCCTATCCTCTTAATATATTTTTAGAAATAAGATTTTTATTTGGATTTTGTATGGCAGTTGAGACACTGCCAAGTTTAAGTTTAGGGGTGGAATTATGAATGGCTTTGACCACTTCGGTGTTAAAAAGACTTCCATGTTAAAAGAAAATTGCGCTTTAGTCATGTTTCAACATTGAAATCCAACATAAAATTCGATGATGATTCCAATTCACCTAAAACTTTCAATCATTCAAAAAAATCTTAATATTTATCGAAAATTCAATAGATATAGTTTGAGAATATTCTCATTGTAACAATTCTCTTCTATACTTTTTTCCCAAAAAACCTAAAAAATATTATATCAATGTAAAATTTAAAGTTTTATATTTAGGTCTATGAACTCGTGCAAAAAAATAAAAAGAAGTTAGATACAAATGATTCATGTTGACAATATAAAAGAAGATAAGTTTGGGGCTATAGAAAAAACAAAAAAAATTAAAGAAAAATAAAAAGTTTGCGATTCCCACTCCACTTTCAATCTCAAGTGAGTCTTTTAGATATTCGATGGGTGAAAAATAAAATAAAGAGAGACTTAGGGAGGAACTCCATCGCAATGTTGTGACTATACTCTTCTATATACTTCTATTTATGATATGAGTATATTATCTCTTTGTTGTGACACTACTGAGTAATCAGAGGCTTTCATCACCAATGTTTTCAATCACGTAAAAAATAGTGTGACTTGAGAGAAGTCAACAAAGAAAAAGAAAAAGCCCCAATACTTATGACAACGATTTAGTCTTTGAATCTTTGTGTCTAATTTCTTTGAGTTAGTAGAAAGAGTTTGTAGAACTAGTATATAAGATACTAAATTTAGCATGATATAATAAATACTTTGGTGATTTGAGAAATTTTTAAATTATGGCATGCACACACACACTCAAAGAGAAGAAGTATTTTGAGAATAATTTTAAATTATATTGATTTGAATATTTGATGATATGTTAGAGTTTTCATTGATTGAGAATTGAAAGTACCCCTAAAAATTTTAGATTCCAATGTTTGTAGCATGACTTAAGTCATTTTCAATATTTTATTTATTGGATTATATTTTACATCATTCGAGGACGAGCAATGATTCAAATTTGGGGGTGTGATAACTCTTGAAAAAAAGTTATTACATAGTATATTTTATGAATATTGTTATTAAAAATCAGAAATTAATTAAATAAAAGAATCATATTTTGTTACATAATGCTATAACATCACGTGTAGCATTGGAATTGCATAAAATAACATTTTTATTCTTTTAAGGAAATATTTATTAAAAATCGGTATTTTCGTTGATTGTTGATGATGCAAGCAAATTTTAAGGAATAAAATATTTGAAAGATGAAAGATGAAAGTTACAAAAAGAAGATTCTAGATAGAGAGAAGAATAAGAAAACAGTGAAGGCTTTGGGAGAAAAAAAAAAATCTAATTTAAATTAAATATTTTGATTAGATAAAAATAGAGAAAATCTTGAGAATGAGATTAATTAAAAAAAAAAAAACAACTTTTGTTGGGGAAGAAAAAGCGCTGCACACCAGAGGAAAATAAAGGACAAGACTTGGAGAATAAATAAGGAGGCTCCTTCGGTGAAAACCTAGAAGAGTTCATGCAAAACTTCGTTGTTGCGGCATCGCGCAACACCATCACGTCAAAGAGGAGTTTGATCATATTTTTCTATTTTCGAATATATGATGTCTATAATTAATATGATTATATCTTCTACTTTTATGGGATAAGCTTCGAATGACTTGGAGGAGATAGAACCTGATTATGTGAATGTTATTTTTGCTAAAGTTTGTTGCTTGAATAATTTAGATAATTCAATATGCTTTTGATGTTTATTTTATTCAGTGTTCGGAAGGTATGAATAAATATTTGAATTCTTATTATACGTAATAGTAAATAGAAATTGAGAACGATATTGAATTGTGTGAAAGATTGACTTAATATATGTTATGTTGTTAACTTCAAATATTTACGCATCGTTTTGTTTGATTTACATGACTTATTAGAATTGTGTGTAAATGAATTCTTTTTGATATTTTTCTTTCGTAAACATAAAAAAATATTATGGGAATTAATCAAGCAACTCTAACGAGACTTGTATTAAATTGAAATTTCTATGTCATCTAATTCGTTTTGCTGCAGCATTCTCACAACATTAACAATAACGTTCATATGAAAAGAGAAATCGAATCTAGGCCATCTCTCCATTATCTAACTTTCTAATCCGATTATTTGTGTTTTGTTTTATTATTTTAATTTTCAGTTAATCCATCTTATTCAATTTCCATCATTAATTGATTTTGTTTTACTTAGATTTAAAGTTTGACAATTTTATCTAAGTTGGATTAGACACTTACATTTATCACTATTATTTGCTTGTGTTACGTGCACTTGAATAGCGTTGGTTTTTACACAATAGGCAATGATCCCCGAATGGTCATAGGAGTAAGCAAGGATCGATTAGGGTTTCAATTTTTAACGTTTGTAATTCGCAATTTCTATCTATCAAGAATACTAATACAGGGGAATTTTTATGCCAAGGTTGATCTGAAGAAAAGGATAATCGTCGTGAAGTGACTGTTTTCATGCTAAGAAATCTACGTAAGTGATGTTTTATGCGTTAATCTGTTAGTCTGCGTCACAAAGTGCTAGATTAAGTAGTTTCATTATGATAAGAATTTGAGGATTTATAGTGATGATATTGATTGAGAATGTGTTACTTTATATATTTTGATTTTCATATGCTATAGATTATTGATGATATTAATTCGAGAATGTGTTTCATTATATGCCTAAAATAATAACTGCAGGATTAGTTTTGCTAGATGCAATGTTGATATTGACTTGAGATTTTTGCTCTATTATTATATTTTGACTATGTTGACTTGAGACTGTAATAATGAATTGATGTTGGACTGTAGACTGATTTCTAGTGTTTGTATGTCATACACTACTCATGCATCATTTTTATAAAAAAATGTCGAAAAGGTTTTTCATGCATAATATTTCATGTAGAACTATAACACGCAACAAGTCGTTATGGGTGGAGCTCGAGTTAGACTGCCTCTAGTGAGACCAAATGTTGCGTACTCCCTCATGTGGTTGCTCCAACGATCAAGCGATCAAACGATCAAACAAAATATAAGAAAGAAATAAAGAATGAATGAAATACAGACTGAACAAACATAATGGTCGTAGTGGGCGACGATGAGTTTGTTGTCCCGTATGAGGTGGACTAAATGATGCTTATTCATTTCCCTAGACTGAATTACCCCAACAGCTAGACTATATATCGAAAGTAAAGAAACAAGACAGATCGAAACGAAAGAAACAAATGTTTTTACGAAACTGCATGTCATGTTATGTTCATATTAGTTACGCATCTCTTACTAAACGTTAGACTTATAGTTGAACTTTGTGATGTAGGTGAAGGAATTCACGATGAAAAAAAAATGAATGAAAGATGCAATTGAATAGGTGCTCTCATGGCAAGACTACTGAGTTGTTAATGCAAGAACGTTTTGATGAGTTATTAAGAAAGAATAAAGTTTTATTTAAAACAGACTTTGGATTTATTTACTATTTTGATGTCTTTAATTATGAATAACTTTTATTAAATATGGTTTGTAAACAAATAGTTAGAAGTTTCCTGTAATTGATATTTATTTAAGTTTAAAGAATTTTTTAAGTCTTCTGCAATTTATTTTTTAAAAGAATGTTTTAAATTTCAAGTACAACACTTTTAACGAGACAGTAAAAACGATACGTTACGGGGCGTTACATTGACGGATGGCAGAACAATGACGAAGAAGCTCGGGGTGGACAATGATGGAAGAGGGGTATGGAGGAAGTCGTCTTCTGTGTTTCGATCGAAGCTGATGCTGAACTCAGCGAACAAAAGAACCTGACGACTTTGACCGGAGATGAGCGAGTTTTTAGTGTTGCGTTAGAGTTCTAAAAAATTTGTATTTTCTCCTGTGATCTAATTGTCGTTTGATTTGAAGGCGGCGAAAGTGACAAAAATCAAGGAGAAAAAACTATTTTTTTTAATTTGATTTGCAAAAAAAATTGTAATTTTTTAATTATATTTGACAGTGAATAACAAAGCTAATAGTTTTTTTCTATTAAGATTTTTCAAAATAATTTTTAGTGACCATTTTTCATGTTTATTTGTTTGTTTTATTACTCGATTTTTAACGTGAGAGCGTTAGAATAACCTCCTTTATAATTTCATTATATTGAGCTCGCATATTTTTATCAATGTTACTCGTTTTCATATCTTCTTCAACTTTGAAGGTACTGGTATCAGATATCGTGCATTTTAATTTTTAAAATTTTAAATCGCGATAGAGTTTCATTAGTAATTTCAACCTCGTAGTTAGAAAAAACCGTTAGCTTTTATACGTCTCTTTTCTCTATAAAGTAAGGGTAGAAACTGAGGAAATGAAAAGAGAAAAGAGAATTTTTTATTCATCTCATCATTCTAAGTTATGTAAATGACATAACAATTACAATCCCTCTGAGTATATGCTTCATCGCGATATTCAATCTCGCTTCATGAGCCTCCCTTGACATTGTTTAAGATGGAACTCTGTAAATTACATAAGACAAATTAGAAAATTTTAAAAAATAGAGAGGGCAAAAAAGAGAAGAAAATGCAATTACGTGTTGCAATCAATATTAGGATCCAGAGGCACAGGAAGGTTGACGTTACAAAGCTGACCAAGACTTTGGGATCGGTCAGACTTAACACCTAGAGCTGCAGCTGCTTTCTTGAAACATTCGCACAGGCTTCTCCTGATTGGGGTGCTCGTAGCCTCATTCAACACTCTTTGTACTCCTAGACAACACCCCACCGACGGAGTCGACGATCCACTTCCGGTCAAGAAGCCTTGACACGGCAGAACAAAGGTCAAGGCTTGCCCACACGATATGTCATTGCTAGTAGCGAGTGCACTTGCAACAAAACTCAACAATCCAAGAATCAAAACACACCAACCCATCACCTTGTTTTCCATCTTGAACTCTTTGCTTCTACAAACTTACACTAACACCTTATTTATAGCGATAACAAGCAACCCTATTTAAAGTTAAATTAAGATCTAATATGGTAAGTAAACCCTATTTAGAGTAAAGTTAAATTAAGATCTAATATGGTAAGTAAGTGTTACAATCCCAAATCTTAATCCAGCATAACCTACCAAGAAAGAATCTACTTAAATAGTTTACTCAATATTAAAGTTCGGTGTGACTCGAAGAATTCTGGTTGGGTCGGATCAGACCAATATATCAATATTAAGGTTTTAAATTTTATTTATATATTAATAATTGAATCTCAAAATTCAATTGTACTTTAATTTTTTACAGCGAATTTCTCCTGTCTATAATTTTTTTATTTATTTAAGATCATAAATATTGGTGTTCCTGTATTTTTGCATTAATGTTCGATTCTCAATAATCGATACCAGAGCTTTGGTTCCGTGAATTCAGTGCTAGTTTGAGAGTTTCGTACTCTTTTCTAATTATATTTTGGGTTGGCAATTTTTGGTGTGTGAAATTGCAATTTGGAAAAAGGAATTAAAAAAAACAGAGGAAATTTGTTTTTCCTCTGTTTGCGCGTCATCCAAGCTGCAAAGAGGGAGAACCTCTATCACTGCAGCGTCTTCTTCAACAAGGAAGAAGAAGAATACTGTCGATCTGCCAACAACCAGCGCCAAGGAGAGCCAGACGCCGCCACTGCCGTCCGCCAAGAAGATCGCCGACGAAGTAATCGCAGGGAGAGTGCGCCGTGTTCGCCGCCGTCCGACCATGCAGGGTCGACTGGTTCTGTCGCAGACCCACATCACGCGAGCGCCGTTCTCAGTGTCCGATAAGGAACGCTGCTCCTCGTCGCACGAATCAGTTATGTTCGTCAGTGTTTTCTCCATTCAGAATCACCACCCAGGTCGCCGATCTGATTTGTCTTGCAGTTGAACAGAAGAGGAAATTGAGTGAACCAATATCTCCGCAGACTGTTCTTGGGTGAACAGGGAAGAAATTTAAATTTGAAAATTTTGTTTATTTTCAATATTAGAAATACTTGTACTCTGATTTTTGTTGAGTGGAATATTTATTGGTTTGGGTGGTTTGCCATTTTTGGGTAGATTTATTCTAATTTTTGAGAGCTGGATTTTAGTTTGGATATGATTTTTTTACTTCAAATATTTAGAATGGGATATCCTGGAATTTGATATCCTGTTGAAGCTGTTTTTTGAGTTGGTTGAAGTTTGATATTCCTTTATTAGATCAGAACATGTTAGCTATGACAGGTAAAGATGCAATATTTGCTCGCACATATGGAATTAGACGACACGTTACTTGAATTCAATAAAATGCTCATGTCTTTAAGTGAAAATGAGAAAATTCAGAAGGATAGAAAAGTCCTATTTACGATAAGTCTGTATTTGTTAAATCAGACTTTGCAGGACGTGATGAACAAGAGAATTGCTGCCAAATTATAGGTAAAATTAGAGCAGTTGTATATGAAGAAAATCATGACGGGTAAGTTGTTTTTAAAGCAACGGTTATCTTCTACTCAGTTAATGAAATGTGAAAGATCAAGGTTAGTGACTTCGTGTTATAAAGTGTTGTAACACTTCGTATGACACTACTTATAAATACGATATAAGACAATATTAAAATGCGGAAATTAACGACACAAGAGGTTGTTAACGCAGTTCGGCAAACAGCCTACATCTGCGGGGCCACGCCCAGATATGAAAACATTTCACAAGTTCAACCAAGGTTACAAGACACTCGGACTAAAAACAAAATAAGACTCCCTCTTATATTTGATGCCGCCTCCGTCAACCTCTACTAGTGAAACTGTTTTGCGAGCTCCCCTCGACTTAAATGTGACAAGCTCCCCTTGTCTAAGATGGCAAGCTCCCCTTGCCCACGATAAAAATAACAATCACAAGAATAAATTCCTATGACACTGTCTATGACGCTTGACATTAAGATCTAATATGGTAAGTAAACCCTATTTAGAGTAAAGTTAAAATTAAGATGTCAAGATGGTTAAGTAAACTTACACAGCACCAAATCTTAACCAGCATAACTACAAGCGAAAGAACTCTTCTTAAGTGGTTTTACTCATATATTTGTGTAGTTCGGTGTGACTATCAAAGAATTCGTTGTTGGTCGGAGCATGAACCAAGTATTCAATATTAAGTAGTTTTAAATTTTTTATATATTGATATTTAATCTCACAAAACAATTGTAATGATTTTTTACAGTGAATTCTCTTTTGCCTGTGATTTTTTTTTGTTTAGGATCATAAATCTTGGTATCCGTGATTTTGTATAATTTTCTTTTTTACCGATATATTGTTCGATTTAAATCGTTCGAGATAATAGGCATTGGTTTCGTGAAACCCAAGCAACAAGGTTGAGAGTTTGCATACTTCTTTTCTATTATATTTTGGTGTTTTGCAATTTTTGGTGCGTGAATTACAATTTGGAAAAAGGATTATTTTAACAAAACACAGCGAATGTTTGCTTTGTCCTCTGTGGTGCGGTCATCCAAGCTGCAAAGGGAGAGACACATCTATCATGCAGTGTCTTCTTCACACAGGAGCAGAATGAAAGAAGATCGCCGACGAAGTATCGCAGGGAGCGGGTGTGAGCCGCGTTCGCCGCCGTCACCATGAAGGGGTCGGACTGGTTCTCTCGAGACCACCATCACGCGAGCGCGTTCTCAGTGTCCGAAAGGAACGCTGCTCCTCGTCGCACGAATCAGTTATGTTCGTCAGTTGTTGCTCCATTCAGAATCACCACCCAGGTCGCCGAATTGATTTGTTTGCAGCTGATACAGAAGAGGAAATTGAGCACGCGGGAAACCAATATCTCCGCAGGGGACTGTCTTGTGTGACCGGGAAGAAATTTAAATTGAAATTTTTGTTTATTTTAAAATATGAGAAAGTATTTGCTACTATGATTTGTGATTGATATTATGGGGTTTGGGTGGTTTTTGCCATTTGTGGGTAGATTTATTCTAATTTTGATAGCTGAATTTTAGTTGGGATATGATTTTTTTACTTCAAATATTTAGAATGGGATATCCTGGAATTTGATATCTTGTTGAGGCTGTTTTTTGAGTTGGTTCAAGTTTGATATTCCATTATTAGATCTGAACATGAGATTTCAGTTATGACAGGTAAAGATGCGAGATTTGCTCGCACATATGGAATTAGACGACGCGTTACTTGAATTTGATAAAATGCTCATGTCTTTAAGTGAAGAGGAGAAAATTCAGAAGGATCGAAAAGTCTTATTTACGATACGTCTGCATTTGTCAAATCAGATTTTACAGGACATGATGAATGAGAAAATTGCCGCCAAATTATAGGTAAAATTGGAGCAGTTATATATGAAAAAAATCCTAACGAGTAAGTTGTTTTTAAAGCAACGGTTATATTCTAATCAGTTAATGAAATGTAGTTAAGTTGAAGAACACGTTGAGAACATAGTCAACAACAACTAAAATATACTGATTTTCGAAGGATGAAGAAAATGGACCCATAAATTCGATCCCCCAAATGTCAAACAATTCAACTTTCAAAATATTGGTCAATGACAGTTCATATTTTCTTGAGATATTATCAATTCCTTGGCACCTGTCACAAGATTTAACAAACTCATTAGCATCCTTAAAATTTGAAGGCCAATAAAAACATCATCGTGGCACTTTTGATGTTGTTCATGTTCCTCCAAAATGTCCTCCATATGGTATTGCATGACATTGTTGTAGAGCACTGCATGTATTTCTTCTTCAGGAATGCATCTCCTTGTAATCTAATCAGCACATTGCTTGAATAAAAATGGATCGTCCCAGAAATAAAATTGAACATCCTTAAAAAATTTCTTCTTTTGTTGATGCTCCAAATCAGGAGAAAAAATGTCACTCACAATATAATTAACAATGTTAGCATACCAAGGTGCATATATATATCTTCAACTTTCAGTAACTGCTCATCAGGAAAGAAATCATTAATGAGTTCTGATTCTTTAACATGAAAAGGTTTAATAGGAAAACTATTAGCCTTTGGATCCAGTTACAACACATGGAGGCGAGCGATGATCATAAACTTGCTGCTTACAATCATTTAAAAGCCTTTTGGATGTCTATGTTTTGTTTCCACTTTATCAAGTTCTCGAGACAAGTTTACTCCTCGAGCTCGTGCTTCCATTTTTTTAGGATATCCAATCGGATACAAAGGCTATAAAACTCTTGATCTTCAATCTAACAAAATGATTATTTCTAGAAATGTCACCTTTCAGGAAGAAGTCTTTCCTTTTGTCAATCGACAGACCACTCCTACTTCAGATTTATCCATTTTTCCTACTTCCAATTCTGTACCAGACAAACCCAACTTGCCTTTGGATTCTTTGTCACATCGTCTTTCCAGATCTACTAAACAACCATCATATATCTTAGTGACTATAATGTTATTGATGCAGCTACTGGAGCTTCAGTTGCTGTGAAGCTTGGAAATCAGTTGTTGGCAGTTGATTATTTCAGTTTTCTTTGTACTGATTTTACAGAATAATAAGGGAAACCTTCCTATAGAAGGGTTGGCCGATAGATTGTAAAGTTACGGAAAAAGTTTTACGTTGATTCAAAAATGAAGTCCATGAATTACAAGGTTTCTTTGAATTCAGACTTCTAATATCCTCCTTATTTTCTTCAGCAAACGCCATCCCGCCAATCACGCAACTTGGCTTAGCTCCAATCGCCTTCTCTGCAGAACTTGAATTGCTGAACGAAAGGGTCAGATCAGCATTTGAATTGCCTGCGATTTCGGGACTTCCATTGTGAGGTTTTTGTTGTAGGAGGTTAAGATAGTGAGCTGTGTTCGATGAATTTGTACGAGGCTTTGATGGGTTCTGAAAATATATGTCGGTCTACTTGATTTACACGTTGCTCCAACTTGATCAACATTGATTGTTGAATTTGCCCGTTGTGGGTTTTGTGGAAGAGATGAAGTTTTTTTCCGGTTGAAAATTTGAAGATTTGTTCCTCGAATTAGAATTCTTGTCAACGCGAAAATTATTAGAGTTTGGTAATTTGAATTTTTTTTAGATTAGGTTGAGAAGCCATGTTAATAATCTCTTTCATGGATTTTCTTTAATTTTTTGTTTTAGTTTACAAATACATGTAAAGTTGACGCGAAAAACTCTCGATTGTAATTTGGTCTTTTTAATGAGTTTCGTTCTCTATTTGTACATTTCTCTTAAGGTTTTGTACGTTAAATCTCAGTGTTTAAATTTCGTGTTTTCCAATTTATTGTTTGATTTTTTAACAATTTTAAGTACGATTTAATGAAAGTAAAGATATATGGATAAAGGGAAGTACTTAGACATTGTAAAACTCATAGCCATTAATGAAATGGTAAAGCTTTGTGGTTGTTTAGTTCTTGTGGAGGAAGAGGCAAAGGATGGTGGTAATAAGTAGGAGGAAGAAGAAAGAAGAAATGGAAGAGAAAACCATCTTAGTAACTTCATTTTTCGTAAGTTACCCCGAATTAAGGCTGGGAGATGTAACGTTTACTTACCATGTGAGGTCTTACTTACCATGTGAGGTCTTAGTTTAACTTTACTCTAAATAGGGTTGCTTATTTTGGCTATAAATAAGGTGTGAAGTGTGAGTTTGTAGAAGCAAAGAGTTCAAGATGGAAAACAAAGTGATGGGTTGGTGTGTTTTGATTCTTGGATTGTTGGGTTTTGTTGCAAGTGCACTTGCTACTAGCAATGACATATCGTGTGGGCAGGCCCTGACCTTTGTGCTGCCGTGTCAAGGCTTTTTGACCGGAAGTGGATCGTCGACTCCGTCGGTGGGGTGCTGTCTAGGCGTACAAAGAGTGTTGAATGAGGCTACGAGCACCTCAATCAGGAGAAGCCTCTGCGAATGTTTCAAGAAAGCTGCTGCAGCTCTAGGTGTTAAGTCTGACCGATCCCAAAGTCTTGGTCAGCTTTGTAACATCAACCTTCCTGTGCCTCTGGATCCCAATATTGATTGCAGCACGTAATTGCACTTTCTTCCCTTTTTGGCCCTCTATATATATTTTTTTAAATTTTTCTAATACGTCTTCTGTAATTTACAGAGTTCCATCTTAAACCAAGTCGAGAAAGACCCAAGAAGCGAGACTAAATACCGCTATGAAGCAAATACATAGAGGAATTGTAACCGTTATGTCATTTATGTGACTTCGAATGATGAGATGAATAAAACAAAGTCTCTTTTTTTTCTTTATTTTCCCTATTTCTAAGCTTGCCTTAGAGAAAGAGAAACATGTAGTATTAACTGTGTTAACATGATAACCATTTAAAGACAATCAAAAATAAAAATCATGGAAAAACAAAGATCAAATTGTAAAATTGCACTAAATTTTAGATTAACATAGAGTAGAAATTATATTAGAAAGTCAACAACCAAAACAAAATAACCTTAAAAACTTCAATGCCTATCTCGTCCACATATAATGTTTAAGTATACCATTGACTCTTTAATTGATTATTAGTATTTATTGACTCGATCTACGTGGATTTCTACTTCCTTTTTTTCTCCAATCTAAAGAAATTTCAATCAATTCGTCTCAATCAATTGATCCACTTAAAATTTGAGTTTGGTCAATGATTATCCTTAGTTTTAGTTATACTTATGTTGCAGAACTAAAACTAGTGTTAGGTTTACTTTTTAATTCTACATTATAATTTTATCTCGTAAGTAGTCTATCATCTATTAGTGCAATCATGTATTCTTTTAATTATTTATAATTTATTTTAATTATTATGTTAATTAATGAATGACATGTAAACACCATGTTATTTGGTAAGATTATAGCGTATAATTAGAATTATCACCCTATTTACACTTATTCTTAATTTATAGTTTTCTTTATAAATAAATTATGTAAATACATGGAGATCTAATATCCTCAGATGTAGGATAATTAGCATTTGAACCCTAAACTTTGAGGATACCAACATCTAATATCGTAAATTTTAATTTTTGACAATTTAAACCGCAATTACTTTGTTAGCCACTTACAAAAGATTGAGTAAACCATTTGAGTAGATTCTTTATTGGTAAGTTACGCTGGATCAAGATTTGGGATTGTAACGTTTACTTACCATGTTAGATCCAATGTTATCGGCATAAATAAGGTGTAAGTGTAAGTTTGTAGAAGCAAAGAGTTCAAGATGGAAAACACAGTGATGGGTTGGTGTGTTTTGATTCTTGTGGTTTTGTTGCAAAGGGCACTTGCTACTAGCAAAGACATATAGTGTGGGCAGGCCCTGACCTTTGTGTTGCCATGTCAAGGCTTCTTGACCGGCAGTGGATCATCGACTCTGTCTGTCTAGGCGTACAAAGAGTGTTGAACGAGGCTACCAGCACCCCAATCAGGAGAAGTCTCTGCAAATGTTCAAGAAAGCTGCTGCGATCTAGTTTGAGTTGACCATCCCAAAAGTCTTAGTTTTTTTTTTTTT
>CM039508.1:4370724-4416778 GCA_022432975.1 Begonia masoniana | reverse complement strand
CGGACGCCATGTCATCTGTTTGGATGATTGTCATCTAAAGGGCTCGTGTCTCGGCCAATTACTCACGACCGTCAGTATTGATGACAACGATGAAATATATCATGTTGTTGTTGCCAATGTTGAAAAATAAACCGAGGACACATGGACGTGGTTTTTGCGAATTTTGAAGCAAGACCTGAATATGGGATCGAGAGAGAGATTGACAATTATTTCGGATCGCCAAAAAGTATAATACATTTCTAATTGTTAGATAATTATATTGTTTAATGTTGACTTGGTTTTTCTTTCAAATATCAAGGGTCGCAGGATGCCGTTGAGACCGAATTTCCTTTCGCCGAACACCGCTTCTACCTACGAAATATGTATACGAATTTCAAAAGCCTCTTTCGGGGCAAAGTGTACAGAGAGGCGATGTGGAAAGCGGCCAGGGCCCCCACCCATCATCATTTCGAAATAGAAATGAGGAAATTATTTCAGCTAAACTCGGCTACCCATGTATGGCTTTGAAGAGAAGATGCTAGATATTGAGCTAGTTATGCCTTCTCTTCGATCCCTAAGTGCGATGTAGGGTTGAATTGTGAGGACCCGACTTGACACGTATGTGGTAGAACCACCCATTCTCCGCCTCAGAGGCGTTCCCGATTGTTTGGGGTCGGAGATGGGTTAAAACTCTGCGGATCCCAGAGGGTTGGGCAGGAGGGTTCAACGAATTCTCCGTGGATCCCAGAGGGTTGGGCCGGAGAGTTCGGTCGTTGAAAGTGGGGTCGTCACAATCCCACATCGCTTGAGGAAGTATGTGGAAATGAAACATATGTAAATAGACCCTCCCTAAATAGCAAGACGCGTTTTGGAGCTCAATTGACAACGGATCCCATAAGAACTCTGAAGTTAAGAGGGCTTCGGCGAGAGTAATTCCAGGTTGGGTGACCTTCTGGGAAGTGCTCTCGCCAAACAAAGCCGTGAGGGGAGGATATTGGGCTGCGGCCCAATCCCCAGAGCGGACAATATCTTGATGGGAAAAGGGGTCGTTACAAATGGTATCAGAGCCTGTACCCAACCGGAAATGCGGCCAACGAGGACGTTGGGCCCCCGAGGGGGGGGGGGGGTGATTGTGAGGACCCGACTTGACACGTATGTGGTAGAACCACCCATTCTCCGCCTCAGAGGCGTTCCCGATTGTTTGGGGTCGGAGATGGGTTAAAACTCCGCGGATCCCAGAGGGTTGGGCCGGTGGGTTCAACGAATTCTCCGCGGATCCCAGAGGGTTGGGCCGGAGAGTTCGGTCGTTGAAAGTGGGGTCGTCACAATCCCACATCGCTTGGGGAAGTATGTGGAAATGAAACATATGTAAAGAGACCCTCCCTAAATAGCAAGACGTGTTTTGGAGCTCAATTGACAACGGATCCCATAAGAACTCCGAAGTTAAGAGGCTTCGGCGAGAGTAATTCCAGGTTGGGTGACCTTCCGGGAAGTGCTCTCGCCAAACAAAGCCGTGAGGGGAGGATATTGGGCTGCGGCTCAATCCCCAGAGCGGACAATATCTTGCTGGGAAAAGGGGTCGTTACATGAATAATTTGTCCGAATAATACAATGCAGTTCTATTGTCTGCTAGAGACAAACAGATTATCACCATGTTCGAGACAATACGAAAGGATTTGACGACTCACATTGTCAAAAAATTTGACAAGATGACCCAATCAACAGGCATTTTGGTCCCCGAATAAAGAAAAAGCTTGAGGATCTAAAAATTTCAGCTCAAAATTGGAGTGCTTAGTTAGCGGGAGATGCACGATTTGTGGTCAGCAACGGCTACGAACAATACAAGGTCGACATGAATATAGGTGTGTGCGAGTGCACCAGATGGGAGCTTACTAGAATCCCTTGTGTCCACTTCATTCATTGCATTAATAAAATAAGAGTCAAACTGAAAAGGTGCATGCATCCCTACTATCACCGGGTGACTTATATGCAGATGTATTCACAATTTATTCAACCCATGAACGGCCAACAAATGTGGCCGGCTATGACGGCACGCATGCCGCCCAAAAGACATCGCCAACCTGGTTGGCCGAAAAAGACTAGAGTGCTAGATGTTGATGAGCCGTCGAGTTCAAAAATTAGTAAAAAGAACTCGAAGATGATGTATGGCATATGTCGGCAGCAATGACATAACATTCGCACTTGTCCTCACCAGAGATCCACTTCAGACGCTGCTGCACAATATACATTTATGGGTTTCAATGAATTTGAGGGGACGCAAGAATCTGCGATGCGAGACCGAGGCCGAGATAGAAATCATTGAATGTAATGTTTGAAATTGGTTAATTAAATAAATACATTACGTAGTTTAATTAGTTCATTCATTAAACACGTGATTTAATTTTATACAAATAAGCTAAACTAAAATACAGAATAAAAATAAACTATATTAAAATGTCGGACCAGAAGAACATCACAAAACTTAATGCATGCAAGGTACGTTTGAGTACAGGTCAACTTAAACCTGTCTTGCAAACATTAAGTTTTGCGATGTTCTTCTGGTCGAATGAAGCCGATATAAAAAATTACATCCTGAAAAAAAATTAATTACAATTTTAAATATCTTGAGCACTCAAACCTATCTTGCATGCATTAAGCTTTTACATCCCGAAGATATTTCAAATTATAATTTTTTTTAAATAATTTTTTTTTTATTTTAGTTTATGTTAAGAATACTTATCTATTAAATGTTATTCAAATTAGAATTATTTATTTATTTTAGTTTATTTAAACAAAAAAAAATTGAAAAAATAGACAGAATTTCGTTTGTTTTATGACTCCTTCATAGCTATCTTCAAACAATTACTGCAAATTCAAATCACAAATATAGACCCAACAACCTGAATCCAGTACGTATAATAAACATCAAAACATAAAATGAAAAGTAAAGTACATCTAAATATAAAAACACGTTAATTATTTTAATTCAATTAAATATACAACATAAGACGTACATTAAAAGAAATATACAACATAAACTAAATTACGGTAAGCGTGGGGGTTGGGCATCGTCGCCTTTGCTGCCTCCGCCTGCACGCCAATGTTCGAAGGCGTTTTCGAGCCGTATTTGAGACAATTTCATCAAATCAGCTCTCTCCTGCATGATGTCACACCTCTGATCCCACATGTTGTGCATCCTATCCAACATCTGCTGCCTCATCTCGACAAGATAGTTGTCTATCCTGTCAAACCTCTGCTCCTACCTACTAGCCTCGTGGTGGTACAATGACGGTGTGGTGACGGTGGCAGTGGCGTCCTCGGTGGCAGTGGCATCGGCGTTCTCGGTGGCGGTGGCGTCCTTCATCAGAACATCCCAAGATGTAGAGGCTCCAGGATCTCCCTTGGGCATCCAAAACCCGTCGACTTTGACCAGGCCCATCCGAGTAAGATGAATATTGTCAAATACAATGCCAGATTTTTGTGATCTGATATGCTCTTCTCTGGGCACATGAAGCTAAGATCGCTTTACGATCTTCCAAATCAATGAACCGAACGACAGACTATTATTTTTTGTTTGCCCGACCTCGTGCATGTGACTTACAATCATGAATCTTGGGTTGAACGTCACGTCACTGTATAGCTTCTGCATAATATAAAGATTCATCTAGCTGATAAGATCTCTGTGTTCATCCCTTGGCAACAGGCTGTGGTCGATCAGGTTGTGAACAACCTAAGCCTTGACGTTCAAGGAATTCGATCTTGGCTTCACGAAGCCTGCAATGTTTAAATTGCAATGGATTTGCCTTATGAACTTCATTCCCTCTGTTGATCGGGCAAAATCATGCTCTCAGGAAGAGTGATAATATTTCTCTAAGTCTTCTCGTCAATTTCGATTAATTCGTTGATAACGCTTGCAGAGACGACAATATCCATACCGAATAGGTACGATTCCACGCACCCCGTCCTCCCTATACTAACCAAGTTCTCATAAAATAGGTGAACCACTCTATCACAGCTATCTCCTTACATGTCGTACACCCCCTTCAAGGAGATGTTGTCAAACATCTCATTGATCTCCAATGACTCTCAACCGCTAAAGTTGACAGTCTTTCCATAAATAATCGAGCGGTTTGACATATCCCGCTCGAATTGCTCCTCACACACCCGTTTTCAAAATTCCATCAACACCGACTGCGGCTCCTCCTGCCGGTTTGTCGTCCGAGGAACCTTTCGACCAACAAAAGTTTGAGGGATACTTTCAGGTCGGTTTGAGCCATTTTCAAGAAATGTTTTCAGATTTTTTTGGGTTTAGGCTCAGATTTGTGGGATTTTCTCAAATGCAACCTCGGATTTTTTGTAAAATCTCTGCGAAAATGGGTCGGTTGTGACGCTTTCGACGTGGTTTTGACGATTTTGGGGTTGACGATTTCTGACGATTTAGGGCACTTGGATTTTGGACGATTTGGGTGTAGATTTAGGCGTCGGATTTGGGATTTCAACTAGCAAACCCCTTGAGTTTGGAAGATTAATTTGCAAACGATTGAAACCGACGATTTCAGCGGTGAGAGGGTGGATTTCGACGAGGGAAAAGGCGTTGCGCAGAAGATTTTGCCCGACTGAAGCTACCTGAGGGTTTTAAAATCGCAAAGGCGGCTAACCATGTGAGTGTTTGCACTCCCTGCGTTGTTCTAAACGTGGTTAACCGACTCAAATGAGGCGGTTAACCGCATAATGTAGGGTCAATCGGTTAACCGCATAACTCTCGCATTATGCGGTTAATCGTGTAAGGCATGCGGTTAACCGCTGCACCCAGCGCGGGGGTCAGTGGTTAACTGCCAAGTTTTTTTTTGCACTTTCGAAAGTTTAAGTTTTTTTACGAATTTTTTTGATACTTCATGTTTTTTCATGTACTTAATCATTTTATACTCTATTTCAAATAAATAAGTGAGAAAATTGCAAGGGGATAGTAAGAAGTGAAAACAAAAGGTAGTGTAAGAGAGAGAGAAAATAGTGAGAAAGATCTATAAAAAAATGTTTCTTTTTTGTAATCACTGGTAATATAGCGGTAATTATTTTTTTTTGTAATCATGGAAATATTTATTTTCTTAATTTTTTAATAAAATTTTGTATTTAGAGTTTTGTGTCTTGTACGTAGTCTAAGATATTGTTCGATCGCCGTTTCTTTTGCTCTGATTTTTCTTTGGCTGGACTGAAGCTCCATAGTTAAAGCTTGAATCCTCCCAGGAAACTCACATAAAACAGTCTCCTCTGAATCATCTGTAGACTAATAATCTCAGATGGCGGAATTTCAAAAGTTTTGAACCACCATTGGTGAGTGATGTGCAGCGCAGAGCCCTGTCCATTCGAGGCAGAGAATCCGACTGGCATGAACTCCTTGACATGCTGGATCCGAACAACAAGAGGAGCATTTGGAGGACTATTTTGTCAGCATCGTGAAAAATGCTTCTTTTTTTTTTATTATTTAATGCAATTTGCTCATGCAGTACTATGACGTGAATTGATGATAGCTTTGTCTAAACCAAGTAAACATGTATTCTTGATTCAGTGGGTTGTATTGCAACATATTCAATCCACATTTACCTAATTGATGAGTTAAGGGAAGATTTAGAGGAAGAAGGTTTTGGAGAGTTACGTGGATGTCTATGTCTATGATTTTGCTGACAGCTAATGTGAATGCAGACAGCTAAGAGTGACAATCCCACAGGAGAATGATATAGCCTCGTCTAAGAGAGAGAAGGTTCGATACCATTAAACTAGTGATATTTTAAGATTTTAGAGAGAGAATGAGGAGAGACTTTGTGACTTCGGCAGAGAGAGAAGGGACACGTTGCATGGTTATAAGCAGAGGACGGTACCAAATCCTTCTGACCATCTCCATCTTCTGACTCTCACTCTCTCTCTTCTCTCTATTTATACAAGTACGTTTTCAGACGGACCCTACATCTTCTATGTTCAAAAGCCAGCTTGTTATACAGATTACAGTGAGGTATTTCGAGAAAACATCACAGAAAGAACCGGTTTTGCGAGGGTTTCCGACATGGGAAGAGCTCCGAGCTCCGATAAAAATTTCCTCAAGAAAGGGCCGTGGACTCCAGAGGAGGATGCCAAACTGATCGACTACATTCAGAACCATGGTAATGGAAATTGGAGGACTCTCCCAACAAATGCAGGTTTTTCATCTTTCCTCTGTACGTTGTTTGAGCTGAGATTCATTGTAATGGAGGGTTGAGATATTGGTTTCTGGTTTTTTTTAGGTCTGCAGAGGTGTGGGAAGAGCTGTCGTCTCCGGTGGACGAACTATCTCCGACCTGATATAAAGCGGGGTAGATTTTCTTTCGAGGAAGAAGAAGCCATTATTCAGCTACATAGTTTGCTGGGAAACAAGTAATTCTTCTTCTTCTTTTTCTTTTTTCTTTCAACTGCTATAAGTTTATAAGATTAAATCTGCCATTATTATGCCTTCTTCCTGTTGATCATCAGATGGTCTGCAATCGCCGGCCGACTTCCGGGAAGAACTGATAACGAAATTAAAAACTACTGGAACACCCACATCAGAAAACGGCTTCTCAGAATGGGAATCGATCCAGTAACTCACAGCCGATTCGATCTATCGTCGATTCTCAGATCATCTTTCTGCAACTCACCGTATCAAATGAACTTTTCAAATCTTCTGGAGATCCCACAATTAGTCAACCCGGAGCTTCTCAGTTGGGCCTCTCCCAAGACAGAAAATTCAAACTTTCTTATTCAAAACGCAGAAGAAAACCAGCTCAATTTTCAATCCCAAGTAGATAACTATGCTCAACTCGCAGTTGAAGAAATCGCCGCCACTTGGGTTTCATTTCCGTCTGATTACACTCGCATGAACTCAACTTTCGGCCACGATTACGTTCATCGGTATGGTTTTTCCGATCAATCCGTTCTGGACCCGTCGTCTGAAACTTCGACTTTCAACTCAAACAATACGATGACTAACCAAAACTTGAGCTTCACTTCAGTTCTATCAACACCCTCGTCAAGCCCTGCGCCATTGAATTCAAACTCGAGCTATTTCACTGGCAACACTGAGAATGAGAGAGAAATGAACTACTGTAACAGCATGTCGAATTTTCAGGTGCAAGATGTCTTGAATGTCCATGAATCGATCTTGTCGCCTGAAAACAAAACTTGTCTGAAAGATAATCTTTTTAATTCTCTCGACTGAATTCAATAATCAAATTATTTATTTACTACTATAATTATTCTTGATCATTCTGACGAATGGATTTGTTTCCTTCCATTTGCGACAAATATCTTAATCCTTTGTTAATTATCTTTTAATTATTCAAGCTGATTTTGTGTTTCTCAACTACAAACAAGCAAATCTACGTGACATACGAACTACGAACGTAAACCAAATGGGTAAGCAAAAACGATAAAAAAAAAATTGTACGAAAATATCTTTCTTAAAATGATTGCAAATTCGTTTCAACCCAACGAGAACTCTACTTATAAACTATTCATTATTTTAAGATACGCGCGATTATGCCGCCAACATGAACTATAATGTCACTGTCAACCAAATTTGATTCATCCTCGAGAACTTTCGCGAGAAAATTTCGACAAAATTTAAGAAACAAATTCCAATTGCAGGAATAGAAGAAAAGTAAGAAGTGGTGCTGATATTCCAGCAGTGGATCCCAGCAGCCCCGCCGTAAATATCCGCCGGTGTCTGTATTTTGAGTCTTCGACGTCTGTTGACCAGTCTGCAAATTTAAAATGACTTCCATTAATGTTTTGCCACGTTTTTCGAACTGAGGGACCGCAAAAAGGATTGATCACGTCGAGATGGGGTTTCCTCCGTTGAAATTCTTGCCTGTTCTAATCTCATCGTCGAAAGATACACATCTTATTTCTTAATTTTATATATTTTTTAATTACTAAATTGATTAAATAATCATAAAAGTATCATTTAATAAGAATAATTTTAAAGAAAATAATATTCGTAATCTTTTTTTTTTAATTCTTTAATATCTGACGTGTACCACTGCTGATCAGGTCAGCGTTTGAGTATACGTGGACCAATAATTCGATACGTGGGGTCCTGTAATTGAGTTGAATATTGCCGTTGCGTTTAATCTTGGTTTAATATATTATTTTAATTGTATCACTTTCCCAATTGCAGTCATTACCACTCGTTAATATCGTGTCAATCAAAATTCTTTGAAGTCTTGATTACTGATTAGGCTAATTAAATTGTCCATTTTACGCTAAAATCAGTGCGATTATATTTCAAATTTTATTCTAAAACACGTTGGAATGAGTCGAGAGAAGAACACTGCTTATAAATTAATCCTCGTAATTATTTGATCTTGAACTGTTTTTGATTTCGTAATTCAATCTTGTTCCTCAATCACCACAAGCCTCTGACTACCTCACTCTAAAAATCATAATCCTTATAAAAAAGAGTACCGTATAATGCCATTTCACAAGTCAAATATAAAAAGCTCACTTATAATCGACACTGCAGTTGTTTTATTTCAACACGTAATCAGTTGCATTGATTAGCGCTACTTCATAATTTAAAAAAATGATTTGAGTCTACACATTATTATTATTATTTGGAGCAACACTTCTTTGGGTGAAGATGACAGCTCTGACTCTCCCAAACTCCCACTTCAAAAAAACATGTAATAATCATATTCGCATATTAATTTTCTAATTTTATCCCAAAGTTAATCAATTAACTATTGTAGTAAATATAATAAATCATAAATAATTAAAATAAATTATAATTATATTAATTAATAAATATCACATAAGATAATGATTAAAAAGTAAAAATAGAAAGTAATTACAACATTACCGATTAATGATTGGAAGGAATAGATAACATGTTAAAATAGAGATTAAACTTAATATTAATTTTGGGATTGATGTTTTATTTATGGGCCGAGCCGAGCTTGGGCTGGGCCTATTTGATAATAATCTCACGATTTTCTTTTTCTTGTGTGCGCAATTCATGTACTTTAATCAACAATTTTCATGAAATTTATAAAAACAATAATAAATTTATTTTCTAATTATATGCTCTAATTTTACGTTTGCATGTCACTAATTAATTTATGTAATAATTAAAATAAATTATAAATATTTAAAATAAGATAATAATTGTACCAATTAATAAATGTCACGGTAAAATATAAGATTTGAATGTAAAATTAAAAAATAAATATATTATTAGTAGTTAATGAATTAATTATATTAATTTTCTCCAAATGTAGGGGAGAATTTATTAAAAATAAAAAAAGGGATCGAGTGGGGCCCACAAGAATAAAGATCCGTTTTAGAAAGTGGGTTCGTTTCGTTCAACGCGGGGATGAGGGTATGGGTACCCGGGAAACCCTGTTTCTTGGAAAGCCAGATTCGTCTCCTACCCGCCTACGCTCTCCGTCTCTCTCTCTCTCTCTCTGTTATTCAATTGTCAGACCTTGCTTGTCCGAAAACCCTAATCGCAGGGGCCTGAGGTTAGTCCGTTGTAAAATGCTGGTAAGAACCATTAACTACAACCTGCGCGTGATTGCCGGAACTAGCCTTCCTCGACCACGATCGCCATGTCTAGGTCCGTCTCTTTTAGTTTTGTTGTTTGTTTTTTTTTTCTTTTTTGTGTTTGAATTTCTCGCTCTAGCTCAATTGTTTTCACGTCTGACATTTGTGGTCGCTGTGTTGACTGGTTCGGGTTCTCTTGCGTTATTTTGTTTTCTGCGTAATTTTTGGGTTTGGGAATGAACGTCATGGTATTACAGGGACAGGATTTTGCTTGAAGGTATTTAGGAATTGTGGATTTTGCCTGTCTAATTTATCTCCTACATGGTTATTCATAATGATCGATATTATGATCAAAGCGTATAGACTTTGAGTTTACATGTTAATGTTGCCTATACGTGTTTTCTATTCATCTGACAGATATATTCCTTCATGAAGGAGTTTGAATATGTATATTTTTTTTTCATTAAGTACTTCTCTGAAAGTACAAAATCCGCTTTTTAATGTGAGTTGCTTAACTGAGTATATAAATTGAGGCCCCCAATATATGGATAGAACATATTTTGCTTATTAAGATGCATGGATATGATTTGTATCAATTAATTTTTTTCGGTGAATGTAGGTTCTTAATGTTTGGAGCCAGAAGAAGAATACCATACTCTATTGTTACAAGCCACTGGTGCAGCCATTTAACTGCAAGAAAGTGTGGGGAAATTGTTACCTCTGGGCTGCATCTTCCTCCGTACAAATTGTATTCCATTTATGGTTTCAATGTGAAAAGACATGCGTCATTCCTTTCTTATGACGTAAAAAGTCGTGGAATTAGTATCAGAAAGTCCAGCCTCTTCACAGCCACTGTTGTTACACACCATGCCCAAGTTGCTTGGAAAAGGATTTGCCATAAATATTACTCCGATGGTAGAACTTTTTCCTCCATAAATACGATTGCTCAAGCAATCAGCTTAGCCCTCTCTCGCTCTCACCTGATAGTTCCTGGTGTATTTGCTTTCACATGTGGAGAGTTAGCTTGGGCCCAAAGAGCATCAGCCAACCCATACCACTATCCATCTCAGAGTTCTTTGTACGACCGAGCACAAGATAGTCATGCTTACATAACTTCACTATTATTTTCAGCATTAGAAGGTTTTATATTGCTTATGAGGGCTTTATATTTGGCAATTTTGTTCTCTCCAAGCATATTGATGGCCCCCTTTTCAGATTCGTTGGGACCTCAATTCAGGAAAACATGGCTTGTTGTTTTACATCGTTCACTGGAGAAAGCAGGACCTGCTTTCATAAAATGGGGTCAATGGGCAGCTACACGTCCAGATCTTTTTCCTAGAGATTTGTGCACCAAGCTTTGTGAGCTTCATACTAAGGCTCCTGAGCATAGCTTCTCATATACAAAAAAAACTATTGAAAGAGCATTTGGTCGCAAGCTTTATGAAATATTTGAGAATTTTGAAGAAGTTCCTGTTGCATCTGGAAGTATTGCTCAGGTGCATCGAGCATCTTTGAGATTTCGTTACCCTGGTCAACAAGTTAAGCCCATGGTAGTTGCTGTAAAGGTTAGACATCCTGGTGTTGGTGATTCAATTAGGAGAGATTTTGCAATCATCAATTTTGTAGCAAAATGTTCTAAATTCATTCCTACTCTTAACTGGTTGAGATTGGATGAAAGTGTGCAGCAATTTGCTGTTTTTATGATGTCCCAAGTCGACCTTGCACGTGAAGCTGCCCACTTGAGCCGTTTTATTTACAATTTTCGTCGTTGGAAGGATGTTTCTTTTCCTAAACCTGTATATCCACTTGTGCATCCTGCTGTGCTAGTAGAAACATATGAACAAGGAGAAAGTGTCTCCCACTTTGTCGATGGGCATGAAGGACATGATCGACTGAAGTCTGCTTTAGCTCACATTGGAACACATGCACTTTTGAAAATGCTACTGGTAATTGATTAAACATTACTTTCTCATTATTTTAAGTACTTTTTCATTTGATAAATGGTATATGCATGTTCGTCCTTCACGTTGAGTTGAGTATGACATCAAAGAGTCAATATTTTAGCAGGTATGATATAGTTTTGGTTTCCAAAGACATTGTAGTTTCTTCTTTCAGGTGGACAACTTTGTACATGCAGACATGCATCCTGGAAATATCCTTGTCCGGGTGGCTCACAGCAAATCTCCTCGGAAACGCCTCTTCAAATCTAAGCCTCATATCATTTTCCTTGATGTAGGCATGACTGCTGAACTTTCTGGGAGTGATCGAATAAATTTATTGGAATTTTTCAAGGCTGTTGCCCGTAGAGATGGCCGTACTGTAGCAGAACGCGCACTTCGATTGTCTAAACAACAAAATTGCCCAGATCCGAAGGCTTTTATTGAGGTGAGATTTGCATGCGTGATTTTGAAGTCTTCTAGAAAATTCACTGGGTTTATGATTCCACAGATGTCACGATATCCCTTTACTTTAGTTGCCTTTAAAAGTATTTTTCATACAAACTCACTATTATGCTTCCCTGTTAGATAAACAAAATAGTTCTTCATATCTGGATGAATACACAGCCATGGGAATTTAGGGATGCACTTGGCTATCACTCGTGTTTATTGATCATTCGTTTTGTAGGAAGTGGATGAGGCATTTGCATTCTGGGCTACTCCTGAGGGTGACTTAGTTCATCCTGCCGAAGCAATGCAGCAATTGCTTGAGAAAGCGAGGCGACACAGAGTCAACATTGATGGAAATGTCTGTACAGTGATGGTTACTACTTTGGTTCTTGAGGTAACTTCTAGAAGGAGAGAATGCATTGTCAGTAAATATTTCTATTTGCAAATAAATTTTTTGTTTGAATGATGCTATATTTACTATATAATCCTACATTCTGACGTGACAAACATTGATTGATGCAATTAATATAATAAATTACAAATAATTAAAAATGAATCATTAATTGCAACTATCAATGTTTGACATGTCATGGTGTAAGATTAAATAGTAGAATTAGAGAATAAACGTAACATTATTCTTTTTGCTTTTATCTTTGTCTGGGTTGATACATTCTTGAGGTTCAGGGTTGGTAACTAGCCAACTCACTGGTCCAAGCTCAAAAAATTTTAATTTTCTCAGACCTGATCGGGTGTCATGCAGGCCTAGACCTGTTTTTAAACAGCCAGGCTATCCTTAACCAACACTAGCAAATTTTTGCTTTAGAGCGTTGGAGTTATAGCCTCGAGGCGCTAAAGCAAAAATTTGCCAGCAATAGTTAAAAAGAAGGGGGTCTAACCGAAAGCCGGCCAGGGTGGTCTGACCTGCTCGGCTAGCTGACGAGAGCTGGCTTGAGGTGCCAATTACAATTCTGAATTTGAGAAAAATATTATAAAACAATTATTTCTTCATTGGCAGGGCTGGCAGAGGAAACTTGATCCAGCATACAATGTGATGCGCACACTGCAAACATTGTTGCTAAGAGCGGACTGGGCACAGTCACTTTCCTACACCATAGAAGGATTGATGGCTCCATAAGATAGTTTTTGGTTTGTTTCCTCCCCAACAATACAATTTTGATGGTGTAAAAGTCAATGCGTATAATTAGATGTGTATAATTATTTTTAGCTTGTTTGATATGTCGATGAAGGTCGTTTTTTCAGTATTTACTTCATTGTTTCTACGAATCATTATTGCTTTAACAGGAATAACACTTGCACGAGCAAAATAAATTGGTTTTCTTCTCTGTTTTTTGGTGCATCTCTGATCTCACAACTTCTTTTGTACATATGAAATTATAATCTTCTTGTGATGTGTTCCACCGCTTGATTATCTATTTTTTGAACCCAGATCGAAAATAGAGCTTGAAATCTTGATTATAGTTTATCTTGGACAAGAAACCTTTGAAAACACTGCAAGAATTGTAGGGAAATGCTGTCTTTGATATATCAGCTGTTCTTTATTGGAAACTAGGAAGAATTCTGGGGGATGGCCCTGACTTGAAACAATGCATTCAATTTCTATCTTATAATTTCTCAAATGTGTTGATGCCAGAAAAATCTACCATTTTGATACATGATAGAGCGCAGCGCAAATATGCCGATCGTTATCTATAACTTGCTCTAACTATGTCTTCAATTAAGTACTTGCATTGTGCACGTAAGTTCGCGAATTTCTTTGACTGCTTCGCTAATACTGTGAAGAGCCCTTTTCCGCACCTGTTATCACAGCAAAGGTAGATCCAGCCGCGTTATTATTAATGTTAAGGAATTGATAAAAGGAAAACAGATGAGCATCCAACCTCTAATTTGTCGACTTTTGCCCTGTTGCCGTTCGGGATTAGTCGCGCCTCATCAATTACCTTGATACTCTCGGCAACATTCTCCGGTGAAAGAAAGTTCAACACCACATGAACTGAAGATTGCTGCTCAAAAGGAACGTCAGCAATTGAAAAAACAGTCAATAATCAACCATAAAAACAAAACAAGTTTCTCAATGATTCATATGAAATTCAAGATCTGTTACTTTTTTACTTAGCTTCATACCTCAAGTTCTAGCTACTATCTTCGAATAATTAGGCAGATTCGTTCATCCGTCTAAAGTAATCAAGTCATTGGTACTAGAGAGATCATACACAAGGCTCAAATATGTTCTAATACCTTGGGATTTGTAATCTGGTACGGGCACCCAGCGGGAATGATGACAGCTTCTCCGATGTGTTGCTCGAAACTCCATGGCTCAATTTCTGGTGGCAGTAACAGACAACGTAAGCTCAATGTATTTGAGGATCATGTAGTAAAATTGTGAATGTGCTTACTAAATTCTTCCTTAAGCCTCATCATATGGGTGGCGTCGAGAAAGAAGCTTTTATCGAGAATTGGATGGAGCACCTGCAGGATAGACATGTTCGATACATTTTCGTTAATACTTGCTATCTAAACTCTTGACTATTTATAATAGATGGCATACATGCTTAGGAAGGTCGGATGCATGATCGAACTCATTGGAATGTGTCGCGAGATATTCCATCAGCATTGGGACGTCTTGCCGACGAAAGACATCCCAATGGGCACAAGACTTTGGCAGTGACTTCTTTTCATCGGCTTCAGAGCTTTTGCCATTTTTCGCTCGATCTCTTGCTGTTTCGTTGCTGTTTTTTGCTGCACAACAACCTACCACGGGTCTGGAATTTGAATCATGTTTGCCAAAACGTCTCACATTTTTAACCCCCACAAAAGGCTCGTCTCGCGGGCCAATAGAGCAACTGGATGATGTAGTGAATCTCTTGCTGAAATCCGCTGGTTCTCTTGTCATACAGCGCGATTTTGGTCCCTCTGTGTTTTGACCATTCAATGATAAGTCCGAGTCCGCTTTATTTTCCGGCATTTTATCGGTAATCCTCAAAGAATCTATGAGTTCCTTTTGCCTTTGAAGTAGTTTTATGATGTTGGTGAGTTGTTCGATAGATATAGGATCATCTGTACTATATGCCAAAATGTCAACCTGACATCACCAAGCCAATCAGAATGAATCACATGATTAGCATTTCCCTTTACATACTCTACAAATACAACATTATATATATGTTTTAACTCGAAAACATGTTCATGAACGATAATCGATATCAAATCCACGCATGAAGAGGGAACTTATAGACATACCACATCACAAGGGTCATAGGCTAATTTGGAGACTGAATTGGTCCATAGTTGTTCATCAGCATTGCCGTAGGAAAGATAGACCATCGGACCCAAGTCAGGCTTCGCAATTTCGTCCGGCAACTTTGCAGCCAAATTTAGAAGACCGGATGAGGGATTCATGTAGTCTTGAAGTGGTAGGTTATTCATTATTTCAGCATAATGACCCGGAAATTGTTCTTGAAATAAGTCAGAAGAAAGCCAACCTCTCAGCTTCAACATCTCATTCAACATACTTGTTTGTTTCGGCTCTCGAAGAGAACCCGTAAAAGATTGCCTCAACCCGATCTCTACCTGCATGGAAAACAAAACTATATTTTGCATCAGGAAAACAAGTTAGAACATTTAAAAACATACCAATGAGTGAAAGATTACCTACCTCACACCAGTCCAAACAGTTTGAAATATCAGCAAAATCGCACTCAAGTCTGGCTATGGTTCTTTCGAGATAAGTGCAGAACATGACGGTTGGATCCCATCTCGTATCCGAAATTCGAAGAACGCTCCGAACAATCACTGGATGACCTTTGACCCAATGTCTCTGAAAGTGGTCGAGATTATCGTCATGAATATCCAGAAGCTGAGGGTAATATAAGAAGTTGTCGTTTGAATCTGTTCTAATGGCCACTTCTTGAAACTGCCTGGTTTCATCACTTTTATTATCCTTGCCGAGACATAAAGTGCAAAACGACGACATATCCAAAGATTCTGGGTAGTCATAGCTGCATACTATTTCCTCTGCACTTACTTCTAGATCCTTGGTCCAATTTAAGGGAGAAACACACTTCAAATCGAGAAGGATATCGCCTCCACAGCCACCATAGTCTGCAGATGGGCAAGATAGGCCACCAACGCCATGAAGAACAATTTCTTGATCATATGTGGAAGGCGGAAAAGCAGAAGTCTTCTTAGAATTGTGTGTTTTCTCGAGCTTCGAGAGTTGCTTCTTCTTACCAAACACATGATTGTTCTTCCCGTTGACACACTTAGACGAATTGACAACACCTCTTGGGGAACACCCTTGAGAAAAATCTTGAAAACAACATAAACAAAGGTTGTAGGAACAACTCGGACAGCTTCTACAGAGATCCACAATGGAAGCTTTGCATTTATTGCTGAGCAGAATATAGCCTTTAGAACAAAGATGACAAAGAATTGAAGAAAACTACCAGTAGAAAAACCTCAAAAGTATTGAATATACCAAGAATATTGTTCATTGCAGCTTGAGTCAGCCTGCTTGATGAGAACTTCCGATGGTTTTATACCTGTTCGACAAATCTCCGAGAATAAATTACTCAAAAAAGGTTAAAAAAAGTCACATTTCAACAAGAATTATAAGGACTACCTCTAATCATTGCCTCTGCTTCAACTTCGTTACTCTTCCTCTTGTTCATTTCCTTTAGTATTGGTAGCAGAATACAGATCAAATAGTGGAAACGTAATATTTTCTCGGCTTCACTTCTGTTGCTCAAAAAACCCTGCAGCGGCGAGTTAATATAATTGAATAGGCATTGAAGTCAGGGAAGGCACTGTCTAATTCATAAGTGATAGAACTTCCATATCAGACCTTACTTTGAGTGTCATTGGATTGATTTACCAAACAATCACTACAATTACAACTTCGGCGACATACTGGACATTCTTCCTTTACTTGTTCTTGGGTATCAAAGTACCTAAATTAATGCAACAACACTTGAGAAACATGTTTGACACCTTAAAAAATAGCTAAAACTACCCGTCAGAAAAAAAAAAAATTCATGTACTCGGAATCATCGAACAAGAATTGTTTGAATGTCAGCATATGAATTGTTTGTTTTTAAAGGGTTAGATGGAACGAAGACTCTTCCTAACAAATTATTGCAACCATGAATTCTAAAACAAACATTGGATAAAAGAGAAAGAATGGGCGGAAATACCGTTCTTTGATACAATCCGGGCAAAAGAACTCGTTTTTACACCTTGAACACGCAGTTAAACTCGAGGAGCTACTTCTCTGACAAAAATGGCATTTCTTCCCCTTGCTCTTCCTCAATTTTCTGAGACTTTGGCCATAAGGGACAATCTAGACAAGGTGATGATAAATTAAACTATGATAAAAGTGAAATCCGATGATATCATATATTTGCACAGCTGTAGCCTCACCTGCAATTTGCTGGTTGAGAGAGGCTCGACGTTCTTTGATCGGAATCGTCTCGTTTGCATAACCAATTCTACTCCAATTTTGTCATCACCAGAAGAACCTGTTTTGCCGGAATGCCGGGGAGAAGGTGCCGGAGAGATTGACATTCGTCCATAGGGCAGTTCTCGCATCAACTGCCCGTCAATATTCTCCTCCAACTCAGAATCCTTTTTCTTGTTCTGTATCTTCTTCTTCTTCATCTTCTTCTTTCTTATCTTCTCCACCTCCCTCTTTAACACCATTCTTATCAGGTCCAACTGCATATTACCTTTCCTCGACTTCATTTTCTTCAATGCCTCATTCAATCTTTCAGAAACCCCAATCGATCGCTTCCTTTTCTTCAACTTCGTCATAGTTCCCACTTTCAATGCCCTAATTCCGACATTATGCAGGCCATCAGGATCTCCGTTGGGCGATTTCTTGCTCTTCCTTTGCATTTTGAGAGATTCCGGCACTTTCTCCTTGTACTGACGGTGACGACCTTGCAGATAGTGAATGTCGCAGAGCTTCAAATTTTCCATCACTCTTCTTTTGCACCGCCATGTCCGGCCGTCGGTCCTATTGCACCGCAAATGGTCCGGCAGAGCCTCTTCTTCCGCCATCTAGTTTCCCCTGAAAAAAAAAAAAAGAAACGATTTTTTCTCGTTAACAAAATCCACAGTCCGTACCGGCGCCGACCCAGAAACGAAAAGGCACTCTCTTTTCACCGGATATTTTTGCAGACTAAAAAGAAAGGGCTTCAGCAAGCATTAATTGGCACAGAAACAGTGGATTGCCGAGAGAAATGGAAGTGGCAGAACCCGTAATATGTCACAAACTTAACATCCAATTTCGTCTTGAAATCTTCAACCGATTGAGTAGGGATCAAGTCATCATCACTAACCAATGTTTAATCCTCAATAAACATTCCCAATCTTTCGGTCTTCAGCAATTTCCTTACTGAACCAGCCTCTTCATCAATGCCAAATCGTTTTCCATTTCTGGGTTTTTGCTTGGATTCAGAGAAAGATTGTAACTTTAGCTAAAAGAAATGATCTCAATTGCCACCCAGCACAAATAGATAGTATTGTTAGCCAGAACTTGAATTTCCCATAATCAGAATTTAATCTGCCCATTTATCGGTGCAGTTACTACTGAAAATTGCTTTGTTTTCCATGTTTTTGCATTAAAAACTTAAGTATTTAATAGATTTTCAGGAAAGAAATTGAGTATTTCCTTGTGATGTTCTTAACACGATCATAATCTGTTAGTATTCAGCCATAACTAGTTGGATAGCTTCTATAAATGTCCCCTGCTAACTATATAAAGATTGCATGGAGGGACTTCGATTCATGTTCTAAATGTTCTTCAACTGGTTTTTTTTAGCATTTTTTGTCACAGAAAACAGTGATATATCAGCATACGGAATAGTAATGTCATCGAAAAACATTCTTTAAACCAGAAACAACGTTGATATTCTTAAACAATCATGTTTTACTCGATTATAGCGTTGAAGATCGATTGAGAACCTATCTTTTAAGCAAAGAACTCTTATTTCACGTTCGAAGATGCAGACCAAAAAGGCCGAATAAAAGCCTGTCATCTTCCATCAATTTACTTCTTCCTTCAGTGAAAACAGTTGTCCCAGGACAGTGTGGCATGATTGAGTGCGCAAGATGAAGCTTTTCCGACCACATCATTTCCTCGGAAAGAACATGAAAATTGCAGTGGCTCCACGTATAATGATATGTATAATTAATACAATAAATTATTTTTTATAATTTATTATACGACAATAATATTTCACATAAATTGAGATTTTTTTAAGAGATTACACTTCGGGTTACTTTGGTTTTTACTTCGTCTTCTATGGTTCGCTCTACCTGTTTACCTAATTCTTTCGTTTGTACGTCAGAAGATTATCTTGCTCCGTCGCAAAAAACTCCATACTGGGTAGTGGGTAGTTTAATATGGAAGGCTAACAATCTTCATGTCAATTTGAACGGGAACCAATTTTTATGTTATGGGGGCCCCTTTCTAAAGCTTTCACTGTCACAGCCAATGGAAGCATTCGCTATATCTCTCTAACCACAATGATGTGTATCTGTGTTCTTTTAGTGAGGAAGAATGGCGTCGTTCAACGCAACTGACTCCGTCGCGTCGTCGGCCAGATCCGACCATAATTTTCACCCGTCACCCGATCTGCATACGGGATTCCTTCATGTGCAGCTTCGGCGGCAAGATCTTGCCGCGGCCCCACGACAATCAGCTCCGATATGTCGGCGGCGAAACTCGCATAGTTGCGGTGCACCGATCCATCTCCTTCTCTGCGCTTCTCTCCAAGCTTTCTAAATTTTTAGGTTCTTCCATATATTTCTAACTGTTTCTGCTTTTTTTTTTTCTGGTTTAGTAACAGAATGGAGATGGTTATCACTTTTAGGGACGATTGATATGGTTGTCAAGTACGAGCTTCCTAGTGAAGATCTCGATGCTTTGATTTCTGTGACGATGGAAGAAGACGTTGAGAACATGATGGAAGAATACGAGAGGTTAACGAAGAACAATCAGAACCCAAGTTCTGCCAGGCTAGACTCTTTCTCTTCCTGAAAAACGAAGAATCTACGGAAACTGCCTCCTTCCTCTCAGAAGCCCGCGACTATCTCTTCGGCCGCGATAATTCCGACGAAACCTCAGTTCATTTACAGGAGAGGAAGTTTGATGTCCGAAATATGAATCCAGATAATGTTTCGGTTTCCCTAACCGGCTCCGGTAATATCCTCCTCCTGTTGTTCTATATCACCCCCTCTTCCAGTCCTATTGATGCCTACTCTTCCTCCGGTTAAGACAAGAATGACCGACGGCCATGATCCGGTTGTTGAACCGAGAGACTACCACTACCAAGCTCAGATTACTGGCTTTGTAGAGACGAACTATTAGCCGACAGCCGCCGATACTCCAGCAAACCGGATATCCGGGCGAGACGGTTAATTATATTCCGGTTCCGAGTTATCCGGTTCATTCGACAAACCAGGTACCTGTTTACTTCGTTCCGGGTCAAATGCCACTGGGAAATCTTCCGGTGCAACCAATTCCACTACTATCACCATAAGTCCTTCAATACCCGGCGGCGGTGAAACCACCCCAACTGAGATTTAACCCCCCGACGGCATTAGATCAATAACTCGAGTCGTCTCCAACAGTAGGTCCGATCGATATGACACATTAGATTAGTCTATAACCTAATTTTAAGCTAAGGGTAGATTATATTTATATTGATTAACTTTTATTATTATTTGTCTCGTTTGTAAGTATGTAATAAAAAAGTAATAAAAAATCGAGCGAACCATTAAAAATTTGCTTAAACTTGAACGACGTAGTTTTACTTTGATTGCGAAAATGAAGATTTTAGGATACAAGCCATCAATTTTTTCGTCATCGGCCATTCTCTATGCATCTCTCGAGATCTTTCCCCTGCAATTCAATACATTCAAAGCTCTAATATCGACTTGTGGAGACGTAAATAAAGAATGCTTTCGACATTTCAATTACTCCGTCTTCAGCGCTGTTACAAGAGAGTTTCGGTTATTTGGTTGCAGGAGGATCTTCGTCGATGCCAAATATCAGAACAAGAGTCGTTTGATCAAGCGGCGGAGATTGAATCTTGTGCAGTTGAATCAGAAGTAGTCCTGAATCAAACGGCCATGACTCAAAGATGAAGAACAATACCAAAGCAATTGAGTATGAAATGTAGCCACTAAAAGGATGGTCCAACTTCTGCATTTCAAGAGAGCTCAAGAACTGGTTTGGACGATTCAATCGATATCGACACTGGTGGAAGCAGCTCGAAAACGGGTTTGTTCCCTTCAATATAGGTTTCTATACATCTTGTACTGCCCCGACCACGCCAAATTCCATCTTGTACATTGTTTATTTCCAATGTTCGAGATTCCTGCATCACATTTTAACGAAATTCAAACCTTACATTTCTCCGATAAGCTGTATAGGCGATCACCGATAAGTAAAGTAGCATCTTCCCGCTAGACGATATAGATTTGCGAGGAATCGTACCTGAGCTAACGTGCAGCACGGACAAACGAGATGATAGATGCAGTCATCAAAGGAAGTATCACCGCCCTGAGTCGATACGAGCATATTTCCGCAAAATCAATACAATTTCAACTCGTCTTTGCCAAAACAAAACGCGAAAGTAAAGAAAGACTGCATCATGCTGCATACTAACCCTGATGTTGAATTTCTTCCTCATCATCGTGCGGAAGAACCCTAAAAATGTTCCAACTGAAATGGTGAAAGCAAGTGACAAACACAGAAAACAATGGCGCTTAGAGACGATGAAGGCAATGCAGTTGATAAGGGCGCTTAGAGCGAGGATCAAATATACAGTTCCCTGCAAAATGCAACCAAAAAGGAGCATAATTAATGACTTTGTTGTTGAAAATACAGAGCTTCAAGCAGCTGTTAGATCACCTGAATAAAACAAGAACCAGAACCAGATCACCTGAATAAAACAAGAACCAGAACCAGAACCAGCCCTTCTCATGTTCTTCCCAAATCTATGGCAGGGACAACTGCAACACGAAATCGTGAGAATTAAATCCGAATTAATTAGAAGAGTGAAAGAAGAAATCTAGACAACTCTCTAAACCGATCCAAACGCTGAACCAATAATTAAGATAAATTCATAGAACTAAAAACCGATACGGAAAATTCTACAAATTTATAGCACTGAATTTATAGCACTGGAATCATGCTAAGAGTAGAATAAATTCAAGGATATCTCAAATTAAAAGATTTCATTTTTCAAGACAACCATGTTCATGTATTTCTGGGTTTCCTTGGGTAAAAAAAAGCAACTTTACTGGAATCGTTTCGATCGAAGCAGAGCAGAGAGTTACCCAGAAAGAAAATGAGAAAGAAGATGAGAACTCACCAAGCGGATTCGATAAAGATTCGGCGGTCATCAAAGCAATCAAGAACTTCACCTTCCCACATCCTAAAAACTCCACCAAATTCGGCTACTTCATCACCGTTTTCTTCCTTCTCTAACTTCCTCCATTTCCCTTGGCTCTGCAACGCCACCGTCGAACAGAGCATGTCGAAATCTAGCACCGTCACTCCCTCCAGAAACCTCCCCTCTTCCGTTTTTCCTTCCGCTAGACTCCCCATACCCCTCTCCTGCTTCTCCAAGTCCGCCATTAAAAACCCTCAAGGCGACCTGCAAGATTAAAGTTTTATCCTCGTTCTCCGAATCCTCGTTACTTGGGAAGTAACTCTTTCAGAGGATGCTCGTTCAACTTATGTACCAAATAAAGCTTTCTTTGATTTATTAACTAATATTAAGTTTCCGTCAAGGAAAGGCTGCTTTTTCAGGCAGAGCGGAATAAAAGTGAGCGACGATTCTTGTTGGATCAGCGTTAGCACTTATCGGGCTATAATGGATGCAGGATGCGGGACCCATTACCCCACCTCCACTATTCCGATTGACGGCGAATGTCAGGCCACGTGGGAACAGGATAGGCCAATTAGATAACAGGATAGCGTGACGTGGCGCTTTCATCGACAACCTGGATTACAAAATCTCCATAACGGGAGCCAAAAATCAAATTAAATTTTTAATAAAATTAAAATCAAATGAAACGGTGGCATTAATAGTTAATATAATAACGACAACTCCATAAATACAAGTACAAGTCTCTATGAAGATTCCATCGTCTCCCGTTTGACTTTACTTTTGACTGACGACACGTCATCGCCTAGTCTCCCTCCCTCGCCAGTCTTCTTCCTCCTCTTCAACGGCAACGCCCATCCTCGTCCCAAAATTACAAGTAGTGTTTGAATCTGATCGCCAAAATCAAACAGTCCGATCAGCGCCATCCTAGTCCAGCGGAAAACGCCGTTGGTCTCTGCTGGTTCCCTCCGCCGCTTCTGGGTATCACCGCAGATCAGGATCCCCGTCGATCTAACTGTGGGGAGCTTCTAAGAACAGACGAGTCTCTGCAAAAAACTGCAGACGATCTATTTCGACTCATTCTCGAATAAAAAAAAACGAATAAAAGATCATTATTGACCAGTGAATAAGATTTCAAAATCAAACATTCCTGGTCGAAGTTTGATACATTTATTTATATACGTTCAAGTACAGATAACACAAAATAGACTAATTCAAACGACCAACTGAGCTCGTAAACAGAGAAATAAAACTATACTTTAATTACAGCTCTTGTCTCTCAAAAAGCTCTCTTGACATACGCATCAACCCAGGACTCAATCTAACCATAAGAACACAAAACTCCATTTGATTCAATCCTCCACATCCATCAAAGTCGCCTTCTTTCACCATGCACATCGCTTCATCATCGCTCAAACTCTGCAACCCCAGAAGCGCCGAGTTCTTCTTCAAGCTCTCCGAAGTGATCAAACCTTTTTCTCTGTCCATTAGTAGACGAAACCCACTACACAGCACCTTCATAAAACCTTCTCCGCCCAGCTTCGCCACCATTGCCGGAAAGTAATCTTCGAACACCACATTGCTAGCAGACTCCATTTTTTCTGCTAAACTTGTATTAAAATACACGTACAACTACATGGTAGAAGCCTATCTATATAGAGGAGACGAGGGTTCTCACAGAAGGAAAATTGCAGCTTGGGAGGAAAGTGCTCCATGCGTGTGGACAACTTCTGAAATTAAGAAGGATCATCTTACTTCCTTCCTGGAAACTTCTGGGTCGGTTCGTCTTCACATTTCATTAATAAAAACAAAACTGCAAACGACCCATTTATAAGCAAGGTAAAATGTCGCTCTATGTATGGAGGGGAGTGATTGATAGCACATGTACAGTTAAGTCGTGGCTTAGTTTGGTTACCTTGTTGACTTTTTTCATTTCTCATACTCAATGATTTCTGCAATATACATGTAAACTTGGTTTTCTCATGAAGATTGATTCAGAAGAAATCATACAAACTTTTCTTTTTCTCTCTCTGCCACCATCTTTATCATCTTCTTCTTCTCTTTCTCGTTATGCTGCTTCTTCTTTTGTTGTTACTTCATGTATCTCAACTTAGTATCAAAGCCAAAAATAGCATCTCCCAGCTCCACGATTCCATCATCCCCTTCAACTTCTCTTTCTTCTTCCCCGCCCCTATTTCCCTAAGTGAATCAAATGCTCACCATCAAGCTGGACCACACAAATTACCTCGTATGGAAAACTCAACTACTTAACGTTGTTATCGCAATAGAATCGATAACATACTAGATGGCTCATGTTCATCTCCCCCAGCATTATGGACTCCCTCTCTTCTCAGATTAATCCAGAGTTCACCATGTGGTAGCGCTACAATCGACTCATTATGAGTTGGATTTTCTCCTCGTTTTTTGAGGATCTACTTCCACAAATTGTCTCCTTCTCTTATGCTAGTGAAATTTGGTTGGCTATCGCTCGTATGTTCGCCTCCTCTTCCTTGGTAAGGATCACTGACCTTCGCAGCCAGCTTCACTCTCTTTCTAAAGATGGCATCTCCGCTACTAGTTTTATCCATAAAATTACTTCTCTATGTGTAATACCCGACTGTACGGAATATTAATATTTTAATATAAATGACATTTTTGTACATTTGTCAAATTAGGTCAGTTTTGTGAAAAGAAAGCGTTATTACGATCCTAATGATTAATAAGGATTTTAAAATTTTTTTGGGAATTTAAGGAGTTTAACGCTAATTTTACGAGAATTACGTTTCTCGTAATATAAAGGATACTTTGGTAAAAATAGTAAACAAGGTCCGTTTTGCGAACAGACAGTTTTAATAGAACCCTAGTAATAAGTTGAATTTATTGGCGAAATAAGGAGATTTGGAGAAACCGAATCGTCAGTTAATTAATGAAACAAAGGACGAAACAAATAGAAAATCAAAGGAAGGGCAAAATGGTAATTTACAAAGTCAAAATTTTAATTAAAAACACATTTCTTCTTCTTCTCCAGCACTCCACACCCTTCTCCTCTGCGACTTTTTTCTCCGGCGATTTCCTCACGGTGACTTCCATCTCCGACGTCCATTCGTCCTCCGTTTGTCTTCCGTTCTTCGTGTTTTCTCCTCCAATCAACGCTCTAGGTATGATTCTATAGTTTTGGAAGCTTATTGTTTGATTTTTACGAAGTTTAAACGATTAGGATTCGTTTAGGGTTTTGTGAAAAACGCGATTTAGGGTTAGAAATCAGTAGGCTTATCGTAGTGGTGGATATATTGAACGTATTGGACGTTATTGGACGAATGTTAGAGATTGACGATTTTTTGAGTTTTGGGGGAAACTCGTTAATGGCGGTTCGATGTATCGAACATTAATTGGGTGTTAAAACGCTTCGAGTAGTTAAGTTAGAATTTTAGAAATTTCCTTAGTAAAGGTTTCGTTAAATTTGGACGTTAAATAGTTTAAACTCGTTTTAACGACAAAATTGTGAAATTGCCTTAGGTGAACAACGCTCGTGGACGGAGCTTGGATTGCAACGAACACGAGGTAAGTTCTCGTGACTTACTCTGGCCGATTGGCCTACACTGTACGTCGAAGTCGTCTCGAGGAGTTTTGGTGATGTGTTTGTTTAAATTGCTTTGGTTGGTAGTTAGGTTTAGTTATTTTATAGATTATGCTTTTAATTGCTTTTATTGTCTTGATGGTACGTATGTTGCATGAAAATGAGTTTCCGCACTATGTTTTAAAGAAAATGGCGATGTGGCCTGAAATGAGGCTATTGATCTATTGTGTGGATCGATTACGGGTCTGTCACAATACTACATCTAATATGAATCGATGTATGTTTATGGTCATGCGAGGTGGGGCTCAGGCATTGCTGTGCGTGTTGCAAGCATGTACCCCCCTCCTCTAGGTGGAAAGGGTTGTCCAACCGCAGGATGTGCCCTCTCCATTTAGGGAGTTGAGATCTCGATGACAACCTATGTAAAGATAAGAAAATGTTGCATGACTTACGAACTCATATGCACAGCATGCATTGCATTTACGTAGAACTTGCTGAGATTTTTATCTCATAGATTGTCTGTATGGTGTAGGTGATCTTGACTTAGGTGAGGACGAGATCCCTCCACCCGAGGAGTGATGCAGTTGGCGGAGGATGGCTCGCGGGGGTGTGCTGGCGCAGTCGATGCTTAACTTGACCCGTGGGTGGTGTATGTATCTGTTTTGAGAGTTTTTGGGGATATTTTGGGTTAACGGTGGATTAGATAGGTTAATTGTATAGCTAAATACATTTTAGGTTGTTTGGATCTGGATAATGGATTGATAGTTATAAAATGTTTTGTTAAAAATTGTCGTTTAATGAACTGCTGGATTATTGAATTTCGTAGGATTTTGTTTAATTTTTAAACCGAACCACGCAGTTCGTTTTTTATGAAATCGGGTTATGTTTTAAATACGTTTTGAGTCGTTTATTGGGTGAGCGACGAAATGTGAAAAGAGGTAAGGTTTGAGCTATTGTATGTTACACGTTTATGGTGTGATTTGTGTTAAAGTTTAAGGGAAAGATGTGGTGAGAAGTGTGTTCAGGTGAAGAGGAAAGAAAGAAGAAAAATAGGGGAGGCAGAACACTTGGCGAACAATCGCCAAGAGGGGCGATCGTGAACCAAGGGGATCGCCACGCTCTGGAAAAATTCCAGAGCGTGTGGCGATCGATCGCCTGGTGAACGATCGCGAGGCGATCGTTCACCACAGCGAGGGGCGATCATGATCGCCCCTCCCTTTTACAATTGGCGATCGATCGCCCCTACATTTTCAAGGGGAATTTCCCCTTTTGCCCTCATTTCCTATGCCGATTGTTTCTCTTTGTTTTTAAATGTTTTAATATATTGTTTTAAGTTTTATTTAATTGTATTTAAGTTTGTTAAATGGTTTAAAAGCATAAACAAAAAACAATTTCAATTTTTTTTAAAATTATTATTTCCGCTTGAACGCTAGGTTTAAAGTTGTAGGTATAAAAAAAAAATACGGAAAAATAAGGGTACAGTGTTAAGGTCGCTACACTATGTAATACTCTGGAAGCAACTGGAGAACCGGTCTTCTATTGTGATCAAGTGTGTGATGACCCATATGTGTACAACTGGCCCGTATACTGGATCCGAACCTGAATGGCGGTGCGTCCGCGTGGAAAAAAGGTCGATGAAGGGGGTAGATCGTAATGTGGGGGTCGTCACAATCCCACATCGCTTGGGGAAGTATGTAGAAATTAAACATATGTAAATAGACCCTCCCAAAATAGTAAGACGCGTTTTGGAGCACAATTGGCAACGAATCCCATAAAAACTTCAAAGTTAAAAGTGCTTCGGCGAGAGTAGTACCAGGTTGGATGACCGACTGGGAAGTCCTCGCCAAACAAAGCCGTGAGGGGAGGATATTGGGCTACAGCCCAATCCCCAGAGCGGACAATATCTTGCTGGGAAAAAGGGTCGTTACAAAGTGATTTATTCTCTTAGCGGAATGGGTAGTGATTACAATGTCTTTGTTACATTAATCGCAAATCGTGCATATCAACCTCCCCTAGAAAAAATCCATAGCCTACTTCAAAGCTACGACTTCCTACAAGAGAAACAAAACTCCGTTGTTTCTCTTCCGATGCCAAGCCAGATTCAAGCTAACGCCACTGTTCAATGCTCTTTTCGACCAGGATAGAATCCTCAGTCGTTTTAAAGAGACCCGTTCTGACCTAATTTTTTGTCTGCTCTGCATCAGAACAGATTCAGGTCATCTTCTTCACCATCAACGTCTTGGCACACGACCCGACACAAACACCATTTCAAACCTAGGTGCCAGATCTGCAATAATATGGGCCACTCAACTCCAGTCTGTTACCATCGGCTCAATCCCTCCTACAGACCACTCGCCCAACCGCAAGCCAACTACAATGCTTATTCTTCGCCGTTCAGCTCTCCTACCCCCCAAGCTCACATCGCCGGCCTATTATTGACCCCTCTCACATCCACCTCTGCCGCTTCATGGTTACTCGACTCCGGTGCAAGCCACCATTTCACATCACATTTGGCCATGCTCAATCAGCCAAAATCCTACGCTGGTTCTACCTAAGTATCGACCGCCGATGGTAAGCTTCTTCAAATTGCTCAAATTGGCTCTACTGTTATTCCGACACCAAATCGTTCACTTCAATTAAGCATTGTTTGTCACACACCACTCATTTCTCATAATCTGCTCAGTGTCACTCAATTATGTGCATTGAAAATTCCGTCTTTGTTGAATTTCATTCAAACTGTTTTTTTGTCAATGATCGAATTTCTCACCAAATTCTTCTTCGGGGTTCCCTCAATGATGGCCTGTACCAAATTTCCTTAGCTACCCCGGCTCTCTCTCTAACAGCCCGATTGCCGGCTTCAGCTCCCTCTCCATCCCAAACTTTGGCATCTCTGATCAGGTCATCCTTCCTTCTCTATTTTGCAGCATGCATTAGATTCATGCAATGTTCCCTTTACTAAAATAGATATGCGTAAATTATGTATTTCTTGTCAAATGAGTAAAACTCATCGTTTGTCTTTTCAAATTTCTATTTCTCATGCTCGTTTTCCTTTTGATATTGTACATACTGACGTTTGGGGTCCATCTCCTATAAAGTTTATTACAGGTGCACGATATTTTCTCTTGTTTGTTAATGATTGCACTCGGTTTACTTGATTTTTTCCTTTGAAATTAAAAAGTGAAGTTCACACAACTTTTGTGCCCTTTCATCAACTTGTTTACACTCAATTTGGTATTATTATCAAAGTCGTCCAATCTGACTGGGGTGGGGAGTTTCAATCTCTCTCCCCTCTTTTTAGGTCCTTGGGTATCTATCACCAGGTCTTTTGTCCCTATACCCCAAATCAAAATAGTCGGGTAGAGTACAAAAATCATCATGTTGTTGAAGCTTATCTTGCATTACTCTTTCATTCATCAGCTCCTCAACCTTTTCGTTCTCTTCTTTGTGTCTTTCTAGGCTTCAACACCTACCACAAATGTTACATATGTTTAGATCCTCGATCAAATAAAATTTACATTTCTTGTAATGTCAACTTTGATGAGTCTAGCTTTCCCTTCTCATCATTAAACTCGTCTGCTCCACAAAAATCCTCTTTCTCTCTTCCGATCTTCTATATTTCTTTCCCACCATTTCCCACCCAACACACCGGCTCACCCGCATCACCTTCCTCCATACTCTCATTCTCTCCCACTTCTATAGACCACGCATCCCCATACATTCATCCCCTCATACTCCTATAGACCACCCTTCCTATACTATTCCATCTGTTAGCATTCCCACTCAGACCCATATACCACCTACCATTAATGATCACCCTATGCAAACAAGAGCTAAGGATGGTATCTTTAAACCAAAAACATTTTCTATTGAAATCGTGTTCGAACCAAAAACTTTCCAACAAACCTCTAAATATCCACATTGGCTATCTGCTATGCAAGATGAAATATCAGCTCTTAATGAGACTAATACTTGGAAATTAGTTTCACCTCCAAGAGAGGCTAAAATTATTGGGTACAAGTGGGTCTTCAAGACTAAACTAAACTCAAATGGCACTATACACCGGTATAAGGCTCACTTTGTGCCAAAAGGTTATGACTAGACATAGTGCATTGACTATGATGAAACTTTCAGTCCAGTTGTAAAACAAACACCGACCATCTCCTTTTGTTGGATTGTTAAACAACTTGATATAAGTAATGCTTTCCTACATGGTGACCTAACAAAAATAGTATAGTATTTATGCAGCAACCTCTAAGATTTATCAGTTCTTCTCATCCCTCTGTTGTTTGTCTGTTACACAAAGCCCTCTACAGTCTCAAGCAGTCTCTTCGGGCTTGGTATACCAAGTTACACAATGCTTTACTAGTTTGGGGTTTTTCGGCATCAAAGTCTGATACATCACAATTTGTCTGTCGCACGCACTTCTCTATTATAGTCATGCTGGTTTATGTCGACGACATCATCCTCACTGTTAACTCTGCATCTCTGTTAGATCAGCTTCTTACTTATCTACATTCACAATTCAAAGTTTGAGATCTCGGACATTGTTAGTGATTTTCTACACCTAACGCAAGTGCATGTGTCGTTAACAAAGTAATAAGGAGTAAGTAAAAGTCGATCTCACGAGGATAATCTTAACTAAATTTAATTGCTATAAAATTCGATAAAAATAAATACAAGGGTAATATAAAAATGGCGTGAGTGGCAAGGAATGATGAAAATAGAGTTCACTTAGAAATAATAAAGATCTAAATTGAAATAAATTAAAAAGACAAAGATGATGAAAGCCTTGGTTAGGGTCGATTTCCTCGTTACATGCAAATTACTATCGATGCTATAGAAAACTACAGTATTTTCCACAGAACAGCGAGAAAGAATATTTTTCTAGGGTTCTATTGAATTGTTTAGTTAAATTTGACCTAAAGTTTCTTTCGACTTTGAAAGAATAAAACTTGATTCGAATTTCTTTAAAGTCCTATTTTCAATGCCAAATAGATTAATGTCAACAACTTTGTAACAATTTAATTTATTTAATCAATCATGCATCTTAAAATTCTTATTTACTTATCGATACAATAGGAACATGTAACATTAAATTTGACTATCAACACAATTCGAATTAAGCAATAAACATCATGATAGCTCATTTTTCGAACGGGGGGCCGATCCGGGGCAGTGACTCCTTGTTCTCGAGAACTGATAACTCTTAAGTTAGAGTTATTTTATATTATTTTTATTTAATAAAATTCGTATGATTTGAGTGAATATAAAAGGAATTGGATCAAAATTATAGAAATTATTATAGATTACTAAATATGAAAAGAATTTAGGAAATTAATGATTTTTATGCATATTTTCGAATATATCAGATTATTAGCACTAATTTAAATATTTATTGTTATCTTTGGCCATAGAATTAGAGAAGATTGGATTTTCTTTATTTGAATTACAAAAGAAAATGAGTAAATATTGGAGAAATCACTGTAGAATCAAGGAGAGAGAGAAAAGATTTGGCTGGATAATTTCCTAGGATAAAGGCAAGAGAAGATTTGGAGAAAAAATCGAGCATGGGAGAAGTTGCTGGAATCAAGGGATAAAAAGATGGAACAAGAAAATATAATAAATGTGGAGATCTAGAGAAGACGAGGAAAAAAAAAGGAGATAGAAGGTAGACATGCAGAACGACGCAGAAAAGGAAGAAAAGATTGGATGAGGGAAGCAAACCCGGGACAAAAACCAGGGGAGGCAAACCCTCACGCAAGATTGAGGAGAGAAACCACTGCTAGAGGACGAAAACTCACAACGAAGACGAAACTTGAATAATGCCACCATGGGGACGAAGACCTAGAGGGCGATTCTGCATGCTTTCATATTTGATTTCAACTCCTCTCCTTCTACTTTTTATTTTCTTTCTTGTGTTGAATATTTTTACTTTGGATTTTTTATCATGATTTTAGGTTAGATTTTTTTATCTTGGTTAGGAGAAAAAATACTCATTATATGTTTTTATTTTGATCTATGAATGTTACGTGTTTTTCACTGAACAATCTCTCATGATCCTGATTGCGTAATTTGAATTGTGTCGATAGACAAATTTGATGTCACATATTCTTATTGTATCGATAGGTTGATAGGATTTTTAAGATGCATGAGTGATTAAATAAATTAAAATTGTTGTAAAGTCGCTAACATTAATTTATTTGGCACTGAGAATAGGATTACAAGAAAGTTCAGATTAAGTTTTGTCTTTTCAAAGTCAAAAAATAAATTATGAAACGAATTTAACAAGACAATTCGATCAAACCCTAGAAATTATTAATTCTTGTTGTTCCTTGGAAAATGCTGTAGTATTTCTGTAGCATCGATAGTAAATTGCATGTAATGAGGAAATCAACCATAACCAAGCCTTTTACCATATTTATCTTCTTAATTCATTTCAATTTGAGTCTTTATTAATTCTGAGTAATATTATTTTATCATTCCTTGCCACTCATTTATTTTCATTATTCTCATTTTTATTTTTATAGAATTTTATAGCAAATTAGATTTAGTTAATAATATTGTAGCGCCTCTTAATCCTATGTAGCGCCCCTTAATCATATCCCTTAAATTCCCATGAAAATTTTTATTTTTAAACCTCTAAATCAATTAAAACATCATGAAAACCATTTAAAGAAAACATGCTAAATGAAAGAAAACCATCGGCCAAACTTAAGGAGGGAAAAAAGGGCAAACCGTGCCCAAAATGCATGGCCGATCGATCGGCCATTTCAGCCGATCAATCGGCTGTGGCGATTTCACGCCAGGCGATCGATCGCCCTTTTTTTTCTCCCCATAACCGATTGATCGCCCTCATGAGCGATCAATCGGCTACCTCTCTGGAATTAACCAGATAGGCGCCATACATATTGCCGATCGATCGCCTCCCTTGGCGATCGATCGACAATCTCTCTGGAATTCGTTCCAGAGAGTTGCCTCATTTTTTTTTCTTCTTCCCTTGTACACTTCACTTATCCTTCTTCATTACCTTCTCCTCATCGCACTACTCTTAACATCATATTCATCATAGCAATAGGAATTAATATTAGGATTATTATTATTATTATTATTATTATTATTATTATTATTATTATTATTATTATTATTATTAATTAAAATCAACAGAATGGTTAAACCATTCTGTTGGTTTCAACGAGCTCGAGCTCGAGCCCGACGCCGAGAGCGAACAGGGGAGGAGGAGGCGGCGAGCGACGGTTTCCGACGGCCATCACCGGCATTTTTCGGCCCTCTCCGGCCAGACGACGGCGACGTGCGATCTCCGGCCATCTCCGCGCGCAACCCGACTGGTAAGCTCAGTTTTCTCCTCTGTTTCGGTTCGGTTTGTGGCCGTGGGTGGCGAGCTCGATTGAGCTTCGATCGCCGGCCATTTTTGGTCACTTCCGGCGTGGGTTTGCCAACCCTTGGGCCGGCTATTGTTGATTGGCCGTGGAATGCCCAATTTGGGCGAAAAATCAGTGAGGCCGATTTAGGGCATTTCGATTTTGGTGAGTGTAGCTTCGATTTTTGGTTAGATTATTCTAATTGAGGGTATATGTGGTCGATTGAGGAGGAAATGAGTGGAATTTGGTGAAAAATCGAAAAAGGGGAATTTTTTGAAAAAGGGCAGAATCGGATTTTACAATAATTGACCTAGCTACGGTCGTTTGTTTTAAAATTCCTTTTGGCAGATTAAAATAGGTTATTAGAGGAGTACGTGGCCGCTGGAATCGTTCGATTCCGATAACCGACGCAAAAGTTATGCACGTTTGAAGTTTTGGGTCGGTTTTTATCGAACCCAAATTAGTGGCCGTTTAGATAGGTCTTAGTTGTATTAGGCTTGAAACAGTAGTTTGAGAGTCAATTGGGGAATGTAAGCTTGAATTAATGAAGCTTGAATGTTTGTCATAGGTCGAGCCATAGGTGACGTGAGGTGCCAAACCCAGCGAGCTACAGAAGACAGGTAAGTTCTCGTGATCTTCTCTGGCCGATTGGCCTACACCGTACGTCAAGGTCGTCTCGAGGAATTTTGATGACGTGTTTATTTAATTGTTTTGGATGGGTAGTTAGGTTTATTGTTTTATAGATTATGTTCCTTATAGTTTTGATGGTATGCTCGGTAGTTAGGTTTATTGTTTTATAGATTATGTTCCTTATAGTTTTGATGGTATGCTCGGTAGTTAGGTTTATTGTTTTATAGATTATGTTCCTTATCGTTTTGATGGTATGCTCATTATGTATGTTTGTGTTACGTTATAGTTCATGCATCACGGTTTTAAATTATGCATAGAAAATGAATTTCCACACTATATTAACATGTAAAGTGATGTGGCCTGAAAGGGGGCTATCGATCTATTGTGAAAGCCAAAAGGGGTCTGTCACAATACCACATCGTGATGTGGCCTGAAAGGGGGCTATTGATCTATTGTGAAGGCCGAGAAAGGGGTCTGTCACAATACCACATCGCCCAAATCGAAATGCACTTTGTTTTCATGTAATGTGATGTGGCCCGAAAGGGGGCTATTGATCTATTGTGAAGGCCAAAAGGGGTCTGTCCCAATACCACATCGTGATGTGGCCCGAGAGGGGGCTATTGATCTATTGTGAAGGCCGAGAAAGGGGTCTGTCACAATACCACATCAATCAAAATGATTTCTGAAACTCATACGCACAGCATGCATTTGCATTTACGAGACTTGCTGAGATTTTTATCTCATAGATGTCTGTATGGTGTAGGTGACCTCGAGGCAGGTGAGGACGAGATCCCTTCACCTGAGGAGTGATGTAGTTGATGGAGGATGGCTGGTTGGAGTGTGCTGAGCAGTCGGTGCGTATGCTGACCCGTGGGGATGTAAGTAAAGGTATTGAGAGGTTTGGGGTAAATGATGGGTTAGTTAGATGAAATTGTATAGTTAAACATATTAGGATGTTTGGTTCTGGTTAGCTGATAAATTTAGGTACAGATGTGTTGGCTAACTGTTTTATAAGACATTTTGTTAGATTAGTTATTTGAATGATATGGAACTGCTTTGTGTTTTCTTTGAAACAGGAGGAATTGTTTAGTTTTTAAACGGATCCACGCAGTTTGTTTTCGTGAAAACGTGTTTTATTTAACTATGTCTCGAGTCGTTTCGAGTGAAAGTATAGGGCGGTTTTACGTCGAATTGTATTGTGAAAAGTATGTTTGTTATGTAAGTAAAACTTGTGTTATGAAATGGTGAAGAAGGGCGTTAGCATGTAAGATGTTGAAGTTACATTTAGGTGATAAAAGAAAGAAGAACTTGTCTTTTTCTGTTTTGACTCTCTTGCCCCTCCCTCCTTAGCCGAGTGTTCTATTAGTTATTAAATTGGTTTTAATGTTGGTTTAAATAATTGTTTTGTAATTGTTTTAAAACGTTTTATTAAATTGTTTTCCACTTAAACATTAAGTATAAAGGAAAAAGAAAAATTTCGTACGGGAAATTAGGAATAGTATGAGGGACGTTACAAGTATGGTATCAGAGCTGCTGGGTTTTAAAATCGGTTCTGTAGACTGCTCGACTGCACAGCCACTACGCAGACATTCTTCATCAACTGTAAGTATGTTTATAGTTTTATTTAATTACTATTTCTTAGAGTGTTTGTTTAAACGTTTTTATAGGAGTTACTTATAAATATGGTGCGTCGAGGGAATGATCGAGATGACTGAGACGATACGATAGATTACCATAAGGATTTGACCGTAATAATGTTGCGATAGATCAGAGTAGGTTGGGAAATAAAGGAAAAAGAGAATAGTAGGAGTTGAGTAAGAAAGACTCTTAGGAGAATTTTGACGAGAAGATGGTAGGTTAATTATAGGACGACCTAGGCCAAAAAAAAAAAAAGAGTTATGCGTTAATAGGACTAGCTTGACTTAATCACGAAAATGGTGCACTTAGAATTTAAGTTACTATTAGAGAGGTGTATTTTATGAGACCTAAGATTTAAAGAAATGAAAATTTACCTCAATTGACGAACCTTTGGAGCTTTAGAGTATGACGAATCAGAGAGGGGTTTGAAACGTAGATGTTTTGAAACTTAGGTATAAACATATCGAAGGATGCTCTAAATTACAAAGGTGTAAATAGTGCGCATAAGTAGATAAAAAAAAATATATATATATATATATATATATATAGTCGAGCCTTGTAGATCGTAGATCTAGGTGAAAACGATATTCAAGAATTGAAGTTTAGATTTAATTATTGAAGGGATAAACAATGAAATGTTAAAGTAATACGAAAAGTAATACTCATGATACAAAGTTTGACCGATCTTTAGGAGATAAGTATCGACTGGAAAGACTAATCAATTAAGGGCGATTGTTAATTCACGGAAAGATTACGGCCGACATACTATAAAGGGAGACCTAGTAAAGTTAAGAGCGATCAAGGAGTAGTAAACACGTCAGGCTTGCGATGTTGCTCGACCAAAGAATGCGGGGCTAAGACATAAGAGTTGGATTTAACTTAAAAACCCAGATACTCTAGCTAATCAGAAAAGGGTTTGACGCCTAAAAAAAAAATTAGAAGTCATGTTTTGGGGTTTATTGTAACCTGGGTGAGGTTAGAAGAAACGGTGGAACGACTTGGGTGAGTATCTTGGGTAGAAAATATACTGAAGTAAGAAATGACGAATTCTTCACGGGAGACATGACCAGCTTCAAGACAATTGTAACACTTCCCATCGTATTGACCACACTCTCCGGGATGAGATTTCTGACATTTAGAACACAAAGGGAACCTTCTCTTCTGTTGTTGCTGTTGTTGTGGCTTTTTACCTCCTCGCTGATCATTTAAATTTCCTCCCTGTCGCTTGGTCCCCTGTTGCTGCGAAGAAGAACCACCTCTGTTAAATTGTGCTGTAATTTCTCTGAACATTCTCTTCGGATTTTCAGCAGATCTGGATAACTTATCAGCAGCTTCCTCAACTTCTAACGCCTTTTCCACCACTTCAGTAAACGAACTTTTAGAAATCCCGAAAGTCTTTACCAACATATAAATTTCAGGCTTCAGGCCCTGCACAAACTGAAAAATCTTGTCTTCCTCATGGCTGATCATGTGGCTAGCGAACCGGGATAACAATTCAAATTGCTGAATGTAATCTCCCACCGATCCCGTCTGCTTGAGTGCCATGAATTCCATCCGTTTTGCAGCCTGAGCCGTTTGGTTGTAATACTTGTCGAAGAATAAGTCTTTGAACTCCCTCCAGGTTAAGGCTTGATGACCGAGAGTAGACTCTATCGACTCCCACCAGCTCTGTGCGTTGTTGATCAAATGAAAGGTGGCACACTTAACTTTATTGGCTTCTTCAACCTCAGCAACTTTGAACATATTTTCAATAGTGTGAATCCACCTATCTGCAGCTGTAGGATTTGTTAATCTGCCTTCGAATGCTGGAGGATTCAATCCCCGAAATCTACTTCCACTAGCACCAGCTCCAGCATGTCCAATTCCTCCGTGCCCGATCAAAGTTCCAACCAGCTCTGCTTGTCGGGTAGCCATATCAGCTAACTGCTTAACAGAATCCTCTAGTGGATTTCTGGGCGGTTCGGGTTCATGCCTAGGCCTCCCTGGTCGTCTAGGGTTATGCATTGTACCTTAATCCTGTATACAATTCAAAACAATCTCACTTAGATATAAAACTAGCTAAAGGAAAGAATACTTACAGTCGGTGAAGCACGTTGCACGACAACCGGCATTGTCGGGTAATTCTCTGAACGTTTCGACCACTAAAGCTCTGATACCAACTTGTAACGCCCCCGAACCCACCCCGGCTCGGTGCGCTACTTTGCTAGCCAACCCCGCGTTTAAATTGGAAATTTAATTTTCATAAAATATTTGACTTAAAAAAAACGGCAATATAACGCCTAAAAGTTTCGAAATCCAAAACCTGAAAATAAACAACGTTTAAAATCACAATTCCAACCAGTATCACCCAATTCTATAAACATCAATCCAGACTAACCAAACTAACCAAAATATCTCCAACTACAAAATAAAATTTATACAAATCCACCACAAAACCCAAAACTCCCACACATATCATACCCCAAATATCAAACCACAAAATAAACATACAACCACCAACTCCAACCAGAAAACCACCACAAAACATATCCACTCAATCAACTCACAAAACTAACCATAGACCTTTACAACACCAATACGAACCACACTCCGAGAACTAGATCGAAGCGCCCCGACAAATGCACAAACCGACAAGCTCCATGTATCACCGACCGCTACTAATCATGGTCGTCTCTCTCGAGCTCACCTGAGAACGCTCCGTCACCTACACCACAGAACACAAAAACATAAGCCTAATGCTTAGCAAGTAGGGCAAACAAAGGCGACTCACGATGCAATCAACCTAACACATGTAGTTTCTATCACTCAGTTGTACTTATTTGCTGTTCATTGCTTTAATTGTTTAATTCTTCATAGAGGACCCCTCGGGGTGCTACTACCAGCAACCTCAGCCCGACAAGGCGCCCTATTCAGAATTTCATGTTTTGCCAATCATCCATCATAGAGGTCCCCTCGGGGTGCTACTACCAGCAACCTCAGCCCGATAAGGCACACTATTCAGGATCTCGTGTTTTAGCCGGTCATTTCTCATGGAGTTCCCCTCGGGGTGCTACTACCAGCAACCTCAGCCCAACAAGGCACACCATTCGAAATGCAATATGTGCTTTAGCCGGTCATCTCTCATAGAGTCCCCTCGGGGTGCTACTACCAGCAACCTCAGCCCGACAAGGCACACTATTCGAGATGCATTTACAATTAACTTTATTTGCTTACATTCGTGCTCGCTCACAATGCCAAACAATGCCATTAAGCGTACCTAACGTGCTATACCTGATGCATGCTTCAAAGATGCCAAACCACACGAAACAACAACACAACACAACACGAAATAAATAACCCTACCATTCTATGGTGTAGGCCCGAAGGCGAAGGAAAAGCTACCACTACTTACCTGAATGCTCGTCCAAATCACTTGTCCAATTACCGTCCAAATCACTCATCCGACGACCTAAAATCACGGAAACTCAAATCGATAAGCTTTCAATAAACTCTAAAAGATTTTCTAACTAAAACTAACTAATAACTAAACAACTCTCACATCTAAACACCTAAACCCGGTTTTTGTACAAATTACTGACGTCCAACTTTAAACGGCCATAACTTCCTCGTTTTTCAACGGATTTTGACGTGCCACCCCAACTCGGAAAGCTCTACACGTCTACTATCCATTGAAATGCTTAAATCAACCAAATAAATCACTTAACCAATCCAGATTGCACAAATACAGAATTGGCCATCAATGTATAAAATCGGGTTTTTTACCAATTTACTTTCAAATCTTCAATCTAACCTCCTAACCACCTAATCTATCCATTCAACAACCAAATCCACCAAATTAGAAGGAAAACAACCAATTAGAAGTCAAAATTCGAAATCCCTAACCCTAGGTTTTCAAACATCCACAAAACTCAACCAAATCCTTTCAAAGCACTCACAAACTTCATCCACATGCATATAAATAAAAATCCAATTAAACTTACCTTGAAATCACATGAACAAATGAAGAAAGGAGGAGGAAGGGAGGCGGCTATGGAGGAGAGGAAGAGAGGCACGATGGGAGGAAGAAGAATGAAAGAAAACTACACCTTTTTCTCTTTTTATTTAATCAATTAATAATAATAATTAATAACCATGTAAAAATTACCTTAAAGCCCTCCCTTTTCCATTGCATTTTCAACGCCCAAACACCACCACTTTTCATTTCCTTTACCAACCATTTATTTCATTTATTCATTCACACAATTTTACCATTGGTTGTTTGACTTTCAAACACCAATTTCCACCAATCACACAAGTTTGACATTTCAAACTCTCTCTCTCACTTACTCTCTTTAAAACCAACGCCAAAACTCTCCTTAAAACACCATTAATTCATCCAATTTTACTAAGTCAAATTGGTGTAAAGTATTAGACTTTTCAAACCCAACTTTTCCACCAATCACATTTTAGGTGGACTTGTCAAACTCCCACTTCACATTTCATGGTTTCCAACCTCTCATTCCTAGCATCAACCCTCTAATCGATTACTCCTAAGCCTATACGCATTAGAGAAATCTCGGGTGTTACACGATCGATCGCCCAAAACCGGCGATCGATCGCCGAACTTAAAAACAAGAGGGGCGAATGTTCGCCCCTCACCAAGGGCGAACGTTCGCCCCTTTGGCGAACATTTTCGCCAAGCGATCGCCCCTATGGCGATCGCTCGACAACTTCTCTGGAAAATCTAGAGAAGTTGACAACAGGGGGGGCGAACGTTCGCCCACCCTGGCGAACGTTCGGCAACCCCCCTGGAATTGCTTCTTCCCAGAGGGCTCGCCACTACCCCGGTTTCTCACATCACTCTATTACTAAACCTCACCATTCAACAATGCATATTCAACATAACTCTCAACCATACTCTTCAACCTTAACTCACTCACAACCCCATCAATTTCTCATTTACCAATTGCCCCAAAATAACAACTCGAAACACATTTAAAACATAACCTATTTTCATGAAAACAAACCGCATGAATATGTTTAAAACCTAAACAAATCCACCTATTTTGAAATCAACAAAAGATTATAAAATCCATTTCCAAAACGTTTAAGACCTCAAAAGTAAACCTATCAACTACCAGTTCTCAAACATTCTAAAATGTCTATACAATCATTAGCCCGACAATTCCCAAAGAAATCCCAAAATCTATACATACATCCCCACGGGTCAGGTAAGCGTCGACTGCGCCAGCACACTACCGCAGCCATCCTTCGCCAACTGGACTCATGCCTCAGGAGGAGGGATCTCGTCCTCACCTATCTCCTCGTAATCACCTACACCATACAGACACCTATGAGATAAAAATCTCAGCAAGTTTTAGTAAATGTACATGCATGCTATGCGTATGAGTTAAGAAATCATGCAGCATTTTCTTTATCTTTACTCTGTGGTGTCACCGAGATCTCAGCCTCCTAACCGGAGAGAGCCCATCCTGCGGTCGGACTACTCTTTCCAGCTAGAAGAGGGGGGTACACACTTACAACACGTACAGCCGTGCCTGAGCCTCATCTCGCATGACCTGTAACTGTATAACTGTATGAGTATGCAATAGATGTGGTATTGTGACAAACCCGTAATCGGTCTCCACAATAGGTCGTGCCCCTCTCCAGGCCACATCGCCGTTCTCTTTAAAACTTCATGCAGAAATTCATTTTCTATGTTCTTTTAAAACACGTGATGCGTGAACAGTTCAATATGACAGAAAGAAAACAGTCACATGTGTACCATCAAGACGATAAACAAACAACATATAAAAACAACTAATCCTAACTACCCCAAACCAAAACAATTAAACTAAAAGCGTCACCAAAATTCCTCGAGACAACTTTGATGTACGGTGTAGGCCTATCGGCCAGAGAAGATCACGAGCGTTGTTCACCTAAGCAATTTACAAGGATTAACGTTAAAACGAGTTTAAGTTAATAAACGTCCAATTGTCAAAACCTTAACTAAAGGAATTTCCTAACATTCCAACTTAACTTATCGAGGCATTTAATCCATTAATCTACGCTCGATACCCCGAAATCCAATTTACGAGTTTTTCGAAAACCCGAAATTTACAAATTTAACATTTCTCCTAAATCGTCCTAACTTCTTCCAATAACGTTTAATACGTGCAATACGCTCGTAAACTATAACAATCTATCAATTTCGAGCCATAAATCTCGATTTTTAACAAAACCTAAACGAAACCTAATTGTTTAAAACTCCATAAACATCGAAATAAAAGCTCTAAGATTGTAGGTTCATACCTAGAACGTTGATTGGAGGAGAAAACACAAAGAAAACGGAATGATCGGAGGACGAACGGAGGATGGAAGTGGAGAACTTTGTCGCGGAAGAGGGAGAGAGCCGAGAGGAGAAGTGTTCTCTGGAAATTGCAGAAGAGAAAAATGAAGAAGAAAGGATTTTTAGGTTATTTTATAAAATTTACTTTACAAATTACCATTTTGCCCTTAGCACTTAATTCTATTTGTTTCGTCTTTCGTTTAGTTAATTAACTAGCTATTCGGTTTCACCAAATCTCCTTATTTCACCAATATGTCCAACTTATTATTTGAGATTTATTAAAACTGTCCGTTTGCAAATCGGACCTCGTTTACTATTTTTACTAAAACGTCCTTTGTATTACGAGAAACTTAATTACTTGGAATATAGCGTTATTACTTCGAAAAATCTCGTAAATTTCTTAAAATTCTAATTAATAATTAGGATCATAATGACGCTTTTTTTTCATAAAACGGGTTTGATTTGTCATATTTATAAAAATACCAATATATATTATAATATAAAATTCCGTACAGGCAGGATATTACATAATGGCTTAACAATCTTGTATTGTTTCAATCTAATTATGAAGCATGATTCATAAGCAAAGTCTATATTCAATTAATATAAGGTTTTAAGAACAAAATTGTAAGAATTTTGATTCGAAGTAGACAATATTATATTGTTTAGTAAAAATCGAAATGTTACATCATAGACAATGGTATCAAAAGTTACATTTGATACAACCTGTCAATTCATGCCATACATTGTTTAGAAAAATATCAGCTTGGTTTAGTCTCTCATCTAGAATGCGAATCCATCTAGAACACGAATCCATCCTTGAAATTATGCGTGATGAATTAACTAAATTACGCTTTTGGCGTGTCTAGAAATACGTTAGTTATAAAATGGAATAAAAGAAAGGATAAATTCCAAAATACCCCATGAAGTATGGGTATTTATTGAAAAAAACCTTCAAACAAAAAGTCCTTGCAGTCAAGATTTTGAACTGTTAAAGATACTCAAAAAGACCCCAGTGGGGGGCCGATAGCCCCCCGAATCCCAAATTACACGGGATTCAGGGGCCAAATTAAAATAGCGGCCCCCCGAATCTAAAATTTGGGGGCCGCATAAAAATTTGGAGGGCAGGATCGAAAATCGCGGCGAGCCGAATACTGTAGCAAACCCCCGCATAAAAATTCGGGGGGCCGAGTATTGTAGCCGGCCCTCGTGGTCTCGAAATATTATTCATTATTTTAAAATAAATAAAAAAAATATCAAATCATATTCAATTCATTTAAAATTTTTACTATATGTTCATCATATCATGGGAAGATAATGTAAAACGTTTCGTGATTTTTTAAAACTTTTATGATTTAATATAATAATTTTTTTATTAAATAATGTAATTAAAATTACAATATATCGCACAAGTGTTATAAAATTATGAAACTTTTTACATTATCTTTCCATGATGTAATAAACATGTGGTAAATATTTCAAGTAAATTGAATATGATTTGTTATTTTTTAAAAAATTAAATCCAACTTAAGGTTTTAAATGATAGATTTTGGATCCAAAAAAGGCTGTAATGGGATCAAATCATTGTGAAACATGTAGGTCTCTGCGAAAGCTTCGATTTGATATATTGTCGGCCTCAATCGGATGCCTGTAGCAAAAGTTATGGCCCTTTAAAGTTGAAGAGGTCACTAATTTACATAAAAATTCACTAATTTACATAAAAGTATTAAAAAATCACAAAAAATTTTATATTACCTTTTGATAATGTAATAAACATGTGGTAAAAATTCCAAGTGAATTGAATATATTTGATATTTTTTATTAATTTATAAAAAAATAAAAAAATATTCGAGATCGCTGGAAGCCGTAATTTTTAGTCAGGGGGCGCACAACACAAATGCGGGGGGCCGCAATTTTAAATCGGCCCCCCGAATCTAGTGTAATTTTAGATTTGGAGGGCTATGGGTCTCTCGTCGGGTTTTTTTATAGTATTTTTTATAGTTCGAGGTTTTGACTACAAAGACTTTTTGTTTGAGGGTTTTTTCGATTAATACCCGTAAGAGATATTTTGGATTTTACCCTAAAAAAATAATTACATAGATAACATAAAGTTGATGAACAACTTCTAGAAAAACACAATTTCACTCATTAAAACTTACAACATTTTTCCATCCAAAACCTGCTTAGACATAAGCATCAAACCAGGGCTTAATCTGACCATGAGAACACAAAACTCCATCTGATTCAAGCCTCCGTCTCCATCAAAGTCACCCTCTTTCACCATGTTCATCACTTCATCATCGCTCAAACTCTGCAACCCTAAAAGCGCTGAGTTCTTCTTCAAGCTCTCGAACGTGATCAGACCTTTCTCGCCGTCCATCAGCAGACGAAACCCATTGCAGAGCTCCTTCATGAACCCTACCCCTCCCAGCTTCTCCACCATTGCCGGGAAGTAATCTTCGAACACCACCTTGCTTGAAGACGCCATTTCAACTCAGAACTCGCGTTAAGGTACGTACAGAAGAAGTGGCACAGGCGACAACATATATAGGAGACAGAGCTTACGAGAGAATGGAAATGAAGTTTAGGAGGAAAGCGTAGGGACAAATAGAGAAGACAGACATTGAAAGAGTCTGGTTTCGATCTGAAATTGAAACTAAAAAGAAATCTATTATTATCTTCTTCGAAACTTCGTCCACCAGCTAGTTATGGTGAACATTTCAATGGACAAGACCTAGTCTGTAGCTGTGATGCTCGACTTGGACGGCAATCTGGTTGAGATGCCAACCAAATTTACTAAACAAACAGCAACTGTGGAAGAAATATAGGTGTTTTAAAGCAATATTGGGATCTGGTTTTAATGAAAATGGAGAATATTTTAGTAATTAAAATTTTGGACTCGATTTAAAGATTAATATATAAATAATAATAAATTAAAATTGACATGAGTCGTTCAAAGCACGATAGGTAAGGGATTTGATTTATCCACTCCATGAACACGTTTCAAAGTCAGAGGTTTTGACCAGCTTCCAAACTACGAATCGGGTTTGCTATTCTGTCTGCATTTCTGGAAATTATGATGATGGCATGACTTAGAAATTAAGTTGGTTGATTATTCTTAGTTTTTTTTTTTCGTTAGGTTTAATTTTTAATTTTATGAGTTGTCTATCATCTAATAAATGTAATTAATATATTCTTTTATTTATTTTTCATTTATTTTAATTATAACATCAATTAATTATTGACATTTAAACGTCATGTCAAATTAGGGGTGGGCGCGGTCTGGTTTCATCTCGGAGCAATCGCCCACAGTTCCAGAACTAGAACCGAACGTGTTTTATGGTTCGGTTTCGGTTCGATTCCAAATTTTAAAAAAGAATTTGAAAAATCTATTTACGTTTTTTTACTATTTTGGGATAAAGTTTTCAAAGTTGGGGTCGAGTTTGGGGGCAGTTTTCTTGTATGAGCTGGTTTTTTAAGATTTTGTAATTTGGTTTTAACCGGTATTTAGACTGAATTTTTGGCCCACGGTTCGGTTTCACAGTTTTTGACCCCAAAACCGTGGAGCGCACTGTGGGCCACGAGTTTTGATAATTTATAACCGGAGCCGTTTATTTTTGTGGGCAAAACTATATCGATCTGGGACCGAAACCGTGGTTTCAATCTAGTTTTACTTCTCTTTACGTCAGATTGTAAGATTATATTCTAAAACTAGAAGATTCTATTATTTACTTGTATCCTTAATTTATAGTTTTCTATCTAAACATGAGTTTTTCAAAGAGAAGAGCACGTTTTCAAAGAGAAGAGCACGTTTTCAAAGATGAATGATTGAAAATCAATAATACATAACAATAAAATTGAAAAAAAAAAAAAAAAAAAAAAAAAAAAAAAAAAAAAAAACCTCCCACGCTGATCAAGTGGGTAGTTGGTCGATGGACGGAGCTTGTCACACCCGAGAATTTTTCCTCCGTTTAAATTAAATCTAAAGAATTCAGAGAAAACGTTAATAAAAGGTAAAAATAATTAAAAGGAATAAAAATTGGGTGAACTAAAAATGTTTATTAAATTAGGTTGAAAAGGAGTGCGTGTAATTTAAGAAGAGATTTACGAAAGTCGAAAAATGGTCGGAATATAGGGAGGGCAAACCGGTAAATGTCATGTTTTAATGT